>VZSV01000042.1:765673-796463 GCA_013398735.1 Nothocercus julius
AGAAGAGCTCGGCGCTCTTGTCGGTCTGCGTGCTGCTGTCCCTGCTGCCCGTCTTGGCGTGCGAGGCCGGCGCGCTCGGCAGGGGGGACGGCGCGGGGTTCCCCGGCGGCTCCGGGGGCTCCTTGCCCAGCAGCAGCCCTGCGGGCAGGCGGTGCTGGTGAGCGCCACGGTGCCGCGTGCCCCAGCGCGGGCTCCCCTCAGCGCCGGGGCACCGCCGGGCTGCTCCCAGCCCCGCCGCCCACGCCTGAAGGCTCCACCTCGACCCAAGGAAGGGCGGCTGGACGCGGACACCGTCCCCGTCCTCATCGCAGCCCTGCTCACGTCCACCCCCGGCCCAGTGCCAGCGCCTACCCAGACCATCCCCTCGCTTCACTCTTCAGGCTTCATCCTCGCCCCGATTCGGGGTTTGCTCCCACCAAGCCTCCCACATCACCCGCCGGCGTCTGGGCATCTTTCCCAGACTACCGCTTCCTGCGATGGTGGTTTTGCATGAACAGCGACAATTAAGTGTGCTTCAAAGGAAAAAAGACCGATCCCTGGCTTCACCCTCAGCGGAAGGGGCTCCTGTGGGCCCGGTGGGACCCTGCGCCCGCTGTGCGGGGCAGCCCCGTGGCCGCGTGTGGTTTTGCCCTCCTCGGGCAGCAGGAGTAGTTAAACCGCCGCCGAGCCTGAGCTCGAGCGCCCACTCACCGATGCTTCCCTTCCACATCTTCTCCTCCTTCTTCTCCTCCGCTATCTGGTTGCTGGTGAGCGAGGTCTGGCGCGAATGGGCGCCCGCGGCCGCCGCGATGGACGGGACCGACCGAGCGGGCCGCAAGCTCGTGCTGTCGCTTTTCCCAGGGTCCTTCCGCGACCGCTGCTGCAGGACCTTGATCATGGCATCTTTCTCGATTATTTTTGCGTGGAGATTCTTTATTCTGCCAAAACATGACAGCTCTGATTACGGAAATGGACTAACTTGTAGGTCATGGCCCACCACACCCCACCGCACCCCACTGGTCCCTGGGCCCATGCTGACATTCCGTCCACCCTGGGCTGAAGGGACCCCAAAATTGCAGCTCCTGCCATCCCCCTCGAGGGATAAAACCCTCATATGACACCTGAAATGAGCAGCATTTCTGGCTCCAGAGCTAGAACAGGGACATTCTTTAAAAGATTAAGTAAATCCATCTATTGCTGTGGCTCCAGTAGACGAGCAGGAGCCATGAGACGGATGGGGACTGTGGATCACTCGTATCACTGAAACACAAAAAAGTCGCTTTTCCTGCGTTTTGGGGCCAAAGCTGGAATCCCTCATTTTGGCAGACTTTCACTGGGAAGGGTTTGCCTAAGTAAATATCATCTGAATTAACTGAGCTAACCGCATGACTCGGGTCTGTTTCTGGAAGAAGGATCTACTGCCACTGAAGCGAATGAAAAAAGTTCCCTTTGGTTTCTGTAACAGTTGGGTTGGGCTCTTATTTTTCCCCTAAATGATGCAAAAAGAATCGGCACTCAGCATAGAGAGTTAAACAGAACTCTCCTTTTTCACTATAGACCCACAAAAACGCTGAAGACACACAATACTGGTTATCAGAGATTTTTCCCTGGGAATGAGAGGGCATTTTAGACCAAACCATACTGCAAAAGACTGAAGCTACATATTATAAAAAAATTTATGTGTACAAAATTGTAATTAAAAGACTGCATCTTTACAGCAGTACACAATATATAGTTAAATGCAGCAGCATTTTGTGATGCAATTGAAACTGAAATGCCATGTCTGGAAAGCATATACCTACAAGGGAGATACAGTGACTTAATTTTGGCTTTAGTTTTCATAATCAGATGTCTAACTTGCAACAAAACACAAGATCCTAATCTATCTTTAATGAAGTAAATGGCAAAACTCCATCGTTTCATTGGAACCAGGACACAAACCCAGTACAAACTATCATTTGTATCTTCCATATACAACAACAATACTGTTTTATAAAAAAATCTACTTTTTGTTGTTGTTGTTGTAAGAAAGCCAAAACTGAAGAACTGATTTTATCTAGTTTTCCAGTAAAAACCCTGGAGGACTATAGATTTTTTTTACTCAGACCTTCACCAGAAAGTCTGGTGACTTTACTTCATCGAAAGTCTGGATTAAAATGCTGGCCAGGTCTAGCACACATTTATCTGCCCAGCCACACGTCCCTTTGTGTGCTGAAAATGGAGAAGGATTTCTGCAAATGAACATTTTTCTCTCTGAGTGCCTGTGTCTATGGAAGTTTATTTTACATCTTCTACTACTTGCTCATGCATCTTTTTTAGTGGCTCTTGATGCTAAATTTAGCAGGTTTGTCCTGAAACGCCATTGCGAACTTTGCACAACTCAGATATTAGCCCATCTGGAAGGAGAAATGAGCAGGCAGCCCCTAATGAGTTGAGAGCAGCGCAAACGCAGGCGCTCGCCTTGCTGCTTATGTAGCCGTGGGATTAAAATTTCAGCTTTTATGACGAGACACCCTTGTTTCTAGCAGGGGATTTTCACTGAGATTAAAGAAGCAGTGGGCTTCCTCATATTGCAACCAATTTTTTCTTGGAAGACAGCCGTCTGTTTTTGAGAAAGCCACTCTTGGCATAAAAGTGTAACTGGAAGGTGGGAAGTCATCTAAGCGACATGGATTATTTCCTCACTGTGTTTCAACACCGAGGGGCAAAACCAGGCGGGATGAAGCGAAGCCCTCCCTTCCGAGCCAGCAACACGCGCGGCCGCCCCAGCGCGCCCCGCCGCTCCGTACGTGTGCTCCATGTCCTGGCAGCGGCGCTGGGCGTGCGCGACCTCCTCCTCCTCGTGCCAGGCGCGCGCCTCCAGCGCCGCCTCGCCGTAGCTGCCGCTCCGCGAGTGCGTCGGCGCCGCCGCGGCCCTGGCGAGCAAGGCAAAGCGTGAGCCCCGCTCCGCGCCCGAGAACCGGCCCTGGCCGGGAGCAACGCGTCAAAGCAGCGCCCGGCCACCGCGGCGAGGCAGCTCCTCGCACCACGGGGACGGCTCTTGCGGGTGAGAGGGGCCACGGCAAACCCGCCCGAACACACGCACAAAGAACAAACTCTTTACTGTCATCTCAGATGGGTCTTTGGCGTGAGGTTGTCTTGCTGCAGTCTACTCCCGGCCCAGGCACAGTCATTAATTTCATTAATAACTTGGAAGATGGAACAGAGAACATGCTAAAAACTGTGCGTGCCACCACAGGCAGGTTAGAAAACATCCTGAAGGACAGGGCTGGATATCCAAGGGCACTCAGTGACTGGGGAAATGGTCTTGAATCAACATGAGGGAACTAAAAAAGTAGGTACAAAGTAGTACACGTAGGAAAACAAACACAGGAATTGCTGTCTAGACTACAGCACAAAAGAAAAGGCTCCTACTTAGCCATACAGGCAACCGTGTTTAAAAGAGCAAGCCTCACTTTAGGATGCATCCAGGGAATTTGGTTCCTAAGGAACTGGGGAAAGAGGTTAATGATCCCACACTCCTCCTGGCCAGAAAGCGCAGCTGGAATATCTTGTCTGCCTTTGGGCACCACATCTTGACACAGACAAATTGGAGACAACTGAGACAAAAGCAACAGGAATGGGAAGAGGTTCAGAGTGCGACATATGAGGAATGGCTGGAGGAAATAAGTAAGTTCAGGTCAGGGAAGACATAACAAGAGAAATGTGTCTTCCAGTATTTCAAAGGGTTGTTGTAACACTGACAATGTTCTGTTGTTCATCACGTACACCTGGTAAGGACATAAATAAATTGATCTAATTTGCAGTAAAGAGATTTGGTTTCAATACTAGGAGAACCCTTTTAATTTGAAGCTTAATGAAGCATTGAAACAGAGGACTTGGAGAGACCATGAAATTTCAGTCATTGCAGTTTTTTAGAAATAGGTTAAACAAACACATTACAGTAACGGTCTCAGTACACTTTTCTGCTACAGCTAAGGAGCAGGGACTAGATGAGGCTGTTTCAGACTCCTATTTCTAACAAATAAGTGAAATAGTGCTTTAGTTGTTTTTGCTTTTGGAGTTCACATGAGTCATTTCTTCAGCTTTCCTGTGCATTCAGAAGGGCTGGCAAAGCTGACGGACTCTTCAAACCAGTCATTCCCAGCCACTTCACTAAACATCCAAGAATTTTGAGAGAAACACCAAAATTAAGAATGGAAAGACAACCTGAGAAGAGTTCTCAGTCTCTTTTGCTTTTAAATACTGTGGCTAGCTATCTACTTTCCTGTGCTGCTGCGTTTGAAGTCAGTTTTACTTCTTGGCCCTCATGCAACAAAACGCTGTCATCTTTGACTTGACAAAGCTCTGAGAGAATATCTTCCATATAACATTTATTCAAAGAAATACCTAAGAATAATAAAAGTCCCCAAATAGTAGAAGGGATATCTGTACTAGAGTTCTCAAATCAGAGCTTCGTTTTTGTTTTGATTTTATTTTTGTATAAAGCCAAACGCATCTATGGGGGATTTTTAGAAAGAGGTTTCTTTTTAAGCAGTGCTTGAGACTCTGGCTCCCAACCATCAGCAGTGACAAAGACTTGAACTCCTGGTGGCAAAGGAAGGTTATGGGTCTTTCCTCTTGAGCTTAGCTGCAGGCAGGGGTACTCCCAGGCGTACTGTGCCTTGGAAAGCCTTTTCACCGTAAGGCTAGAGCATTTCCTGGGAATAGCACAGCTCTGGGGCTATGCAGCAAGCTGGGTTGAGGCCAGCTGTGTACCAACACGAGCTCCTCCTCGTTCCCTTAATGCTGTGGTGAGGAGACACCTTATCTGTGAGAAGTCATCTGGTATGTTCAGATTTTACTGTGGAGGGCACTGCTGGAGTCTGGCACTTGGGTTTGCTAAACTTTTGGACCTGGTTCAGGAGAGCAAATCCTGTGTTAGCTGAATATCGAATCCTGATGGCATTAGTGAGTGGTGCACTAACCTGGAGGAGCTACTCAGCAGGGGAAGAAGGCAAGCAAAATCCAGCCATAAGAAAATGTCCGTTCCTTACTATTCCCCCGTGCTCATTCCACTTGCAGGACAGCTGCCTGCCTGCAGCAAGGACACCTTACCTCTCGGTTGCAGCTGTGGCTGCAGCATTCATGGCAAAGTGCCTGATCGTACTCTCCTCCAGGTACTTCTGCTCCCACTTGGTCATGTCTGCTTCCAGCGCCAGAATCCTCTCCTCCTTCTCCCGCACCAGCTCCATGAGGGCTGGTGCGTTGTGCTCCGGGATGCTGGCTGTCTGGTAGCTGCCCTGCCTCTGGAGGATGGAAACAGTGACAGACATTCACCCCCTGCCAAGTGCAAGAGTTGCTGGATTTTTTTTTTTCCATGTCTTCTCTGGAGCACACAAAGACATCCCCTGTTACAGCCTCAGCCCGGGGCTCAGAGCTTAAACAGGGCTCCTTGTCCAGGAGTGAATTTCTGAACGGAGGAGCTGGAAGCTACAACCGCGTAGATGTTAAATGGCTCTTGGTTTGTGGTTACCAGCTCCTCGGCAGCACCACGACACCTAGACCCTCGCTTCAAAAAGAGGCCAATGCTATAAACGGATACAGAAACATCCGTGAGTCCTGTCAAAAATTTCCAGTCCTGGACAGATCTGCCGGTCTTTACTTGCTCGGAAAGGAAAGGCCAGTGTAACAGTCTGTCCCAGCAAGGCAAGGTGAGCTGGTCAGAGCAGGGCTGGCAGCCAGTGTG
Organism: Nothocercus julius; assembly: GCA_013398735.1. Lineage (NCBI taxonomy): Eukaryota > Metazoa > Chordata > Aves > Tinamiformes > Tinamidae > Nothocercus > Nothocercus julius. Next base: position 771,381 of record VZSV01000042.1, read on the forward strand.
GAGGAGAAGGGAAGCCCTGGGCTGGGACCGGGTGCTGCCACGTTGAGGGAGCCCTTGCCTTTCCAGAGGTCTGCAATTGCCAGCACCCACTTCTCGGGACACAGGGGCGCGTGCGGGCAGAAGCAAGGGGCCGTATGGATTGTGTGGGATACCTCAAGCCATGATATCCTTCTTGGTGGGACTTGGTCCACTTCCAGGATGGCTGGGCCATGCTCCCTTCAGACAGGTAGCCCTTACCAGAGCGTTTATATAAGAAAGCAGAAAAACAAGGGACATAACCCAGCTACAGCCCAAAGGAGAATGTTAATTTAAACAGCAGCTGCCAAAATACCACAGAGAAGTCCCTAGATGTAAATGTTTTCTTACGATAAAAAGTGCAAGAGATTTGTTACCCTCTGCGCGGCGCTAAGCTGTGTTAAAGGGGAAGCCGTGTCTGGGAGCAGGTGATTTTGTGCTGCACTGCACCACAAAGACCCGCTGGCAAAGGCCGTGGCTGACACAGCCTCAGCACCCCGGAGCCACAGCCCCTTCCGTGCTCTGAAGCACGCTTCCAGCTACTCCTTGGAGATGCTCATCTCCTGGTACAAAAAGCTAGAGATACCAAGAAAGGATTTCAGAGTTTGGCTTTGGTGGGTACTGATGTGTTTGGAAAATATTTGCTGGAACAGTCTGATCCGGAATAGACCTTCGGAGCAACTGCTGTAGCTCCACTCCTCAACTGCACTTCAAATACTGTCAAATCCCTGGCAGGAAGATAATGTTTGGAAAGCTGCTCTTAAAAGGGCATCCTGGGACACCCGGGTGCCTGTCCTCTTAATTCCCATCAAAGCATCTGCCTTCCCTGCACACCCAACCTGAAATGTTCAAGTCAAGAGGCTCTTTTTCTTCTTCCTAGCTCCCCCATCAGCGGCAGTGCAGAGGGGACCGTGAGGTGGAACTTGATCAGCAATTCTCTCCTCTCAGAGCGGACAGATGAGACATGAGGTCAAAGTATCTGTCTGCTTAACTCTTCCTAAATAAAACTGGTACAGATATTTGGCAACCTAAAATACATTTGCTAATTACAGTTCCAAAAAAATTAAGCAATCTGTAAGTTACCAAGGAATTTTCTGGCAAAATAAGCAGACATACTCTGGACTCCCAAGACAGGGACTTATGTGACAGTCCATCTCTCTTACTCAATGTATCAGTTTGCCCTGTATCGCAGCCCAGAAAACAAAACCTTTTTTAGCTCTATTTACACCATCACTTAATTCTAACTGTATTTTTCTTGAGTATTCTTTCACTGGCAACAGTGTTAACATGCTAGGTCCCTCTGCCCTTTTTTTTGATTAGACAAGAGAAGTAGGGAACAGAGAACAGCTGGAACAGCTGTTGGAAGGAGACAGAAATACCTGTTCTCCAAGCCCACGGTGGACAGGACAAGAAGGAAGCCCTACGCTGCACGTAACCAAGAAAGGTTATTGTAGCAGATACACTTCTCAACCGAGATATGCGTGAGCCCTTCATAAGTTACAGCAGCATCAGGCTTTGCTTATGTTGTTGGTTTTTGCCCAAGTGGTGGTTTAACCTAGTGCATCTGTTTGCTCACCTCTGGAGCCAGTGCCCTCGTGTTCAGCACTCAGTGCTGGCTAAGACTGGGATCCTCTCTACAATCTCCTCAGGCTTCTTTTTCCTTTTCACTGATGACCTGACTTCAGGGCTTGGGGATGGAGACTGTAGGAGACTAGGTTTCCTCTCAAAGGAATAAGTGTGCATAAAATATGAGCATAAAAATATACCTCCGAGGACACAGGGCTGCAAAAAAAATGAGGGGACAGACAGAAATTCATACCTACTCTTCCAGCATATTCTGGTCTGGATTCAGATTTAAATCATTTCTTGTCTGAAGATGACAGTCCCATTTGTCTCCAGATGGATCACGGGCAAAGGTTTCTGTGAACCGCTTACAACATCATCTGTGTCCAGGACGAACACTGCCCAAGTCCTGGCTTGCACCTCATCAGATTTCATCAGACCTTGCCTTTTCAATAAAAGAACAGCTGCAAACAGCTAAATCCCCTGCCCAAGGGTACCACCACTTTCCTTTCCTCATGCAATACTGAGACGATGCTGCACAACATGCACTTTCTGGAGAGAGAAGGGGAAGGATATTGCCAGGGATGGATGGGGATTGCCAGGGGATGGACAGGGAACAAGGCCCTCCTTGGCCTGTGGAAGTGGAGCCCCAACCCCTGCCCTGACCCCGGTACAGGCAAGACCCCGGCAGCGTCCAGCACCGTGCCCGTAAGGAATAATCCTCACAAGCTGCCGTTTAAAAATCAGGAATTAAAAGGGCTTGGCTGAGGCAAGGGCTGCTTGAAAACCCCAGCAACCTCGCTCTGGAGGCACAGCCGCAAAGAGCTGCCCCAGCTCAGCAGCAGCCCCCAGGCCCGGCGCTCACCTGCTGCATCCTCAGCGAGTCCAGCTCCCGCTCGAGCCGCGTGCGCAGCCGCCGCTCCATCTGCTCCCGCTTCTCGCACGCCGCCTGCAGCTGCGTCAGCGCCTGCTGCAGCTTCTCCACCTTCTCCACGTAGGCCTGCTTCTTGCGGAGCTGCGGGCGGCACAGCGCGTCAGCGAGCGGGCAGAGGGCAGAGCCGCTCAGCCCTGCGCGGCCGGGGCAGGGAGAGCGGGACGGCGCCTGCAGCAGCGCGGGGACTAACTCGCCACAGAGCCGCTCGGCACCTTCTCAACTAGAGCGGCCGCGCGGGCGAAAGGGAACACGAATGTGAACAGGAACAGGCCGTGGGCAAACACGAGCGAGGGGGAATCCTGGTGGCATCAGCAGTCTGTGAGAACTTCCTTTTTAAACACTGCTTATCTGCTGAACCCGGTGCCTCCTGATGGAGAAGGGAGAGCCCCGGCAGAGAAGGTACCTGCTGGGGGTGCATGGGCAATGCCTCCTTGCTCGCTGCCCTGCCATACAGATGAACAGATTTGCTGCCAGCTACAGCCAGGTCTTTTTATGTACAAACTGGGACTAGTTAAAGGCCAGATGTTACACAAGGATTTTGCAATATGACGTTTTTTGGACGGAGATTGCTCAAGCAGCATGCCCTAAAAGGCCCTCACAAGCGCCCTGCATGCTCTGAGGGTGCTTGGCTGCTGTTTTCTGGCATTTATTCCTCTGGCCTCCTCCCACACTAAGTGAGTGCTAATTGACACACGCCAGGGGAAGGTGATAGGGCTCCTGGCAGGAGCTGAAATGTTTCAGGCGGCAGGAGCGGCTGCTGCTGCTGGACATGCTCAGAGAGACACGTGCTGGGCACGGAGAGGGATGTGGAGCCCAAACTCCCAGGCTGGGCTGGGCCGGGGCACCTGCCTGCTCCCCCACAGCCTGCAGGCCGGCCCGGGGAAGACTAGGTTTACATCTCACCCCCAGCCTTTTATAGTTAATTTTCTTTTCAGACCTCCAGAGCACAGAGGTTAATGGAGGTGTTCAAAGTGATTGCCATGATCCAGAAGGTACTTCCTTTTTAGGGCTTTTATTCTCCTATTCCTCATTTACTTATGCAAGCAAAACAAGAGACCAAAAGATCACATTAACCTCACTCAATGTTAGTGAATCACCTGATAAATAGAAGAGCCCTGACTAGGTATTAAGCCAGAGCCAAAAAAATATTCTGGTGTCTATCCCTTATTTAAGTATCTAAATTGTTATTGAAATAATAGCAGTCTAGGTTCTGATATAGGAGGCTCCTAAACATCTTTGTGGCCTCAGAAGAGATATTACAAAATTTGCAGCCTAATTCCTGGCTTTGTAGATCAAATAAAACCTGGCTCATGTTCTTCACGACTGCGGTGGGACAACGTAAGCAGTGGGGCAACGTAAGCAGTGGGGCAGCCTCCTCTTCACCAGGATCCTCTACTCAGCCTGGGCCTTGAGTTGCAAGGAGTTTTCCCTGTATGGTGCCAGATGCATCTAGGCACCTGCCCACCCATTACAATGATAACAGAATCGCTTTCCTTGATCCTTCTGCCATTCTAAATCCATCCGTGTCACCGGAGAAATGAAATACAGGCTTCTTTACAGCACGCAGCAAAGGAGAGCTTGCCCTAAACACAGCTCCACAGGCAGGGCCAACAGACTGGCTGGAAGGGACTAGTCCATCTTCCTGCTGCATGGAGTGACTGAGCTACCCACCATGGGTAAAGGGCCTGTTTAAGCTGCTTGTGAAACCCTCAGGGGTAGCAGTTCCACAAACTACTTTGCTGCTTATTTTCTTTTACTGCCAGAAAACTTTTACCCTAATGCCTAATCTGTCGCTCTCTTATGCAATTTAAGCAAATTACTTCTTGTTCTGTTTCCAAAGTGTGATCTGCTAGAGCAAGAAGCATTTAATGAAAGAATTCACATATTCACAGGATCAGCAAACTTGCCTAAGTGCTGCGCTTGCCACAGAGATTAGGAAAATAAAGATGAAGAAGAGCTAAGGCTATAACGGGACCACTCCAGTACTGCTCCTGATCAAGTAAATACGTCTGCGTACAGACCAGTGGGTCTTGCAGTAAAATATCTGCACTGGGTACATAATTCCTCTTTGAGTAACAGCACATCTATTCCAAAAATCTGTGGAATCGGGCTAAAGACTGTAAAAGATGGAGAATCCACTGTAACTCTAAGTAGGTTGTTCCAGTGCTCTTGCTCTTGCTCTTTAATTCTGGTTTGCTTTGCTAACTTCAGCTCCCAAACACTGCATCTCATTGCCTTCTTCTTCTGTTAAAGAGCAATCTTTAATCTGGCTGACAGCAACCCCTTCCTCATATACGTGCATGCGGACTGCAGCTCAGACATCACTTAACTTGAATTGTTCACAGCAAAGAGTATCTTCTGGAACTGAAACACACTCTACAGCTGTTTTCTGAACCCTCTCCAATTATCCCATTTTGCGTTTGAAGTGTGGATGAGGCACACTCCTCCAGCAGTAGGCTCCTAAATGACATGTGGTGATAATAACACCCACATATTTTTGAATTATATCCTTCTACTAGCAGGCACTCAGTATAATGTAGATTTACATAGTATGTTATTTATGTTAATTCAACTTAATAACTATAGCTTATTTCTCCAGTCTTGCTTTAGAAAGCTTTTAAACTTAATTACATTCTGTTGGTAGAAGAAATCCACGGGGATTTGCAAAGCTGTGCCTGACGTAGAACTCTGCTAATCGTAATAAAATATTTCATGAGAGTGCTTTTTTTTCTTTTTGCTTCCATATATTCCAATTATAGTAAGAATCTCTGGTTTAAGATGACAGTTCAAAATCCCAACAATGAGCCGAACTGAACTGCAAAAGCCACAGGCCTGTTGTGCACCATGGAAAAGGTGCTCCAATTCAGTAACAAGAAACAGGTCAAAGGGACAGGGAGCACCAGAGCTTGGACACATGCAGGCGGCCACGACTTAGGCACTACTTAAGCTGCATGATTCTTTGATAAACCCTTAAGCTGCAAGAATTGGTGGAAAATTCACCTCCCTCTAGAATGAGAAGCCACCAGGTTCATTTGGGTTTGCTCAGGCTGAGCAAATGCATTTTCACATGCTGTTAACTCCGAGCCCTGGGCAGGAGGCTGCCACCTCTGAAACCCCTGAGTGCCCTGGGCAGGAGGTTATTGGCTCTCAAGCAGAGACGGTGGGGGAACATTTGCCCAGCCCTCAGCTGCTCCAGTTCCCAGCCACGGATCCCAGCTCCCAGCCTGGCTAAGGTGCTTTCACCTGGGTTTTCTAGACACGGAACTGGAAATTTGAGAGCCCTAGGGCTGCAAAAGGCTCAGCAGGCGCAGGAGAGCTGCTTACACCACCTGCCTGGAAATCCACATTTCTGCCTCTGCTGCCTTCCACAGCCTGTGGGCAGAAGGTTGCTGCTACCTGCCAGTATTGTGCTGAGTGCCTGTGGAGCAGCCAGGAGCTGAGCCCTGTGTGATGTTGTGACTGCAGGAGCAGGTTTTGCCACCTAAAACATTCCTTTAGCCAGCCACCTTGTAATGAAATGCAAATAGGAAACCTCTGGTTGCCTTTAAGGCAAACAGTATCAAGGCAATAATGTACAAATTAAAAGCACCTTAGCTGCTGTGGCTACCGCACAGGGACTGCCTTAAGCACTCTTGGATGTATGCTAATTAACTGAGGAGCAGCTACACTTAATATGATTCTCTTCTTGCTGCCGAGCACCATGTACACCAAAGAGTAAGAAGTTTTTTAAAGAAGTATTTCCAACCACAAAGTCAAAATTGTCTAATGGGAGGAATGAAATAGTAATCACTTGCAGCCCTTTCACATAGTACCTTAAATTGTCCAGACTTTTGGTTACCATTAAGTAGTCTAACTGAAATCTGTCATGATAGATACTCTGATAAAAAACATTCAAGTATCACCAAGGTCACTTCACTCTTCCTCTTTCCAAGACAGAGTGAGACCATGAGCTTTACTTAGTTACTTGCAAGTATTTCAGAAATGAGCTTCACAGGCTACTCCCTAAACCCCTGGCATCAAGAGCCCCCCATTCCCACCTGGCTCTTGTGGATTCGTCCCCAGGGTAGCCCTAGGGAGAGGACAGGAGGGAAATGAAGCACTGACAGACTCACCCAAGATCATGCTGGCAGTGTGTGCCAGAGCACCAACCTTTACCCAAGCCTCCTAGCTGAGTTTCCGTACCCTCACCCTCACCAGGCCCACCTGCTCAGACATTAAAGACCACATTTATACACTTATATATTTGCATATACTTATTTCTATTGGTCACAGGGCCAGACACTTTAGGACCAAAAAGGCCTGATCCTTCAAGGTGCACAGATTTTCAGACAGTCATTTCTGCACTGAACCCACACTTTCTGCCTGAAGGTCCTGAACATTTGGAGACCTCCAATAATGGACAATCAGCAACATCACTCAGTAGTCTGTAGTTATACACTTACAGTTAAAACTGAGCAATATTTCCATTTTGAATTTGTCCAGCTTCAGATTTCAGCTACTAGATGCTGCTGGGCATTTGTCTGTTAGTTTGAAGAGCCACCTCTCTCCCCGCCTGGATGCTTATTTTCATTGATCAGACTCACAGGATCGTTACTTACAGAATTCTTCAGGGTTTTGCATAGATGGCCCTTCTTAAGTCTTAAGGTAAGATAGTTTTTTTTCAACTGTTAAATAAATACTACTGCTATTGTAGCTCTAAATCCTGGAACATTTACCTCCAGGCAGGTCAGTTCTTTTAAGACCACTGGTTAGATGCACCTGTCAAGCCCTGCATTACTGCGTTATGTGCATCTCAAAAGCCTCCTGGCATTCGCCGATGAGAAATGAGAGGTATCAGCACCCCAGGTTGTTCGTGCAGTACCTGTCCAGAGCCAGTGAGCAGGCAGCTTTTTCTTTGATAGTATTGCTAAGCCCTTGGTCAACAGCTAGCACAGTTTGGTCATCTTCCTGGTTACACGTTAAAGGATCTGCTTGGAAAATACCCATGCTTGTGGGCTCTTTCGCTTGCCTGTTTGGTTCAGAATTGAGTAACTAGGTGTTTTCTGTGTGGCAGGGCCTCTGCGAAGGGAGCAGGAGGGAACTGCTACGCCACAGCTGGAAGAGATTCAAGACTTGGGTGCAGAAACCCATCACTTGCCTCCAAGCAGAGGAATGATAGCCATGTCTCACCTCCTCTTCCAGCTTGATGACCTTGGCTTGAGCGTTGCTTAGGGCCTGGTCCAGGATTTCGATGTGCCTCCGCTGATCCTCGTTGGCAGAGCGCATGGCTGCCAACTCCATCTCCAGCTTCTCCTTTTCCTTCAAGTGCTCTCTATCTGGAAGAAAGACAAGAACAAGAGCTGCTCTATGAGAAGAGCTCACAGGCTGTGGGCCACAAGCCAGAGGTAAGCTGGCACCTTCCTAGAACAGCAAAAACTGTACAAAAGAGCGGTGAGCGTGGCCCTTACAACTCAGCACTTGGGACCTAGCAGTGTTCAGTTGCAATGGGCAAGGAGTTTCTACTGCCAGAACTTGTCTTCTCCCTGCCCAGCTTTACGTGAAGGCCAACGGCAGAGACAAGTGGTAGCTGAAATGGTACAAACACAGTTTACACATCTGAGTGCTATCTTACAATTGTGTCTACTGCCGAACTTTTAGCACAATCCTCAGCGAAGTTTTGGCTTGTGGAAGTCACCCCTTTCCCAGACACTGCTCAGGCCCTCCTTAAGGGCTATATAGAGCAAGGACTGTTTACAGCTGTTAATTTGGATGCTGCTGTCCTGCTACAAGGGACAAGAAACCCTGGCCATACGGATGCAGGCAGTGCCATGCTCAGTCCATATTATTTGCAAGGACAGGGGTGCCTCTGGTGATCAGGGAGTACAAAACATGTGAAGGAGTCAAATAATAAACATGAATCTGTGCTACATGGCTTGAACATTGAAGGAAGTGAAAGAAATAAAGGAGAATAAGGTAGAGTGATGATGACCCTAGTGTGCTGGAGGCTGCACAAAACCTTGAGCTGAGCAGAACATGAGGGAAAAGGCATCTGGGTCCTCCATGTGGGAGAGTCTGTGGGGCAGCGGTCGATGGGCCAACGTATGGTCAGTGAACAGCACATCTGACTGCCAGGAAGTAAAAAGGTCTCTTGCAAATTTCTGAGGAACCAATTGACTTCTCAGTGCTTTGTGTGAGAGCTAATCAAAGGACCCAGCAGAGAAGCCCCCCAGATCCTTTCATGGATCCTCTGAGCTCTGTGTCTCTGTTCAGTTATTGAGAGGAGAATTATCCTCTACAAATGGGCTTCTTCTGGCCATACAGCCTTAGGGGGCCACGGAGGCACTTGCAGAACTTTGTCAGCGCAAGGCAAGTGCTCTCTGACCCTGCTGGGATCCTGGTCCTAGAAGAGAAGATTGAGATATCTGATCAATATGTACAACCATCTGAGGGGTGAATGTAGGGAGGATGGGGCCAAACTCTTCTCAGTGGTGGCCAGTGACAGGACAAGGGGTAATGGGTACAAGTTGAAACACAGGCAGTTCCATGTCCATGTGAGGAAGAACTTCTTAGCTGTGAGGGTGCCAGAGCCCTGGAAGAGGCTGCCCAGAGAGGCTGTGGAGTCTCCTTGTCTGGAGATCTTCCAAAGCCGCCTGGCTGCCACCCTGTGCCCTGTGCTCTGGGTGTCGCTGCTGGAGCAGGGGGGCTGGACTAGATGGTCTCTAGAGGTTACTTCCCACCTCAACTATCCTGTGATTCTGTGGTCAACATTCTAGTCCAACTTGGTCTCAGGGTTCTTCTGGTGACTCAATGACCTGCGATCCTCCTCCGTTAAGTGACTTAATATGCCAGGAACAAGTGATCCAAGACTGCCCACACAATCAGCCACAGGAGCCAGTGTCACGCAGAGACCCCCGGAAAACCATCCAGCCTCTGGCAAACTGCTAGATTTAGTCTTATCACTGCCATTGACTAAAACGTACAGATATCACTTGTGCCAAAAAACATCTTCCCTTTTTGGATAAGATGTAAAACCATGTTAAAGTCTGGCTAATTTCAGGCAGCTTTGCTCCATCAGCCACAAATCACAGGCCAACCATTAACTTTGCTGGCAAGTTGCTTGTTGAAAGCATCAGGCCCATCTACATCTGCCTTGACAGTGCTGAGGAAGCATTCCCGGGTTTCTCAGCAAGCAGCACTGGCTCATCACTGCTCCCTGCAACCCCACTGCAAGCAGTTAAAAAATAGAAGGAGCGGGAGTTGGAGGCTTCATTCAGTTAAATCTGAGATTTCAAAATCTGGCCTTCATTCTAAATCACAACAAAAATAGAGTATTTGGAAAGCCTCCACATAGGAAAAAATCTGAAAAAAAAAATAATTTGGTGACAATTAATCATTGTTTTGATTTTGACTTTTTAAACATAGCATTACAAAATGTATTATTTCTTAGCCAAAGTGAAAAGCTGCTCCAAAATCATGAAAATATGGAAAATCTGCCCCTAACATCCAGATTGCCCCACCCAAGTGCGAATACTCAGGTTAGAAGTCCCATTATCCCATTTTCCTCTGAAGTCATTGGGGAGGAACAAGAAACTTCACAGAGGTAGCGCCAGCCTGTTCAGTCTGGAGCTGCCCTCTGGAAGGACTTTATTCTTAATTATAGGTGGGATGAGAAGTTAATTTACACACTACTGTAGGCGTCTACATGATCTGAGATGACTGGACAAGGGGTAATGGGCACAAGTTGAAACCCAGGAAGTTCCATGTCCATGTGAGGAAGAACTTCTTTGCTGTGAGGGTGCCAGAGCCCTGGAAGAGGCTGCCCAGAGAGGCTGTGGAGTCTCCTTGTCTGGAGATCTTCCAGAGGCGCCTGGCTGCCCCCCTGTGCCCCGTGCTCTGGGTGTCCCTGCTGGAGCAGGGGGGTTGGACTAGATGGTCTCTAGAGGTCCCTTCCCACCTCAACCATCCTGTGATTCTGTGATTCTGTGTGAACACAAGAAGAGTCACATGGAACAAGACACGTGTGGATGAGGTGAGGCCAAATCCATTCCTCTTTCCATTTCCTCTAAAAGGAAGAATGCAGCACTTCACAAAAAAACAGACACCGGCAACCTTGCACAAGCAAAACACACCAATCCCTGTGCTTTCCATGCCATTAACTGGTACCAGGAGACACCTGAACATGACATGACCTGAATTGTCTCACATCAGCAAGGAATTTTAAATTGGATATGCAAGCTTCTTCCTTCCAAACAGATACATTTACTTCAAACAAATTCACCAGAAGAGGTGTCAATATGCATTGCAGGAAAGTGTAAATCCAGACAAATTATCAAGCAGCTAATTTCATTAGAGGCTGAGGGAGCTGAAAGATGAATGCTATTTCAGTCCAGTGGCACTAAACTGTCATGTGCTGGGACCACCCTTGCTGTACTCGGGATTTAAAACCTATATTATATGAGGACAGTGTATGCAAAAGCAGGACTTGGGAGCTTCCCTTACACCTTCCATCAGAGGCACTCAAAGCCGCTTGCCCTCCTGCATTAAGTTTTTTATCCCTCCCTAAAAAGACAGGTGAGGTTATGCCACTCACAGAATGACTGCTGAAAGCCACTGAAAAGCTGGCAAGAATCATTTACTTAACAGCTTGCAACACTTCCCCACATCTGCTTTTCACTGAAAAATGCTGGGGGTACCTTCCTGAACTGCATTAATTTTTGGTAAAGGACTTTGTTGAACATGCCTTAAATTCTCTTCAAGTCCATAAAGCTGAATACTTTTATGTCTAAAGTCTAAAAATACTGTTTTACTATGCTACACTTGGCCTATCCTTTATGAAGGAAGTTACTTTTACCTGTGGTATATAAACTATTAGGTTTATTAGCTAATAGTCTCCAGCTAACAAATATTTCTGTTTTTCTCATAGGTCAGTTACCGCATACCATCAAGGAATTGCTCCCCAAAGGCTTCTCTTCTGCTGCTTACAGCTGTAACCTTGCAGCTTTCCAGCTCTGGTTGTATTTTAGTACACTGAGAGCATTACACCTATACTCTGTGTCTGTGGGTAAAAGAAAGAGGAGATAAAGCAAAGAGCCTGGTAAGGCATTTCCCAACCAAGCATTCTGAGTTGTCAAATGGTTAATTGCACCAAAAACAGACCAGGCTCAACCCTGCTTTGAAGCAGAAATATTAGACAGAAAGATGCATTCAATCTACGCCACCCCTTCCCTAACACCAGATATAACCACAGTTTTTCACATGGATCACATGCTTAATGAAAGTTTTTAATTAGATCAATCTTGGGAGAAAAATGGGAAACATTTTTATTAGTGTACCATTTGCCTGTTTAAGGATGTCCTCAGAGCCACCTATAACCACATTATATCTAAGTATCAACTTAGTTGACTAATTTATGGACCATACCAATACATCCTAAATTTGCTCCTTGAAGGGCTACCACAGAGCAGCAACACCCTGTAAAGACACTCCTGATTCCTGCAGAGCAATCACTGTGAGCAGAACAAAATTATATCAAACGGTGGCAGTGTGGGCAGAATTTGTCTCCAGGAAGTTCTGCTGAAATAAGAATCACTCTCATACTATGTTCCTTGTGGAGTTTCCAACTATTTCTCTTATGCAGATTTGTATTTCTAGATGATCGCTCCTTCCTTACAGCTGTTAATTCCAAAGGGGCTCTCTAGTGACCTTGCCTTTCTTAAGTAAAACCTGTCGGACGTATTTAGCCTCTCGAGAGCTTTGGAACTCCTGACATGGCAAATGTGTGGATGAGCTCTGCCACCAGCCATCTACAGACACAGCTGTTGCTGGCTTCCTCTTGGAGGGGTCCACCAGGGTGTGTGCTGGGGAACAAGAGCTGCCTCTTCTGCTCATTCAGCTTGGAGCTGAATGGCCAACTTGAGTTGGCCCTTGACTTGGCCAACTCAAGGCGCTCATCCTTCAAATGGTGCTGGGGTAACATATCACTGGGCTGAAGGCTGACATGGACCCTCGAGCCCCGTGGCACCATCCACAAGGTCAGAGCCTGGCAGACAAATACGGAAGGATGGGCAAAATCTGAAATGCAACAGGGTCTTTTTGCCTCCTCTGAAGACTTCTCAACAATCATTTTCCGTCCCATGAAACACTTGAATAAACAGATACCATTCACTCAACTCTGTCTCCCAGAATTATATTTTTAATAGATTCTTCACACCTTAAACAGGGCGAAGTTTCCACATCTTGAGAGAGGAGCTTCCCTCCAGAGAGTTGGAACGTGGCCAACAGCAAAGCAAAGACCCCCCTGGCCCAAAACCAGCTGTGCTGCTGGGCGCAGATGCTGGATGAAGCCTTGGTTAGGCTAAGGCAGGCCTGAGGGAGAAAGCTGAACTGGGGAATCCAGCATTTCTTTTTGCACTCACTGTCTGAAAAAATAAGAAAGGAAGATTCCAATGTGCATCCAAAGTTTGTCGGGCCAAGTCCACGAGAGGTGCCTACCTTGAGAGGCTGAACTAAACAAAAGATCACATTCAGAAGAGAGCTCCTTTCTGGAAAAGCAGTAGTAAAACCTCAGAGGGTCAGAGCCCTGTTTCTTTTTAGCGCATTCCTGCTTCCAGGATGGGGAGGATTAAGCTTCTATTCACATTCATTCCTGAACACCTCTGCCAAGAGCAATTCCCCGAGCGGCTCGCTCGCTCCGAGCCGTTGCATCCGCATAAGGAATGCAGCTTCATGCTTCATGTAGAGCCACCGCTTCCGCTTCTCAGAAAATCAGATATTACAGGTCTCCCTGTAGCACATTTCACAAGGAGCAGCTGCTTTAACCCCTGTGTCCTGGCCACACGCCAGCAGAACTCGTTAGAGTTCTCCACCCTATGTTCCTCCTGCAGCTTCAGTTACAAATGGCATCTTCCTGACAAACTTCGCTCTTTAGAGTCCTTGCCACATCAAGACAGAGGGAAGGTTGAGAGACCAAAGGACTTCATGGTCTGCAAAGATAAGGTCCCTGTTTCAGTTTCTCTTGACAGTGATTAACAAGAATTCCATGATGGAATCAACAATTATGATGAATTTTAATGTACTTTAGACAGTGCTTGCAAATAAGATGGGCATTTCTGTGTTTCTCAACAGGTACTAGCTCAAACATCAGCATATTTAATCCCAAATCTTTTAGGCAGCTACTTATCCTTGTACGTGTGCAAAACCTTTAGAATTACCAACTGCCAGCAGCGAGAACTAGATCCAACTAGATCCAAGGAAAGCCAGTCAGAGCACTAGTTACCACTGCTTTAATGGCAGATCTTGTGGGCAAATGTTGTACTGACCATACACAGCAATCCACTGATCACAAATGAGCACAACCTGGCTATCAATTATTTTTGGAACAAGTGAGAGGTTAATATCCTGGTTAGCGACCTAAGCAGGGATTCATTCAGTTTGATGCTTTCTCTTCCTTTGCCGGAGGGGATCATATAGATGAAGGCACTAAATCTTTATTGGTGCTAATAGGTTGCTTTACCCTATGGAAGTATCATCAGCAGCTTAAATGCGTCCTATTCTGTTTTACAGCTTAAGGCACTTCCATTTGCCTTTCACAAAATGCAAGTCAGGGGAGAATTTGACCTTCATGTGCTGAAAACTGAAAACGGATTTCCCACTCCTTTCCCTTTTTGAGGGTTGGGGTAAGACATGAAGAACAAACACATTTTTCTACACAAGACTGTTTCTTCAGCTCCCTGGGTTGTTCCTTGCAGCTGTCCTTGGCTCTGAAAGCAAGGCACATTCTCCCCAGGTGCCTTCCTCATGTGCATAACACTTCTGGAAAGTGAGAGATCAAGGAGCCCTGAAACTTATGCCTCTAATTATTTTCTGTCTTAACTACCCTGCCCAAAACAACACTCAAACATATCTATTGTAAGCATTTTTGTTGGCCAGATTCATAAAATGGGAATATTCCTTCATCTGGAATTTTGGGGACAGAGATATTCATGCACAGACTACACAGCATACCTGCCACACAGCTGACATTCCCAAGGAGCACGAGGCCCTGGCACTTCAAGGATGTCTGTGCATCCCCAGGGAAGGATCCAGACCATGTTCCACTCCCTGCATTTGCACATGGAGTTACTCTGGACATGCACAGACTTCAATCTGCCTCTGATTACTTAAAAAAATAGCAGCCTGGCTGAACACCTACTCTGATAGAGTGGCTACATGCCCAGAAATCACAGAAAAAATACACAAAATTACCAGACTCCACTGAAGTATTTTTTTTTGCCTGTGATACTCTCTATCATAAGCTTTTTTTCTGTCCTATACCCTTGAAGGCATCCTCAGTCTTCTTCCCTCTCCCTAATCATAGCACCTCTTAGAGTCCTAACCTGTTCTTTTCTCTCTTGTACGGCCTATATGCCTTAATCACTCACTGTTTCATGCCTTTCTTTAAAATAACCTTTTCCATTGACAAATCATTACATAATTATCTTGAAACTACAGCATGTGAGCTCTCTACTGCACCCAGTACAATAGTAGCATTTTTCATTACATCCAAATGCCCAGCACTTAATGCTTTGAGGCATGCAGCCTGGCTTTGCCTATTATTATTGCAAAGAATAAGAGGTTTTGTCACCTCTCGTCTCCTTCTCAGGGCACACGACCTCTCTGAGCTGCTACACTGCTAATGGGTGATCCTTCAGAAGGGAGAGTGCTTGAAGGACCCGAGAAATGAGCCCTGCATACGCTGCCTTGTAAGGCTTCTTGCAGTGAGTTTTTCCTGTTACTGGAGTTATACTGCAATATTAATTCCATGTTTGCAGTTTTACCTATGGTAAGAGTTAAAAAATACCTAAGGAATTTTATCCTTCTTCATCTTCTTTGTGGAGACTGACTTAAAAATTATGACGTTTCTCCTCTGGAGATCTTCCAAAGGTGCCTGGCTGCCACCCTGTTCCCCATGCTCTGGGTGTCCCTGCTGGAGCAGGGGGTTGGACTAGATGGTCTCTAGAGGTCCCTTCCGACTTCAACCATTCTGTGATTCTGTGAACATTTACAAAGTTGCCAATGCTGGATTCTTTTTACATAACTTTTAGCTTTTGAGCATTAAGGGACCAGTTTTCAGGCTATTTTTCATAAACCTAGGGACTAAAACATTACTTTTGTTTTCTTAACTAAAGCTATAAGATTTGCATTTACTGGTCTGACTTAATAAGCTCCTACCTTTCAGGAAAAAAAATAAAAATAAAAATAAAAATAAAAATAAAAATAAAAATAAAAATAAAAATAAAAATAAAAATAAAAATAAAAATAATAATAAAACAGGGCAAAATTGCAAGAGCCAGTGGGGGTGCATGTGGGCACCACGAGCCACCTTTCCTCCTTTTCTAAAAATGACTATTTCAGTCTCAACAGACAAGGGCACACATGGCCAGAAAAAACACAAGCTATGCTCAGTGCAGCGAGGCTGGGGCTGAGCCCCCATCTTCTTGCACTTTTCTGGCTGAGCCGCCTGCCAAAGGCTGCAAGGGAGGGTACAGGACGAGCGAGCAAGTTGGCAGTGGATGCAACTCACATCATGCTCTGCCCACCCCAGGAAATCATCACAAACATCAGCATATAATTGTGGTCAGTGAGATGATTCCTGGACTGCTGGAGGATTTCCAAGAGAAAGCCCTACGGGACTTTCAGAGGTGGGTGTCTGACTGATACCCTAATATCAAACTAGTCATTCTGTGCGGCAAAGCAGCCCAAGAAACACAACTAAAGAGGGCCTGTGTCATATGTGCCCACTTTTTCTATTCTTAGACGTACTTTACATCACATTGGTAACATTTAGCTCTCTGGCCTAGACAGGGAGACATTCCAAGCATCCAGCTCCTCTTACGTGACAGGATCCTGGAAGCTATATTTGTTCAGGAGCTGTGAACTGATAGCAGTAATATGCTGCGAGCACAGCGTAAAGCTTTATTGCCAGATACTCACCCCAGATGCACAGAGCATGGTTATGCTCCGGCAGTGGGCGGCTGTGCAGAGTTGCTACACACCGCACCGTGCACAGAGGCAGACAGCTCTCTGGCTCTGTATCTGCAGTTGCAGCTCGGCTTCCAGAGAAGCTCTGGGTGCCGTAACTAAAGCAGAAGGCTCAATTCTACACAGTATATTTGCTTCAGAGGGCTTTAAACCTGCAAGCTGCCACAGGTCCTCGATGGCCAGACTTTTGTGGACATGTCCTTGTGAGCTCAGGATACATGAGCAGGGTGTATGCCTTGTGAGATGGCATCAGGCTGCCGGGGTTTTAGGCTGCCTGGTCGAGCAGAGCCATCATCATATGACAGGGAAACACTACAGCACTGTGCACTCTCATTATGGGAGCCTAAAACTTAAAGGGAATGGATATTTGCATAGTGGCAGAAATGGGAGATTTTTGTCTCTTCATTTCTTGGTGGAAAGGAGCGGTCCAACCACGCTCTCCTTCCTGTTAGTCAACCCGTGGTACTGACAATAAAATCAACTGAGGTGGCTTTGGATTTTTTCCAGACAAGAGCAGAATTTGGCTTCTCTAAAAATCAGGCATCCCGAAACATGATCCCTGCAAGCAACACTTCACAATTCCAATAAATATTTATCAAAAATAAGCTAAGCTGTGTTACCAATAACTCCCACTGCCTGATTCTGGTGCTCAGAGAAAAGCAGTCTAAACAATCCAGTCTGTAGCTTAAATCTGAGTATATGATGAATTAGCTGAGCAAAACCAAGCCATAAGGAAAATAAAAAATATAGTAAAATATTCGCCTCCATTCCACTACATATCTATACTGTGTATATACATATAGATATATATGTGTGTTTTCAAAACAGATGAATGCAGTACTTACTCTGAGTGACATAAAGGCCCTCTGTTGACTTATCTTCATGCCCATCGAACTCCCTGCTGGCTAGCTGCCTATTGGCAGTCTCCAGTCGTTCTGCACAAAACAGGAAATACTTTAAGTATAAATATATGTATATAAAATTGTAGGCCAACCAAGAAAATAAGATGCATGCCAGTAGTGCAGTATAAATAGACTCTCTGAAGGGGGACATTAAAATGGAGGCTGACACATACATAAAAGATGAGGCCCTAGACTTCTTCCATGAATCTGTTTTGGAGAATGCCTCGATTTACAGAAGCTGGGGCAGAAACCTCAGCCATCCACGGCGGGCTCATCTGAACAGTTCATTTTTCACACTGCAGAAAGTGAGCACTGCATTTGCAGTCTGAGTTGCTCCGGCTTTGGGTGGCAAACAGCGTCTGCACCTTCCTCCCCGCTGGAGCAGGGGGTGACCTAGGGCCTGCTCGGGCGCAGAGACACCCATGTTATGCCCAGGGGCTGCACTGGGGCTCTCTGCGCTCCCGTCAGGAGAAGGGTGGTTTTCCGCAGCTGTCTCCCATGTGGACAGAGCTTCCCCTGGAAAGGGCCGCCACCAGCGAGATGCGTCTCCCCTCCAGCTGCCTCCTGCCCTCAGGTGCTCCTGCTCCTACAGAAACACCCGCCAGACTCCTCAAACCAGTGAGAAAAACATGCCCCACTATTCTGAGGGCATCTCGCTGGACAAGGAGGTACCAAAGTGCACCCATCAGGGTGACGGCCTCAGGGTTAGTACTGGGCCCAGTTTTGCTTAGCTTATTCATCAGTGACCGGGATGAAGGGACAGAGTGCACTCCCAGGGGGTTTGCTGGTGATACGAAGCTGATGGCAGGGGCTGATAGACCCCCGGGCGGTGGGCTGCTGTCAGAGGGAACTCGACAGGCTGGAGAGATGGGCAGGGAGGACTGCATGAAGTTCAACAAGGCAAGTGCTGGGTCCTGCGCCTAGAGAAGACCTAGGAATAATCCCAGGCACCAGGACAGATTTGGGTTGACCTGCTGGAAAGCAGCTCTGGGAGAAGCACTTCGGGGTCCTGGTGAGTCACAGACTGCCCATGAGGCAGCAGTGTGCCCTCGTGGCCAAGAAGGCCAACAGGATCCTGGGGTGCATCAGAAGGAGTGTTGCCTGCAGGTCGAGGCAGGTGATCCTGCCCCTCTGCCCAGACCTGGTGAGGCCACATCTGGAGTATTGGGTGCAGTTCTGGGCTCCCCAGGACACGAGGGACGTGGAGCTTCCAGAGAGAGTCCAGCGAAGGGCTACAAAGATGATCAGGGGACTGGAGCATCTGCCCTGTGAGGAGAGGCTGAGACAACCGGGCCTGTTCAGCCTGGAGAAGACTGAGGGGGGATCTTATCAGTGTGTACAAAGGATGAAGAGAAGATGGGACTAGACTGTTTTTAGTGGTACTCAGCAACAAGACAACACAAATTGAAAAGTTCTGTCTGAATTTGAGAAAATCTTCTTAACTGTGAGGGTGACAGAGCACTGGAACAGGCTGCCCAGAGAGGCTGTGGAGCCCCTTCTCTGGAGTTATTCCAAACACTCCTGGACATGATCCTGAGCAATGTGCTCCAGGATGTTGGACGAGAAGATCTCCAGAGGTCCCTTAGAACCTCAGCCATTCTGTGTTTCTGTGATGGATCTACCAATTTTACACGTTTTTTATACTAAAAAGAGGTATCTTTGACAATTTGACATGTACTGGCTAGTGAAGGTACCCAAGATTGAGATTTATACGCTTGCACTGCATTACCACCTGCTGTCAGCCCGCACAGCTCAACTTGCAGACTGCTGCCCTTGCAGTCAGCCCGGTATGGGAAGCGTTAAACTCAAAGGCAGCGTTCGAGGCCGTCTTGTATTTTGCCAGAGGATTTGTTTGTAACCGGGGGGTGACAGCAGCCTCGTCTTATGTCAGTGAGCAGAGCCTGAGTGCTCAAGTTTATCTAAAACGTGTGTGAAACTCTTCGTCTGAAGCCGCTACTTTGTGAAAAGTGAAACGCCGTGTCAGCTGGGGCAGAAAAGAAAAGCAGCAAACCTGACGTACCGCGGAGATCCCTGTTGAAATCGTGCAGCCTCCGAATTTCTCCTTCGAGTTTGTTTCTCATGGCTTTGTCCAGTGACTCCCTCTTAGTGGTGGTCTTTACCAGGCCCTCATAAGCTTCCGAAATCTTCTGAATCTCTATTTCAAACTGAAAGGAGAGAGGCCTCCCGTTAAATCCGGGCAGGAGGGCGCGCTGGGCAGACGGGTGCCCGCGGCAGAGCTTGCGCTGCAGCAAAGCGGGAGGCGGGCGGAGGGACCCGACGCCCCCGGCCCAGCGCCGGCCCCGGCCCCGGGCTGCCTAGGAGGCCGAGAGGGGCTGGGGGAGCTCCTGCCTCTGCCCGGGGCTGCTCTCTTTCCTAGAAAGGCTGGTAGGAGACAGGAGTTATTATCCTGCCACGAGGGATGACTCCCCGGTCCCAAGCGCAGCTCTCAGCACTACATGCCACTATAAATGTTTTAGGCTAGGCTCTGACCTCATTTCAGCTGCAAACTATCGTGGTTTGCTCTTCCTTTTTGTTGTTTCTCTTGACTGGAGACTGCTATATTAAAGAAGACACTCGCTGTTACAACCCAAATCTGTTGTTTGGGGTTTTCAGTATTCTTGGCTTTATCTCCTCGAAAACTGGCAAATCGCATGTTGTCCGGTTTGATGGACCGGGCAGTACAGGGACAGCCTTGAGCTGTGAACTTGCTTCCTAAACCCACCGACTGACAAAACAAAAGTCACAGGGAGACTCTGGTGGTTCAGGTTAATCAGCTCCAGCTTCTTTAATGAGCTAATCTCACGTGAAACGTTACCTCTTTGGTGAAATCAATGCCACAGAAATGAGCAGCACTGGTGTGGGAACCCGCTCCCATGTGCCTGGCCCTTCTACTGGGCAGAGAAGCTGGATAATGCGTCAGCAAGAGAAATAACTGAAAAGCAAGAGCTCTATTCACCCCCCACCACCATGGCCCGTGTAGCTCCTGTGCTTTTCTAGCCACTGCGGTCAGGGCTGGGACAGACTCGTGACCTGCGGAGCCAGCCCTGCTTGCTGCAGGAGGGCAGCGCCTCGCCGAGGCCCATCAGGTTTTAGGGTTAAGCTCCAGCGCTTAGGAAATAAGAGGTCCAGCCCCAGTAGCTGTGCAGCTGCAGCCAGGTTAGCCCGTCCAGCGTGTGTGTTCCTCCGTAAGCCGGGTGCCAAGCCGGCTGCAGCCGAGGCCTGCGGGCTCGCAGCACCTCCGAACCCCGTGCTGGAGCAAAGCCAGGCAGAGCCGGGGTGGGCTAGAGGCTGGGAAAACTCAGTTATCTTCTCTCATGTTTGCTTTCAGATTGCTCAGACACAGAGGGAAACAAATGACAAGGTTCAAAGCCCAGTGAAACCAGTGACAGCAACAGCTTTGAATTAGCCCCCCCAACTTGCCAAGTATTACGTATCTCAAACACACGATGATTTACCAGCAAACATGCATCTCCCACACATCCATGCTGCTCCCTTATTTGTGTGGTATTAAAAAGTACCATAAACCCAACAGTTTCCAAGCAGTAATTCTCCAGGGCTCAGAGAAGAGCTGACCCGTGGCACCAGACTGTAGCCTATGTGGTCTATGTCCTGAAATCCTTTCTTAGGTGAACTTCAAATGATTGTTCTTGAGTTTCCACTTTGTTGGGTTTTGTTTGTTTGTTTGATGTTTTGTTTAAAAGCTCCCCGAAACACTGGTGTATTTTAGCTGATGACATTTCAGAAAAGTAGGTCCCCCTTCCCCGCTCTGCTGACGCACAACAGCAGAGCCAGGCAAGCTCAGGCTATGGGGACAGCACGTTCAGAGGGATGCTGAATACACCCGAGCTGCAGCGAGCTAAGACTTCTGCAGTGCATGCAGAGCTTTTCTTTTTTTCTTTTTTTTTCTTTTTTTGTGTCCTTTCTTGTACACAGTGAATTCTTTTCCCACCAACAGGAAAGCAGGCTTAAAAATAACATGATCTAGGGTACACGAGTTCAAACAAGAAGTTCAAACTTCAGCCTAATTCTTATGGTTCAAACACAGCTGATCAGTTTTCTTCTTCCTCACATACGCAATGGCACAAGCTGGTAAGGAGCTGTGTCAAAAAGTCTGATCTGTCATGAGAAAATCTGTTTTCTTCTGGTGAATTCTCTAGAAACAAAACAACCTGTCAACAATTTACTCAAATAACAGCACCCAATCACATCTTCCTCAACCACAGCAATTTAAACAGACAAATGTGGCATGTGAAATTCATCAGGGAATCAGAGATCTCAAGGCAAGAGATCTCCATATCCAAAACGATCTCTGCCATAACATAAGGCACCGTGCGCCCACGTCCTGCCGACACACCGACGTGCCAGTCTCCAGGTTAATTTGAAGGTGTTGGACGATGGACAATCTGTCACACCACAGTGGAAGCTCTTCCCACAGCTCAGTATTCTTCTATTTTCAATATGCCTTAGTTCCTCTTTGAGTGGAATTGTAGTGGCTTCAGCTACTTGCTCCTGCTATGTTGCTTTTTTCCTTTAGATCCATGTGACCTCTGCTATCAAAAGCCGTCCATACTGAAGACCCTTTTTCTATAGCTTAGAGTCTCCAGGCTATAGGCTACATTGAAGCTACCTCGCACTTCCCTTGAGCATTTAAGCAAAGTGAGCCTGTCTAACACTTACTGAAACAACACTTTAGCTGAGCTCTTATCATTTTTAAGGCACTTTCCTGACTCCTCATCCCGGCAGGCCTCACACCCGCTGGGTGCTTGATGCCTGCTGGGTGCTTGATGCCCGCTGTGTCCCGCGAGGCTCCGTCGCCGCAGGACGCCGGCTGCGGGAAGCGGCTATCACTTCGAGGCAGGTTTGCCGGCACGGCAGGGGTTTCCCCAGCCCCTCTGCTCTGCCCGGTGCTTTTCCAGGCATTTCCAGGGACGCGTCACCACGCAAGGCTCCTCCAGCCCTGCCGACAGCAACCTGCTGCAGGAAAAGGGCTGAGCACCACTGAGCAAGGGAGGGCAGGAGAAGACCAGAAGAGCAACCATTAAGGATCCTGATAAACCATGTTTATGTTTTTCTGCAGCTCTGTGATTTTCCATCCTTTCTACCAAAAAAAAAGAATTAAAAAATATATATTATTATTATCTTCTCCTCCATGTAGTGCCTGGTGCCAGCCCATTCAACCACCTCGCACAGCACGATGCTGGGAAGCAGCAGTCTAGCCTGGCAATTAAACTTCAGTAAAGTAACACTGTCAAACGGAAACAACAAAGAAAAGGAGAAAGGAAGGCACAGAAAATCTAAAAAAAATAAAAAGCACAAAACTCCCTCAGCAACTTTGAGATAAGAAAACCAGACAACAGCACAGGGATTAATCACTACCTCGTACCTCTCTGCAAAATGTCTATTCAGACATGACTTCAAATTTGACAGCCTTAAGGTTGATCAGTTCATACTAATGCCCAGGGAGCTCTCTAAGTCATGCTGATTCTCTTCCTCTATTTTCTTCTCCTGCTCTGTTATGAATAAAAGCAGAGAGAGAATTGCCCTACCTATAGTAAACATGTTATACGGAGATGAAAAAGAAAAGTACATCTCGTGACCCTTTCCCTTCCAGCAATAGAGAAGAGTTTCCATATCCAAAGTAGATAATTTAATTCACTGTTTTTTGGTTTTTTTTTGAGAGAGAGATGATGTACAGCTCAACCTGAGAAAACACGGGAATTGGCTAAAGAACCTTCCCTGTCCAGGCATTCAAACGCAGAAAAAAAATGGCCAAGAAAGGATCATGTGTGTTAAGGTTTTGGTTCAGGAAATATTCCTGAAAAAAAAATGCACTCGAGCATGTGTTTCCCTTTAAGAATCTGCTTACATTCCACTGAAGTCAATGGGATTTGAGTCCATGTTCTGTTGACTTAAGTGAGACTTCAGTCCACACTTAAATACCTTTCTGTTGGTGTCTGATGCAACAGACTCCTAGGACATCCAAGATAAAGAGAATGCCGTTTCCAGGAGGGTATTTTTAGGGCATCGTACTCGCATATCTTTTATTGAACAATACAACTTTTGTAAAATCAGAATTTATTTTTGTCCACGAAGGCTGCAGAGAAGTCAGAATTGAAATCTTTACAGATTTATTCACCAATGATTAACACAGCTGCAAAAAAATCTCAACGAAGTTTAGGAAATTCTGAGACTGCAGCAGTAAAGTCATCTTCTTGCAGAGGAGGACACGGCAAAGGTAACAGCTACAGAACAACGCTTTTTTTTCCTAACCCGTCTGAACTTCCTGGTCACAGATTTTCCGAAAGTTGAGGTCAAGGGACATGGCCTCTCAAAATTGCTTCTCTTCCCATCAAAGGTGTCTCCCGTGAACACCCTGATCCAACACAAACACAGCAAATTTTAACTCCTGTTTAGATTTCTAATTTTGCAGGGAAAAGACCTGCAGCCTAAGTTGATTTGTGTCTAAGTGGTGGGAAGTCGTACATGAAACAGTATTGTAGGATGCTAAATACTTTGTTTGGTCTAGGCCTTATGAATCCAAAGACAGCAGATTTGGGGAGCATCTCTGCTCTGACTTCAGTGAGCTCCGACTTTTAAGAAACATTATTTTATTTGATTACAATTTTCATTTTTGTCTTTCCTTGTCATGCCAGGCAGTGAGCGAGGCATCACTCTTCTCCCCTGGAGAAGCTAAGCGCACATATCAAAGAAAGGGTTGCAGGATCCATCTGCAAAGGATTTCTAGGCAAAATTTTTATTAAATAATTCTTTCAGATAAAGTGGCAGTGCTCTTTGAACCACCGTGTTCATCTATAGACATGAGTGTCTGCGGTCAGTTTTAGAAACCCATCCAGCAATCATTGAAAGCCTCTGTCTCAATCACATTAACAAATTTCCAAACAGCCAACCCCAGTGCAGGCTGTTACCCTTTCCTAACAAGAGTGGAGCACAATTTTCACATAATGCATTGAACAAGACCGCTCAGGAAAGATTTGTCTTGAATTCCCCTTCCATGCAACACTGCTTCTGGGCCAAGCCTATGGGTGCCAGAGCCCTGGAAGAGGCTGCCCAGAGAGGCTGTGGAGTCTCCTTGTCTGGAGATCTTCCAAAGGCGCCTGGCTGCCCCCCTGTGCCCCGTGCTCTGGGTGTCCCTGCTGGAGCAGGGGGGTTGGACTAGAAGATCTCTAGAGGTCCCTTCCAACCTCAACCATCCTGTGATTCTAAGCTGTGCAGCAGCCCCTGCCCCACAGAGGCTACTCCTGCCAGACTGACGCTGAAGGATGGAGGGGTTAAGACCCTGGTAGAAGGTACCTCAGAAGTTGCCCCGTTACATCCCAACGGCCTCGTGCTATGGGAACAGACATGCAGGTCCACCACAGCGGTGCAGCGGTTAGAGAGAGCCACCATCATGCCACTGGTCCAGCGACACGAGGCCGCCTGGGCCACATGGACCAGCTTGTGGGGATCAACGGAGGCAGTGCCAAGGCGACGGCTCTGCCCTTCACGTACCTTCTGCAGCTTATCCGCCTTCTCGTAGTAGCCCTCCAGCTCCTGCCGCAGCACGTGGTTCTCCTCGGAGAGCATCTCCACCATCTGCTGGGCTCGCTCCACGATGGCAAAGGCGTCCGGCGTGAGCTGGGCGCCCGGCGGCGTGCCCGGCGAGGGCTGGCC
>VZSV01000042.1:796528-825535 GCA_013398735.1 Nothocercus julius
AGCGGGGGCGCCGTGCCGGAGAGCAGGGGGCCGCTGGCGGAGGAGGCCTGCGAGGACATGGGGCTGTGCTGCTGCGCCGGCGCGGCCGGGAAGGGCGGTTGGCATGGCCGGCTGCAGGGAAGCAAGCGCGGGGGCAGGCGTTAGATGGGCGCATCCTTGGAAATGCACGAAGTAGCTAGGGAGCAAGAGCATTCGCGTAGTTCCTACACGGTTTATTAACAGCATTATTACTGTGAAGTCATGATCCTGGTCTCTAGTCAGTACTAAATATCAACAATCACAGCAGTAACTGGGTAAATTGCCTCCTCGCCTGTCCTTGACAGGGACGTTCATCTGGCGTGAAGAATAAAATGAGCACTGAGCTGAAAACAGCTTTTTTTGGCCTGGGTGCTTGCAAACGCTGCAGCCTCCCTCTGTCTCCACCTTGCCCCAACTCCACCGCAGAAGCTGCAGCCCACAGACCCTACTGCAACACAAGCAATGTGTTACTCACCCTTCAAAGATCGGTGCCCGCCCAGAGCAAGCAGGCAGGCTGATGGGCTCAGTTAGGACATGAAAGGAAGCGACGGGAGCCCAGCAGTGTCCCCGAATAGCTTTAGCAAACCACAAAGAGAAGGACTGCTGGCTGGACAGCCCTGATCAATCATGGCAAATAATAAAAGCCATCTTCCAGTGCAAGACCTCATTATGTCACTCGGTGACTAAAGGCATCCATCACCCCCAGTCTGGTCTCAGGGAAGATTTAGTTGGTCATAGTCTGTGTGAACCTATTTGTGGGCTCAGCTTCCTGACAGCGGAGGGCTCTTTAATCTATCAGAGTCATCAAAGAGTTTGCAGTGGCTGGACAATAATCCAGCAATGTGCTTTAGGAGTAAAGGTAACCCTGAGGCTGGCGCCCAGTTGGGACCTAAGTACCTCGCCTCCATCATGCACCTCACAACGCTTTGCAAGGTGGAGAAGTGAGACTGTCCCTATTGTAAGAAGGATAATTCATGGCAGAGGAGCTCAAGGCTTGTCTGTGCCAGACCCCATGCTGCTCCCTATGTACCTAACTCTGCCTGCAGTACCAGAAGCAGCCTGGAGATCCAATGGGGTCAACGTGGACCTCTGGAACATTGCCAGGGTAAATGAAACCATGCAGCCCCACAGCGCAGAGCCTAAGCTACTCCTTAGCTAGCAGAGCCTAGCTGCCAAACCAGGCTGGGTAGAACAGAGTCAGGTATTTCTGCACTTTCCAGGCCTAGGTGACTCAACCTTGGCCACATTACACTCACATGTCTGAGCTGGAACCTCCCAAGCCCCACATTAACATCTCAAGCTCAGACCTACAGCAGCTCAAGTTGATCCAAATGGTGCTCCTGACACCCTAGCCCCTCCTGACCATTCCCATACTCTGTTGTCCTCCATTCCCATGCTCTACCTCAGGTCAGTGCTGCTGCTCACTTGTCCGGGCTGTAGGTCAGTGCAGAAAACTGAGATACCCAAAATCTAACCCAGGGGAAAACGAAAAGAGGTCCATTTGCAGCTAGCTCATGTCCACATCTCACTGGCCTTGCTGCATGAACATGACAGCATCAGCTCTGGGGACAGGCAGAGAAAGAGGGAGCCAGGTTGAACAGTCAGAAAAGGAGGACATTATAGAAGACATAATGTAGAGAGGCTGAAAGGCTTGACCACAGAGGGTTTTTAATATGCCATGTAATAGACTGGAGCTTATCAAACCCAATTTACAGTGGCCAGCTGCTTAACACCACCTGCTCTTCCACACCTGTGGTCTTGCAATCAAGCACTTTCTAAAAGTTATATTCTGCCCTTAATGACACACTATTAGGCTTGCTGTCAGCATCACTGCCTTTATTTCTGTACCCTGTGCCAGGTGGGAGATCTAGTTATAGGATGTATATACCTCATTTGGTCTCACAAACCTTTGACTGGTATTTTTCTATACAGGCGATTTTGCGCTGTATAAATACATAATAAATATGATTACTGCTGTCTTCAGGGCCTACACAGCTTCTCAAAGCAGGGTTTTCAAAAGCTCTCAGTGTTGGCTTAATTTTTCTCCCAGTGCTAATAACCCATCACTGCCTTCGATTGCAGCAGAACAAAATGAGAAGCAAATACCCTTTGAAAGCCCTGTGCTAAAAGCTAACATCTCCACTCTAACCAGCGTGTCACCATCAAGTCACACAATGTCAAGGAAAGCTGGACTTGTGCATACCTCATCTAGCATGTTCATCCCGGCCCTCCTTCTGTGCCCAGAACAGCAACGTTGGCACAGAAAAGGACTGAAATGAGAGGAGAAGCAGCGTTCAGCCATGCCCGCACCGGGCTTGCACGCGACGTGCCCTGTTAACGCTGTCGGTCCCGGTCATGGACAGCCCTGCCCAGGCTCACTTTGTCTTCAATATGCTTTTACCACCCCAGCGTAGATATCCCATAGGCTCTGTCTCCACGGGTACAGAGACATCTGGTCCAGTTCAAGAGTACAACACAGGCTCACTCCCTGTGGGCAGTGTGGAGACCCCAGCCAGGCCACGAGAGCTTGATATGAGGGACCTTGAGGGCTAGATAGCCTCACGAAGACCCTCAAGCACATCAGTTCTCTAGTACAGACACAGCCCAATTATCTTGGAGTTAAACTCCAAAAAGTGAGTAAGACTTTCTCAAGGACACTAAGCTGGGGAAGAGCCATATGAAACCTGTTACTCACAGAGCGTGCTGTCATCAGAAACATTGCAAAGCAGGAAAAATTATAGCTAGGCCAGAGGAAGGGTAAGCACTTCTGAGACTACTTGCTGTACTGTCTTTATCTCCATAATTTTTTTAGTGTAATCTTCTCTGGATCATCTTCTAATTCACTGTTTCACAAGCACATGAACCCCTGCTGAGGGAGCGTGAGGCGCCCATGGCTGGGTGGGGGCAGCCTACGCGGCTACGCTGCGTTTCTGCCCCATCACCACGGGGAGAAACTCTCCTCTTGCTGTCCTGCTCACCCACCCCGTCCCAGCAGCAATGCACAGATCCCACGGAAAAACAGGAGAAAGGGAACTGCTCCAGGTCGGAAACATGGGATCCCTTCCCTGGATGGCATGCTACCTGGATCCAAGATCCAGCCTGACCCGAGGGCCAAGGAGAAGCATCAGCAGAGCCTCAGCCTCGCAGTCCTCTGGAGTTCACTGCCTTTGCAGATATTAATACAACAAATTAAACCAGACTAGTAGAGACACAGGCTTTTTCTGCCACCTTATCTGCTGGGGACTGTAATGCTGGAGTGGGAATGACTGGCAGGAACTTCTTATCCCAAAGGAGCTGGTTCTACAAAAGGGTATCTGCTGCTGGCTGGAATATCTGTGCTGATGGAGACCCATGTGACAGACATGGGCAAGAGATCAGCATCTGATTCTGAATGCTGATCACTTGTATTCATCTTCAGGATTAGAACATTTTAATGGGGGGAAATTCCTCCTACACTCAGACTGCCCAGAGCTCAGGAGGATGAGATAGCCCTGGGTTGCAGGAGATGTAACCCAACACGAGAGCCGTACGGGCTCTGCTGGAGCGTAGCTGCTTGGCTCCAGCTCTTCGCGTACTCAGCAACTCCGCAACCATGAAATTTCAAGCATGCATCTCCCCCTGCTCCAAAGATATCCTGCAAAATGTCAGCCAAGCTTAAATCACGGCAGTACCACTTTGCTGGGCCTGCAAGCAAACTGAAGCAACGCTGGGGCAAGGGCTGAGCGGAGGGAGCCGGTGCGAGGCGGGAGCGCGCGGCGCCCATGGGCGGCTCCCGCTGAGGCGAGTCCTGCCTCGAGCGCCCGCGGCCAGCTGGCTGTGGGGCCAGATTCCTGTTTCGACGTCGCCCCAGGGCGACACTGGCCTCCACGCGCTGGGTCATCAGCCCTGTTCTCCCCCTGGTGCCTGTGCAAGGCCACTCCAGCCAGGAGCTGTCAGGAACCAGCAGCTACCATGGAGCCTGGGCTGCCCACGGCCAGCTCCATTGGGGCAAAGCAGGTGCACTCAAGGTAGCTGGGCCATCAACATACCAAAAACGTAGCCATGGTCCACCCAACAGCACCACATTACCCAAGATAAGGTTACCTAAGTAACCCATAAGGGAAAAAACGATGTCACCCTTCACGATGAGGGTGACAAGAGCACTGGAAGAGGTTGCCCACAGAGGCTGCGGAGTCTTCATCCTTGGAGATACAACAGAAAACTGGACAGGATCCTGGGCAACCTGCTCTAGGTGACCTTGCTTGAGTAGCGCAGTTGCACTGGAAGATCTCCAGAGGTTCCTTCCAACATCTACATCTGTGATTCTGTGAAGATGACAGTGATTTACACCAGGTGGAGGTCTGGCTCCTGGCCGTATCCTCCTGATTTTCCCCCCTGAGAGTCCCCTCTTGACTCTGTTCATAATGCAAACCATGGGAACCACTTTTTCCAGCGATCCCTTACTGCCAGAGACCATTTCAGAAGACCACTGGGGCCACCACATCACGCGCCAAGGTGCTGCTGCCAGGCCACAAGCTGTGCTCTTTAGGGTTCCCCAGAGCGCAAAAACTGTCAAAAACCACCCTGCCCTTGTCAGGGACCGGATTTTTTTTTTTTTTTCCTTGAAAAATGAACAATACACAAAGATCAGAGAGAGCAAACGCCATTTTCAATGTGGAGTGTTTGCAAATGCAGCCAAGCAAGCTGCACCTCTTCAGTGCACCTGACAGCTCGTCTACACTTAAAGGTTTTACCAGGATAATTAATTCAGCTAAGTGTGAGTTAGTTTGTCATTTCCAAAATACAAGCCACAGCTGACTTTACACAAGTAAAAGCCCAACTGTCTGGACATAATTACTCCAGTACAAAGGTGGCTTCCTCAGACACAGATTTTCTCACTTCTTTGTGTGAAAAGCTTATCCTAATAGAACACATTTTATATTGGTCTCTGAATCTAAACCAGAGGAGATATACCACTTTTCCTTTTTCAGTATAAGTCAGTGTAAATCTCTGCTGCATATAAGCCATTTAAACACTTGCAGGAACTCTTGATATGGACCTCCCCTCAATTTTCCTTTTTCACATATCCTTCAGACTGGCTAGTCTCACACTAAAGAGTGAGGAGACATCCTCTGTATGTGCATTTTCTTCAATTACAAATCACCCATTGAACTACTAATGATTTACATGCTGTAACAACATCAGAAACAAGATTCTCTGTAGCTGGGGGCATAAGCGAGATTCTCAGAAGTATTTTCCATCTTGGAAATTGAACAAGTACAATCTACATTACTCCATTTGAAGTATGACTGTCAAACATCATGGGGATTAATGGTGTATGTTTTTTTTGTTTACTTACTTCATTCGTCCAAATTTAATTACATAACTGAGCCAACTGTAAAATGAGTGTATATGCAATAAAATCAACACAGCAATTCATCTTAACAAATCAACATTTGTGGAAATAGGAGAATAACAACATCAGCTCAGTTCACATCCAAGCACTCATGTAAAACTCCAAATAAACAAAGGAATAAGCATTATCCTGAGCGCCTTTGGACGTAATATATTAAGAATGGCTTTCTCAAATGCTTCTACTGTGCATCAAATGTTGATTTTAGACTGCATTAAAGGAGGTTATAATCTTCCAGCCAAACATATTTTCATTCAAAATTGTTCTTTTTAAAAGCATGATACTGTGGTACATTATGTTTTTTGATACTTCTGCAATACCTTCAGCAACTTTGGTTCTAAAAACTTGGCTTTGTTTTTTTATAGCATTATTTTAGAAGTAGGGTTCCTATATAATTCTGCAATCCAAAGTGAAAAAAAAAAAAAAAGAAAATCATTAAGATTGTTAAGATTGTAGGGACAGAGAGAACAACACAAGAGTGAGCCCTTCCCGCACTATGTACTGGAGAACAGAAGAGATCTTGTGGATCCCATGTCCTGCTCATAGACCGCACTAAGAAGTGATGTACAATTTGCAATGCAGCTTATGTAATGTCTTAACAGTGATCCAAATTCAACAACCAGCCATAGTCTTCCCTTGTTTTTCATGAGGAATCCTGCGAGGACCCCCCCAACTTTAAATTTAGGCATTTTCTTAACACACCTGTTGGGCTGGAATCCCTGGGAACAAGAATGACCATCGCAGAGGACTTCTTTCTGGTTTGGCCATTTGCAGGGGAAAATTACAATCTGCTTTGAAAAACATCCTCAAAAAAGAGTGTCAAACCCTGTTCTCCATAGTTAATGCCAGTCTTCAAAAAAGGCAAGAGGGAGGACCCAGGCAACTACAGGCCAGTGAGCCTCACCTCCATCCCTGGAAAAGTGATGGAACAGCTCCTCCTGGCAGTTGTCTCCAGGCACATGGAGGACAAGAAGGTGCTCAGGAATAGTCAGCACGGATTCACCAAGGGGAAATCCTGCTTGACTAACCTGATCGCCTTCTATGACGGAATGACCAGCTGGATGGATGAGGGGAGAGCGGTGGATGTCATTTACCTTGACTTCACCAATCAGGGGCCTGGAACATCTGCCCTATGAGGAAAGGCTGAGAGAGCTGGGCCTGTTCAGCCTGGAGAAGAAAAGGCTGAGGGGAGACCTGACCAGTGTCTATAAGGACCTCAAGGGAGGCAGTGAGGAGGATGGCGCCGGCCTCTTCTCAGTGGTGGCCACCGACAGAACTAGAGGAAACGGCCACAAACTGAAACACCACAAGTTCCACAGGAACTTGAGGAAAAATTTCTTAACAGTGAAGGTGACAGAGCACTGGAAGAGGCTGCCCAGAGAGGCTGTGGAGTCTCCTTCTCTGGAGATCTTCCAAACCCGCTTGGACGCAGTCCTGAGCCACATGCTGTAGGTGACCCTGCGTGTGCAGGGGGGTTGGACTAGATGATCTCTAGAGGTCCCTTCCAACCTTAAGCATTCTATGATTCTATGATAGTTAAGAGAGGGACAGGACACCATATTTCTTCTTTGCAGCAATTCACAATTAATTCAGACAGTCTTGTTAAGGCCCACTTGATTTACAAAAGAGGAGAAGATGACTTCCTCAGCCCCATCTCCCTCAGCACTCCTGGAGGAGGAAACGGCAGGAATTGCAATACCAACGGGGGAAGACAAATGGCACTGGTATCACTGCAGCTGCTGGGCTGGCTTCTCTTTGCTTTAATTTATTTTAATGAAAAGCAGTTTAGACCAGATGGATTTAGACCAGATGGAGACAACATAAAGCTCTTCTAGGGTGACTACTGCTACAATCTCCAATATCATCCAAGACAGCCATGACCCGTCTCTCCTCCTATGTCACCCACTGCTGTCAGCTCCCTGGCGGTGCGGCCTTCTGCCTGATGCTCAGGGTTGTGCTAAACTTGCAAAGCAAAATCAGAAGTCAGCTTGGAGGATGGAATTTAGGAGCTTGTCCCAGTGACATTCGTGAGCTCCGCCACACTGCCAGAGCACTGGCGTCACTGAGGTGCCTCAGGAAAGGATGAAAGGACTTCACTGTCCTCACTTTGGCCACAGACATGTGGCTGAATGAGTAAATACAAACAGGCCGCCTGAAAACAGCAGTAATGTAGGGCTTTTTTAACATAAAAATAACCAGAGAAGCCACGTGCTATTCTGGCCGTTAAATATGGGCTTCTGTTTCCAGGCAGGCTGGGAAGTTCTGAGGCTCACAACAAATGGCATGATCTTTACAACATTCCCACTCCATCCTTCAGTTTCATACTTTAAAAACTCAGGGATTAAATCAGAATTAAAAGTGAATTTAAAGGTATCTACATGAAAGACTTCTGCATGTAACTATGAGGGAAGAATCCTCATCAAGCAGTGGTATTTCCAATTCAAGGCCTTATTTGCATTACTTGCACTTTTTATTAATGGTGCAGAGAAACAAATCATTCTGGAGAAAAGTTACCAGGATGTGACAAGGGCCACGGGTAGCAATGAAGAGGATTCATCGCTTGCATTGAGTGATCACTGCTTAAGCTGGGCACAAAGAAACGATATGCACTTGAACAGGTCTAAGTATAAGTTCATCCACCTAGGAATAAACACGGAGGCTACAGTAAAAGGAAATTCTATCCTGGACCACAACTACCTCACATATCTTAATGGTTAATGAGGCAGACGGTGAGTACCCAGAGCGACAATGTCTGAAACGTCAAGTATTTATGAGATACATAAACAAGGAACATGGAGCCACGTTGCAGAGGTGACACTGCAGCCGAGTTTGCCTCTGGTTCACCTGCTACTGCAACAGTGCCCTGTTCTCCTTTCCATGAGGAGCAAAAGGTTATCAATGACGAAACCAGAATACGAACCAGTAACTAGAAAACACAGACTAAAACTAAGATGTAAATCTTGGACAGAAATGGCAATTAGCTAGTGGAACAAGTCGGTAAAAGCTGTGATGAATTCTCCAGCAACAGAATGTTTTAATCATCACGACTGAATATTTCACAAACTGGAATTAATTCGGGGTCCCATGCAAAAGACTAAATTAGATTATTTCAGAGTTCTTTAGCTAAAAGTCTGTGTCTCTCTGAACACGGACCTAAGGGAAGTTAGCAAAGGTATCAATCAAGAGTAGCTAGCATCTAGGAAAGGATTTTTTAAAGATGATTATGCTTGGCCAATATAAAGCGTTCAGAAGTCATGAGTCAGGGCCCCAAGCATCATGTGACTGCCCTAAAAATAATGGTATTTTAAAACAAGAATAAATATTGGTTTCTTTTCTGTTTGCCTTCTGGTTTTTGGCCTTTTAAGCTTCAAGCTCTGCTTAGCAATCATGATATCCATAAAGCAAGGTCACTAAATCAAATTTATGTGAAAGCTGAGATTCCTGCAACATCACATCACTCCAAAGGGTCTTCAGGAAACTACCAAATATCTGGAGATTTACAGTAAAGTTGGAAGATTTGGCAACAGTGATTATAAAGGCGGTGTTTGTGCCTTAAAAGCCAGCCACTTGCAAAAAAAAAATAAAAATAAAAATCACACCAAAAAAGCAAGTTAAGCAGCAGCTGCAATTATTCCATCCCCTTCAGCAACTCCCTGCCAGCATTTGTGGGTTTTTAACCACATTTTCCTGATCACACGACGACTAGGGAGGAGAGGGGGGATTAATGACCCCAAATCTGTTTCATCCCCCATATTCACGGGCTCTTCTTTCAGATCAAGCTGCTTCTTGATTCGCTCCTCTGTGTTAGAAAAGGCAAGAAGCCTTTTGCCCAATGCCTGTCCTGAGGTTTCCTGATGGGCCAGGGACAGGGACAGGCCTCGTGGACAGGACCTGCTGGGCTATGTGATTGCCCCATGACCATGGGCCAAGCTCTATTTGCATTAGCTCCATTCCTTCCCCATCTCCAGACCTCCCAACTAGGTGAGACCTGAAACTTCTCACCTCAGAGAAGAAAATACAACATCTCCAAACCTTACTCTCCTATTAACATTACGAAAGTGGGTAGACCTCGACTTCAACTCCTGTTGATGTCTGTCTTCCCAGCCAAACAATGAATGGAAGAGTTTTTTGAGCCCAGCTAATTGGGAAAACTCTGAGCAACGGCAGAGGCACAGAAAACCTGCTGTCCACCAGCTTATGTCTGGAAGTGACTGGATGGCATAACAGCTCCACAGCATTTCACTAGGGATGTTTAGAAGATGCCTCCCAGTTTGGGCTTCTTACTCATTTAATTGCAGCTTCTTCACGGGGAGATGTGGTGAGACTCTAGCCAGAGAGGCAGCTACCACCACCGAACAGCTCATCTATCTTAACTCTCTCGATACAGACAAGTACTTGGGGAACAGGCGATTTTGTGAAATTCTATTTTAACCAAGAGCATTCGAGACCTGGACGAGTGTGTCCTGTGAGCCACACAATGAAGCACTAGAGCACACTGCCTTTTGTTTAGCGGAGCTGCACAAAAAGCCTTGCTGAAAGGCACTCACAGAGCTGGAGAGAGGAAAAGTGATGAGCACACAGGGATTACAGCCACTTTCTAAAGGCTTTTGTCACCCAAATCTTCCCTGACAGCAAGGCCACAAGGGGAGCCTGCAGCCCACGCAGCCAGTTACAAGCTGGGGAAGCCCTTGAGAAGAAACCAACAAGTTCTTAGCAATTAAGAACAAGTCTGGATCGTGCCAGTGCTGAGTATTTTGGTGTACCCAGCCATTTGTTGCGAAAAGTTGGTACCACTGTACCAAAAAACCCCCACCGTACCAGGAACCAAGATGAGCAGGACGACCACCGCTTAGCCAGCCATAGTCTCACTTCTCGCCCAGCCACACATTCCCTGCCCATGGCCGTTTTGCAGAGCAACAGCACAAGATTCAAGGAGCACAAGTGTAAATCCAAAGCACCCCTACCAAGTTGTGGCCTGCGAACAGAGATCTTCAGGATGTACATGAGGAACCCTGCTGCTAGCAGGAATTATGGCTCACCAGGCACCCCGCAGGAACAGCGAGGAAACATCCCCCTCAGAGCCAAGTCCCATGGGAAAGGAATGAGAAAAGGCCTGAAAATCCTTGTCTGTCCACCATGAGCCAGACCTACTGCTGCTGCTTCCTCAAGGAAGGATGCAAAAAAATCAGAGCAGCTCCTTTTACACGGCGCTCACTTGGTTTGGGGGCCGAAATGTTTGCTGGCGTGCTGGCGTCCTGATCCCGCAGGGCTTCCCGAGAGCACAGCCTCCACTTCACCCCCCAGCGTCAAGTTCATGCAGTTGTTTCCCAGCATAAACAGAGATTTTCGCTTAGCTCTTAAAAATATCATTTTGCTCTGACAAATCACACAAACTCGGGACAGCGAACGCTGGCAACCAAAACACGTGTTTGGCTGGAGGAGCGCCAAGAGTGCTCCCGGCCTGCGGGTCCGAAAAGGCCTAGTTAGCCAGCAACTTCCAACAGGGACAACACTGCCATCCGCGTGAGATGACCCGAACCAGCCAAATCCATCAAGGCTGGCAAAATAGCTCCACAGGAGGTGCAGGAGTGGTGGAATGAGATAGAGGAAGTCTTCAATTCACGTTCAGCGGGAAAACCGCCTTGGCGGAGCGGTGCCCTCGCGCGCGGCGCGGTCCCGCGGCGGGCGGCCCTGCCAGGGCACGCACGGGGCAGCCTCTCCCTTCCCACGCGAGCAGGGGGATCTCAGCGGGATCCGCAGCGCTTGGCAGCATCCTAGCAGCTTTCAGGAATCGCCTCGCAGGAAGTAAACACTTAAGATTATTTTTAATGTGCTTGGAATAAAACCTGCTCTCATGCAGAGGCCCCGCACAAGGGGCCAAGCACCATAAAAGTCCCGTGGAAGCGTTGTTTGGAAGATTTAAGTAGGACATAAGTGATGTATACACTTTATATGGCCCTCTTTGGGAAAGGAAGAATTTCACTTTACCAGTGAAAGTATCATCTACTGACAAGGAAGGTTTGAAACAGAGATGCCTCTTTATCTCAGACTTAAGTTTGAAAAAAAAAAGTTTGTTCTTTTTAGTTTGGGTTTTTGAAGATCTTGAGGATGTGAGGCTTATGTGAAAGCAGAAATCACAGAAGTAGCATTTTTCACTTTAAGATAAAATACCATAGGACAAATTTAATTTCTAAAATATTTACTTTCTGTGTGAATTACAGAATATCAGAAACAGTTCTGCATGGGCCAGCATGGGGTTTCATATCACCCCTGTAATGCCGAAATAGACCATGAACCGGACTTCAAAAGAATAAATATGAATGTTTCTGGCTTTTCATGCAAAAAGAAATTAAGGCAGATTGGGAAATTGAGAACTTTTAAACAAAATATGCATTTTCTATGTTTTCTGAAGGTTCAAAAATTATCAGTGACCTGTCCAGACAGGCAGACCAAAGAAACTCAAGTCAGCACACAGTGCTGCGACCGAGCACTACAGACACCTTGGGACACCAAAGAAGGCGGCATCATTATGGGCACAGAGTGCAAAAAAAATCTCAAAATGGGAATAAATGACATTTATTTCTGCTCACTGGCTTGTTCATGCCATCGCGATGTAAGAAGTCACCTCAGTGTGACTGAAAAGCTGCAGACATCTACTGCAGTCACCTGCTTCAAAGCAACCACAGCTTCAGAGCAAACAACCGCCCGGCCGAGGAGGACGCAGGAGAGCAAGGAGCAAACCCGGGACGCCAGAATTACCTGGTGACCCCGTACTCGGGAGGCGGCTGGTACCGAACGATGGCCACCTCGGTGCGGGTGGGCTGTGGAGCCCCGTAGGAGGGTTTGAGGACATCCTGCACCATGGCCGCGTGCTGGTCGCCAAAGAAGAGCCCGTGCTCGGGCGCCTTGCTCACGGGGGCCACCGCCTGCTTGGCTTTGTAGGGGTACTCGGGCGGCGGGCCCCGTGGGTCCATGGCCTTGGCGGGCGGCGCGGCCGGCGCCGCCGCTTTGAGCCCTTTGCTGCTCCCTGAGGTAGGCGGGTGTTGCTTAGCACCGTTTCTCTCCAGCGAGAGCTGCATTATCCTCTCGCTGAGCGAGCGGACGTGGCCCTGCTTGAGCTCCTTCAGCGCTTCGTCCTTGTGCGCTTGCCCACTGTTGGCCCGGTTTACCGTCGCCCGCCCTTCAGTCCTCGACTTCTGGGCGGACACGCCAGCCACGTAGAAGCCCGGGCCAACCGCTCCAGGCTGCTGGCCTCGGAAAAACTGGGACTGGGCCTTGGCCTCCTCGTAGGTGGGCAGCTCTTCGTTGTTCTGCTGGGGCTGCGTGGCCCGCGCCTGCTTCTCCATCACTGTATTGTCCCCCTGGTGCTCCTGCCCCTGAGGTTCCTGGCGGGCCGACTGCTGGAGCATTTGTGGCTCTTCTTGCGCGAGGTTTTCTGTGGAAGAGAGAGTGCTGGTAGTGCTGTTGGCGGGCCCTGCGCTCCCCGTGGCCTGGTGCTGAATTGCCAGCAGGTTCATGTTCTCGTTGGGGTTGCCATACCTCA
Organism: Nothocercus julius; assembly: GCA_013398735.1. Classification (NCBI taxonomy): domain Eukaryota; kingdom Metazoa; phylum Chordata; class Aves; order Tinamiformes; family Tinamidae; genus Nothocercus; species Nothocercus julius. The sequence continues at coordinate 809,482 of VZSV01000042.1, forward strand.
GCTGCTCCTGGATCAGGCGCTGCAGCACAGTGCCCGCGGCCGCCTCCTCCGACCCTCGCATCTCCACCTCTGAGAGCCGGAGGAAGCTGGGAGGGTGCAAGGTGCAGAGTGGCTCCTCGGCTGGGCAGAAAGAGAGCAGAGGCAGGGGTTACACTTTCAGGAAGCCTTGAACGTACAGAGAGGATGTGGTTGAAGTAGGACTGAAAACCACGGAGTCTTCCCCTCAAAGGTTTTCAGCACTCCTCCATACCCACCCCTTGCCCCTACGCTGGGCCAGCCCTCTGCCCCAGCCGCATCCCTTTCTGTATTCACAGTAAGTACCTAGAAACGTATCCCCATCCCCTCCCCAGCCTTCCCCCAATACACCCTCCATATCCTCTTGATATGCTCCGTGCACCCATCCCATAGCCATGGCTCCCAGCTCCCTCCCTGGAGACACAGGCAGTTTCAGAGGGAAACTGGATCCATTCTGAGATAAGAACCTATTATGAACGGGGTAAATCGCTCCCTGGAAATGCCTCTCATGGGTTACAGAGGCAGCCTACACTAAAGGAGATGCTTGATTTTTGATAGCCAGAGAGATGAGTTGCATCCCCTCCTAGGTGTGCTGCTTGCCACAATGCAGTAAGATGTGGCATTTCTCACAGAAAAGTGTTGAAATGATACTGAAAATGAAAAGATTCTAAAAGTGTATTTAAAGAGGAGTCTGTGCTTGGGCATTTTATTTTAGTACAGCCATTTTCCTTCTGGCTAATAATGATATTTCTAAAGGAGTTAACCCTACCTTGTTCTGAGTGAGTGCAAGGAAGAGGTTAGGGCCATAGATACAACACCTTAAAAAGGCACATCTTAAAAACATCTCAAAAAAGGCACAGACAGATTAGATAAAAAGCTATAATGCAGATAGGTGAAATAATTCAGAGGTGATGGTACAAGTTTTGCACCCCGGACAGCCATGTTTAAGTAAACCCACAAGCCCTGCAAGCTTCATTTGTGTGGGACAAACTACAGAGTGATTCTGCAATCTGCAAGGAAGCCGCACAGCTTGGGCACAGGTACCACATATTATTTGAAATGGATTCCTGTTCTCTCCTCATACCCTGGCAGAAAGTGGCACTTGCCTGGAGCTAAGCATTTAATGACAAACAGGCAATGCTGGGAGGCCAGGATCCTTCTGTCCTCAGATCCTCCCATCCCAGCCGCTGTAACACACCGCTATGAACTGTGCCTGAGGCCAACAGGGGTGCTCAAAGACCCCAGCAGGGATGAAAGGGAGATTGAGCCCCCCACTTTGGACAGTCCCCACATTTCCCTAGACAAGAAGGAGGTGCTGCTTTGAGTTCAGTTTTTGAGGTCATTCTTGGCAACTTTACATCTCTATCCTGCTGCTTCTAATTCTCAAGGGAGTTGTTCAGAAGTACTTACATTTGTTTTCTGGCATTAGCAACTATTCAAAAAGCAAACTTTCTCTTGAGGTCTGGTATTTCCCTGAGGTTTCATCTGTTATTGCACATGCTGTGGGATAACTTATATGCAAGCTGGATGCCAGAGGAGAAGAACAGCCTTCAGCCCTTAGCTGCAAGAATAGGTCATTTCCACTAACATTTTTGCAGTGAAGGATTAGAGAGGACTGTGGGGCCCTGGAAGGAGGGAGATTCCCAGGCTGCCTCATTACAAATGACACCGCTCCTGTTTTCCCTGGGACAGCAGTGCCTGCCCACCCGCCTGGCTGGGTGCAGGGGTTTCCACGGGTCTGGGCTGGCCGGATCTGGGGTGTGTGGGTGTCAGGATGACACACACGAGAGGGGACAGGGCCAGCCTGCAACTCACCCCTGGGCAGGACTCGTGACACCCGAAAGCCACGCTGAGCATTGCCAGGACATGCTGCTGACAGACACCTGCAAAGGGCAGGGCAAGACCTCGGCTCTCCATCGTTTTAATTAGGGTGTAGGCATCAATTTAATACAATGCAGGTAGGTGAAGGTTGTGCTCTCCGGCTTTCCATAGAGCTGGCCTGAAGCAGAGGAGCTGAACAGCCCCAAAATACATTCCTGCCCCCACTACAAATGGCAGCTGTCTCACTGGCACCTGAAAACCACTGATGCCTGTGTTTTTTTGCAGCCAACAAGATGCACAGAGACACACACACACATTTACCTGTCTGCCCAATAGCCAAGTATGCACCTAATTTATATGCAACTGCAGTTACAGCTATTACGGCTTTATTTACATTACTGTACTGCACAAAAGCCTCACCAAACTGGGCATTTTTGCAGAGCTGCAGTACAAAATCTCTCTCGCGTGCCAGGAAGTTCACAGTTTGGGTTACACAACTGAGATGCACCTGAGGAAAGTGGCAGATGACAATGTCACAGGGTGGTTCTTTATCACACACCACTAGGATTTGCACTCTGGCACTGCTGGCATCTTTACATTGGGGAGATACGACATAGTGGCTGGTTTTTGAGGATTTAACTCCACGTGTCTTCCTCCTGGTGCCTGCAGTCCTGCTCCTTTGGCAAAAAGCTATGGACCTTGGCCCAGATGTTCAGTGAAGAACAACCAGGTCCTGAAGGACAAGGAGAAATGGTGCCTCCTCCACAAGCAGAGATGAAAAACGACGACAGGCCGTAACACTGAAGTCAAAAACTCCTTTGACTCTGCTGGGAGTGAGGAGCTAGCCTACCATGCTTTAAGTGTTATTTGTAGATGCTCTAAACTGTTCAAATTATGTTCAGGGAAAAATGCTGAAGTAAATGTGATAGGTTGGTGTGCCAGTGCAGCCACCCACTTACCAGCTTTCTCTTTAGCACCACAGATTACTTCAGCTGTTAACGGAGAAACTTCATGCCTGCCAGCAAATAACTGGTGATCTGGGTAAAGAAAGCCAGTGTCTTCCAGTATCTGGGCTGGGCTGGTAGGCTTGTAACAGACAGACGGGGAGCCTGTAAGAAATAAAAATGAGATGTCAATAAATGAACCAACTGAATGAAAGAAAAAAATATATGAAATTATGACCTGTGACTGAAGTCCAAAATGTGTAGCTGGGTGAGCTGAGAAGCTCTGCTGGGACCACCTGGCAAATGCCTTTGCTATCCTTGGCATCCTGATAATATATTAACTCTGATGAAGGAGCAGCAGGCACCAGGTCATCAGGGCTATTTCATGCACTGATCCAGCTTAGCTGTTAAGGTCCCCAGGCCAGGTGCTAGGCAAGCCTGACCCAGCCTCACTTACAAAAGTCAGTAGTGACAAGTTTGGTAGTGACAAGCTCACAAATCATGGTACGGCCCAGAACAAGAATCCAACACAGTGAGAGTAAAACATAAAGATGCTGTGGGTAAAAAGAAGGAAAGAAGGAGGGGTGGTAACCCAGAGGCACATTCAATAGCAGCCAAAGTCTGTGAAAGACTCTGCCTCAAAATCCATTCACTCACAAACAGTAATTCAGTAACACAGAAAATTACTGGGACATAAAATACAGCCAACACTATCTAGAGAGAGAGTTTATAAATCACTTCATCCAGATGTTCTTAATATGGTAAAGAGAGGATGTAGCTGGAGAACCACAGAAATATCTCAGGCTGACTGACTCCCAGCATAGGATTCACATGCCCTAACTTAGGCATCTCATAGACATCTAAGACCTGAACTAGCCACCCCAGGCTCCTTTCATAAGCAGTGAGTAGAAACAGGCTCTCCCGGAGCCTGCTGTTGGGGCTGTCTGTCTCTGGAGTGTCTATTTTAACAAGTACCTTCAAAATGCATCACAGCAGCATTAAGACGTGACAACATTCACCCCACGTTACCCTCTGCTCACCTTCGCCATCTCTGCTTCCTGCTCCTTTTTCGGAGCACTTCCTCGGCCTTCAAAACCAAAGGCTCTGTGAGGACAAGGACCGTGAAGGTGAGCATCTCCTTGCCCTGAGTTCACCCTGGTGCTCCCAGGACTCTGCAGAACAGCTCATTTACACTCCCAGGTCCCTGTTTTAGGCAACAGACGGCTATCAACCTCCAACACTGCCCTGCTTGGGCTAAAAGCCCTGGAGGTGGTGGCCTTGGGTGAGAACATGTACATCCTGGTGGGGCAGAGGCCCATCAGCGTGGAGCCCGGCTAATGGAAAACACCGTTTTCCAATAGAGTGGTGCCCCACGGCAACCCCATGCTCTGCAGGATCCGCTAGGAGCCACGGATCATAGAATCATAGAATCATAGAATGCTTAAGGTTGGAAGGGACCTCTAGAGATCACCAAGTCCAACCTCCCTGCACACGCAGGGTCACCTACAGCAGGTGGCTCAGGACTGCATCCAAGCGGGTTTGGAAGATCTCCAGAGGAGGAGACTCCACAACCTCTCTGGGCAGCCTCTTCCAGTGCTCTGTCACCCTCACTGGCAAGAAATTTTTCCTTAAGTTCCTGTGGAACTTTTGGTGCTTCAGTTTGTGGCCGTTTTCTCTAGTTCTGTCGGTGGCCACCACTGAGAAGAGGCCGGCCCCATCCTCCTCACTGCCTCCCTTGAGGTACTTATAGACACTAATGAGATCCCCTCTCAGCCTTCTCTTCTCCAGGCTGAACAGGCCCAGCTCTCTCAGCCTTTCCTCATAGGGCAGATGTTCCAGGCCCCTGATCATCCTCGTAGCCCTAAATGACGCGATGACGCAAAACGATCCATCCTGACCGTGGCTGGCACCCACGCTGCCCGCGCGCTCGCTAGCACCAATCACACGGGGACGTCGCTCTGCTCTCCGTCTTCCCTACGATCATCACTAAAGCCAACGCTCCTGCGCTGAGCCGGGCAGCGGGGCTGCAATGAGGGATCGTGTCTAGTCCTTCCCCTTTACAGGCATGGAGATGATGATACGATTTTCTTCCGTGCCCATGGGAGAGGGAATAGGCATTTCTGTGAAATGTTAATGAATTCATCACTTTATTATTCATATTATGCATGAATCCGTATAGCAGTTATATATATTTAGAGAGCAAGAGGGAAAGATTGCTCAATTGAACAGATATAAACTGAATATGTTTGTCAAAATTAGCAAGGTAGATTGTCCTGGAATATGTGCTGATGCTGATTCACAACCAAGAAAAATCTCAAAAATCTTAATTTCCAAGATAATTAATGTATTCTGCTACAAAATCATATTAAAGGTACCATCCCCTGCTCACATAGAGTCCTGCTTTGGAATCACTAATTCTGTATGAAACTTCCTAGGCTCGTTCTATGAATAAAAGCTAAAAATTTCAGTGGAACAAAGAGAATCCATGTGCAGAAGGAAGATGAACTGTTTCGAGCAGTACAGGCAATCTAAATAGCCAGCAACTACCAGCTAGGTCACCCCACTCACCAAATGGAATTTAAAAGAAAGAAATTATTAATAAATGTTGGTTTGCTTTTACTCGCTTTCTGAATGTTGAGTCAGAAAGTGCCCTCAAGTCAGGTTTTCAAATTCTCCTAGATGCAAAAATGGAGAATAAAGATGTGCTGTTTTTTTGCCTTTTTTTTTTTTTTTTCTCTGTAATAACAGCAGAATTTCTCAGCTAACAGCTTTGCTTTGGGGGCTGGAGCTATACCACAGCAATCACGTAAAATCTTGCACTAAAATCGCAAGGACTGCTAAAAGCAATCATCTGTCAAATTGCTCACTCTCAGATCTCTATTAGACCCCAGTAAAAACCAAGCGGCTCCAACCCAGGCAGAAATCATTCCACTTTGCTTGTGCTGTTGTTACACTGTAATGACGTTTTATGCTCATTCAGTGTAGGTTTTAATAAAATGTTGGGTTTAATCAGCGCAGGAAAGCAGCTTATGTGTAAAACAGATAACGGCTGCCCAAAGATGAGTGCCGGGGGCATGGCCGCAATCCAGACGGTGCGCGATAATATGGAGCTGGAAAGCTCACGGGCGCTTCGTGAGCTGTTTCAGAGCGAGGATGGGGCTTTTTCCTTTTTCTGCTTGTTATTTTGGGAGCATCATAAACCCCAGTTTCTCCTCTAGAGGAGAAGGGGCTGCCCAGAGCCAGGCAAGGCGAAGCCGGCGCTCTCTCCGGCGGCGGCGGGAGGGATCCTGTGCAGCCGCAGGTTATCTTCCACGCTGAAAAAACAAACCCAATGCAGCAGCAGTGCTGGGAAGGAAAATAAAACCAGGAAAGCAGCGCGACGGATGTGGCAAGTGTTTATTTTCCAGCCCTGGCTCCCACTCTGTCTTTTGCTTTCCGCTGCATTGAAAGAGGCCTTTTCATTCTTTCCTTCTTGTTTCATCAATCCGTCATTTGTTCTGCCGCCATCCGATGAACAGGGTGAGAGGCACTTGCCTCACTACTGTGCTTGAAAATTGCAACACTGGATAAAACGTGGTTACTGTCTGGAACGGCAAGTGCGAGACAAAAATGTGGATGGGAGAACGCAGCGCGAGCAACCTCCAGAGGGATAACATGGGACGAGGGGTGGGCTCCTCTTACTAATAGCAGGTTATTATGGAGCTTCTCTGACCGGGCCTGCACTGTGCATGGCGTTGTACAAACACGTGTCACGCCTGTTCATGGCAGATTATTTCTCCCATATCTGGGCGATCCTCTTTCTGGAGGTGTCTCAGGCAAGAAACGCAGACCCTTCTGCTGGGTGCAGCACACCCGGGACCGGTCAATAAGCTCTAGAAGGCTAAATACAGGAGCACATCTCCACCCGCCAGATTTCCTTGTAGAGCAGTAGCAAAAGACCACGCGGCAGACACTGTTGGGACACAAGTCCTGTGTGGTCACCATGTCCTGAGGGCAGCAGGGACAAAACTGAAGGCCATGCAGAGGAGCAGAACCTCAAGAGAATGAGTCATGGCCAAGACGCATTAGAAATAGCCACAAGCCACATCCAACGTGACACAGGAGCAAAGCTCAAGGCCGAAGGGATGTCACCCCCAGAAAACAGTCACCAAAAGCACCCCCAGCTCTACCCACAGCAGGAGACTCATTCCACAACCAATTTGAAGACCAAACAGGCCAAGTAGTAAAAAAAACGTGGCCTTGAAATCAGAATTGGCACTGATGATGCCCGGCTCCGGAGGGCTGAGAATGGAAGCTGCAGAGCACTGGGAAGCAGAGCTGGCAGGAGCACAGCTTGCAAAGAGCTCCAGGGCCTCCCTCCGCACTCTCGTGGTGGGAACGTTACTTGTCCATGTGCACAGACAACGCACAACGCAGACACTTGCTTCCCAAGCTGGGAAAAGACGGCACCACCCCACACTTACTACGTTCGGGTGGACAGAATACCCCAGGCACCCCGCCGAGGGCCGTTTCCCCAAGGACGATGCTCCTGGGCTGCCGGAATCAGTGCCTTCCTCAACCCCAAGCGAGGAGGCCCTCGCGCGCCCGCCGCCCCGGCAGGGCTGCGTCACCGATGGCACGTGGCCCGCAAGTCACACCTAGCTCTGCGGCCGACGCCGGGGCTTCCTGCCGCCGGCCGGGAATTCCCTCCCAGCCTTCGCTGCTCCGAGGAGCTGACTCAGCGGAGCCACATCCTGCGGCGGGACGGGACGGGAGGGCTGCGGCCGTCCCACCCCTTCCTTCCCGCCGCTCCGAGCGCCTTTGTGCTCCGCCGCCAGGCACCGCGGGGCCGTAACGCCGCGGGGCCGCGGCGGCCGCGTGAGCAGCCCTTCTGCAGCCGGGGAAACAGCAGAGCTGCCCCGGCCTCGTTTCGTCCTCCATAGCAGAGGAAGCGGAGAAGGGAGGCGCCAAGGAGGGCCCATGACGGACGCCTCCCCTCCGCCCCCGAAGCTCCGCAAGGCTCAGAGAGGAGCAGGCGCTCGGCCTGGCCCCGGGCAGGACGGCTGCGGCCCCGCCTGAGGGTCGCCCAGGTCTCCCATAAGAAGGAGAAAGGCTCCTGCTTCCTTCCTCCTGGGAAAGCCCTTCTGCCCAGCCCGGAGGAGCCGTGGGAAGAGGCAGCACACCTTCCACACCGCTCCCTTTGGGTAAGGCACCCGCGGGCACGGGAGTCGCCTCATCGCCTCGCATCAGTGTCTGTAAGAGTCTATAAGTACCTCAGTGTCTATGAGTACCTCAAGGGAGGCAGTGAGGAGGATGGACCCGGCCTCTTCTCAGTGGTGCCTGCTGATAGGCCTAGAGGAAACGGCCACAAACTGAAACACCAAAAGTTCCACAGGAACTTAAGGAAAAATTTCTTGACAATGAGGGTGACAGAGCCCTGGAAGAGGCTGCCCAGGGAGGTTGTGGATTCTCCTGCTCTGGAGATCTTCCAAACCCGCTTGGACACAGTCCTGAGCCACATGCTGTAGGTGACCCTGCGTGTGCAGGGGGGTTGGACTAGATGATCTCTAGAGGTCCCTTCCAACCTCAAGGATTCCATGATTCTAGGATTCTATGATCAGAAAGGGCTCATCTGCTGTAACACCTTCGCACAGGATTTCTCATTATTTCTTACAGCAAAGGTCAGCTGAAAAAGCCACGGCCGGCAACATGCTTTGCTGTCCTGTTGCAGAAGAGCCCACCAAACACAGACGTCCCTGAGTTTAAGGCATTTAGAGACTGAGGCCTGGAACAACATCACATACTTGCTTAGACGCTTGGGTTAGGCGTGTGTTTGCCTCAGATTCCTTCTACAGTCAAACAGATGAGATCGCCATCTTCACAGATGGACCCTAGGGTCTGAGCCGCCTCCTCGTGCATCCGTCTTTCTCCATGGACTGCAGGGAGCCCGGGATGAAAACTCTGCTAAGTTACGCACTGCACACAGGCCCCGTGGAGAAGGTGCCGTTCAGACCAAACCCTGCTCCTGGCAAAGCTCGTGCTGCAGTGGGATGTTGCTCTGCACACAAAATGCTGCCAGTCTCTTTCTCCCATGTGACCTTAATCGGGTCAGCTGAATTTGCATCGCATTCACCAAAAATATTATAAAATAATACTTTACATTCATTCAAAGCTAAAACCAGAGTAGCTGTGTTGAGTTAATGAAATGGCATGGTTTTATGGAAACCCACTGGTTCAATCAGTCAAAAACTGCCAGTATAACTGTCCCAGCTCCCTTACAAATAATGCAAACACTTCCTAACTATGAACATGAAAACCACTTAGTTAGAGAGTCACTGGTGTATCCAACTTATCTGAATAACTATGGTAATGCAATGCAGTACTGCATGCAATTTTAATCTGTTTACTGGGCCTCTCTGGGAGGGAATTGGCTCTTGTTGCCTTTTCCCTGTGCTATTCCCACTTCTTTTTTGCACAGTTCTGTGGGTGCCAGGTGTAACTGCCGGTGGTGAGCGCTGGGATGGAGCATCTTTCTCCCACGGCACCGGGAGCTCTGCCGGCAGCTCTGCATTTGCTGCTGCATCTGTCACATGCCCGAGCTGCTGATAGGTTTTCTGAGCGCACTTGTGAGCCTGAGCACAGTTTATTTTTGATTCCGAGGAATGTGCACGTGAAGGACTCATCGTAAAAGAAAAATTCCTCAGTAATTGGAATGTACTTTTCCCACCGTAGCCGCACACAGCCAAATCCTGCAGCCTGGCTGCAGGGGCAGGTCTGGCCGCTGCCCGCTCCCACCTCGCGCAGCAGCACTCCCCCTGCCACGGTTTTGGCTACAAAACTCAGCGCAGAGGCCAGCGGCCGTCAGCCTCCTTGCCTTGCTGCCCAGGGAATATAAATGCCTCAGCTCCTATAATTACACCCCAAGTCGGGCCATTTGAATAAATGAAGACACCAGAAGGAGGGAGATCCCACATTTGAATCCGCAGCAATCCTAGATGTGTCCAACCCGCGTTATCAGTGCGTCCAGCTCAGGCTGCAGGGAACAAGCCCGTCCTGCAGCCGAGCCAGCCCGTTCGCACGGGCCACACTTGGCCGACGTGCGCGGGCAGCTCTGCACGTGCCCCCCGGCTATCCCACCTCACCTAAGGAATCACGCAGGGGTGGGATCCACCACCCTACTAAGGTAAACAGAGCCTGGGCACGTTCTCTGCTGACAGGATGCGCTGCCTATGCTGTCGAATTGTCACCGTTCCTGGAAGGATTTGGGCCAGTGGCAATTCTAGCTTACCTGGAACAGCTCTGGGATAGCGTGAGATAGGGATGGGGTGGAACTAGGTTTCAATCTAGCCAAGAGACACTAAGTGTTAAGTTGCCATATATCTAGTGCCTGTTACCCTGAGCTCTGCAGGACGTTTTCACATTTCTGGCCTGATTCAGTCCTTGCCAAATTCAGCAGGTGCCACAGGCCCCACTGCTGCACCATTATCACCCCCGTCCTACCTGCCTGCTTGTTTGAGAGCAATTTATTTGTTTTCTTCTAAGACAAACACGCATTATGCCTTACAGAATGAGACATATTATCCCAAGGGCTTATTACACAGCAGCGTAATTCATTTGAAGATTCATAACTATTTTAATGAATCATTTACTAAGATTAACGAAAACAAGCCAGCAAGGACCAAGAGACAGACGAGCCATTCTTAAAAATTTCCTGCTTGGGCTGTGATTTGGGGACGGAGCCTCGCAGGCAGCTCACTGCACTGCGAGAGCCGCATCTGCAGAGCAACAGCAGCCCCGCCAAGAAGCAGATTTCTTGCCCAAAGCCAGGCTGCCTGCAACACGTGCTTTCTCACAGCTAAACACATAGGGAAATAGCTAAAGACGGGAGCGAGGGCAAGGCGCTCTGCCGGCGCAGCCACGTGCGCCGCGTGCCGGCGCGGCGGGACCGGCGCCAGCGCGGAGGGACAACCCTGCCCACGGCGACTGGCCCCAAGGAGCAGCAGCGTGAGGGATGACCCAGCGCCGGGGCCACAGCCGCGAACACGCGGGAACGTGCATGGGGGGTCTGACACAAGTGCCGTAAAAACACGCTCGTCCCGCAAAGGGAACGGAGATGCTGCAGGGGGGTCGCTTCTCTCCTCGCACCCTCCTCGGCGCAGGGCGCTCACCCCAGGCCCCAGCCCCGGGGAAGAGCAAGTCCTGCTCCCAGGAGAAACGCCTTCCCCGCCAGCCCGCGCAGCCCAAACGCTCCTAACGGGAGCGAGGTGTTTCAAACAGCTTCCAAAGCAATCATTCGAAATTAAAAAATAAGTAAGCCGGCTTTACACTTTCCTATAAACTCCTCTGTGGTTTGCACAGGAGGTCCAAAAATGACAGCACAAAAATGACATCGTTTCAAAGCCCACATCTGCCTTCCTGTCTCGCAGCCAAGCCAGAGAGGAATATAAATACCTTGTTCCACATTTAAAATATTTTCTCTCTCCTGTTGCTGCACAGAAATCTTGAGTCAACAAGAAAGGAAAATAATTGTTTAAGGGAAACAATGCAACGATGATCAAAGTGCTCCGAGTGCGGGGCGGGGGGGTTGTCCTAGTGCCGGGCCACGAATTCCCGAGGGCAGAGCCATGAATCCCTGCCTCGGAAGCGCCGGCCTCCAAAGCCACCCTCCCATCCACTGGCTTCATGGCCCATGAATCTGAGCGACAAACATGATTAAGGGCCTGGAGCATCTGTCGTACGAGGAAAGACTAAGTGAGCTGGGCCTGTTTAGCCTGGAGAAGAGAAGACTGAGAGGAGATTTGATCAACATGTTCAAGTACCTGAGGGGAGAATGTAGGGAGGATGGGGCCAAACTCTTCTCGGTGGCGGCCAGTGACAGGACAAGGGGCAATGGGTGCAAGTTGAAACCCAGGCAGTTCCATGTCCATGTGAGGAAGAACTTCTTAGCTGTGAGGGTGCCAGAGCCCTGGAAGAGGCTGCCCAGAGAGGCTGTGGAGTCTCCTTGTCTGGAGATCTTCCAAAGGCGCCTGGCTGCCCCCCTGTGCCCCGTGCTCTGGGTGTCCCTGCTGGAGCAGGGGGGTTGGACTAGATGATCTCTAGAGGTCCCTTCCCACCTCAACCATCCTGTGACTCTGAGATCTGCAGAGCGGTCGTGAGCGGGGGGATTGCTCTGCCCTGGCCCCATGGCTGCTCTCCCGAGGGGGAAGGAAAAGATTTGAGTTTTCTTAGGCTCAGAGAGGAAAAAAAGGAATCAACACAAGTGTCTTTTTCCTTGGTTCAGTTCTCTAACAACTTGGTCTTGCATATGCAAAGATGACCGCACTTCCAGCACTGCCCCAATGGATGCTTTGGGAAGAGCGGTTCCCATGGGCACCTACCGCCCGGGCTGTTATGACTCGGTTGCAATCCCTGCTCCGGAGAGGAGCGGGGCGGGAGGCGCCCGCGGGTGACGGCATTCCCGCGGCCGGGCCACGGGCAGCTCCCAGTCACCGGCAGGTTTGCGAGGTCCCCTTGGGGCCAGCCCCTTCCCTCCTGCTCCGCTCGGGCAGCGCAGGCGGCGGGCGAGCGCCCGAGCCCAGAAAACACGGAGAACTGGCAGCACAAAGCACCTCGGCGCTGCGCGAGCAGCCTCCCGCGGGACTGCACCAGCGCCCGGGCCGAGGCGAGCGCAGCCAACGTGTCGCCTGCCGCGCGGGCGCCCGGCGCTGCCACGGCTGCAAGAGCTGCCCCACAGCCAGCCCCAAACGTCCTGCTGGAGCGCCGCCCTCGGCCGGGAAGGGCTGCCCGGAGCGGCTCCTCAGCTGCGGTCCCGGCACAGCAGCCCCCACACGGAGCGGGGGAGCCTGTCCGGACAGTGAGAAAAGCCGAACGCCATCTCTTCCCGCCATTATCCCTTCCCGGCACCGTCTCTTCCCGTCATCGTGTTAGCGCACCCAAATTTTACTGCCTATGAGGATGCTCAGCCCCATCCACTTCTTTTCATCCACATTCCCTCTCAGCAAAAAACCCCAAAGCATCTGAGCGCAAAGCTCCAGACCAAGCAGTGTGGGCGCCTTGGGAGCGCAGCTCCCGCTTCCTGCTTCATGGATACTGGGAAGAGCGGGGCCAACCCTGCCTGCCTGGGGGTCCCCACGCTGCCGCCGCCGGAACCGCTGGGCACCCGCGGCCACTGCCACCCACCCCAGCCTCTTCCATCCGCTTTCCCAAAGCTTCTGAGCGCCTTCCTGGCCGCCGGAGCAGCCGGGGGACCCGCGGGACACCGGCTCAGAGCTCCCCGTGCGGGTGGAGGCGAGGGCTGCCCGCCGGGACGATGCTCCCCAACCAGTGATTTAAGTTCCCACTTTGATCAAAGCGCCAGTGGCCCGGCTTGACTTACGTCAGTGCTGCTGTTCTGAGATAAAAACGTTAAGTGTTACGCGGAGTCGCAAGCGGGAAGGAGAGAAAGTCCCTCTGAAAGAGCAAAACACAGAGGCTGACGCGGGGCCTGCAAATTGGAGCAACGCTTCGACTGCAGCTGCACCGGTTTGGCAGTACCGCTAAGGGACATTTTCATTTACTCCAATTACCAAGGCATAAAATAACCCTTTCCTTCCAAAAAAGAAAGAAAGAAATTCATGACACAAATTCTCAGAGAAAGAGAATATTTTTTGATGTGGGAAAAAAAAATCATCTCTCCACTGCTACATTGTACGGACAAGACATTTGCAAGCTTCAAAATTAAGCTATGATTGACTTTGCTGCACTTACTACCTTTAAAAATTATCACATTACAGAAAAGCGCCAGCATGATCAATGTCACTCGGATATTTAATCCTTCTATTAATTAAACAGAGGAGTGAAATAGGAGCTAACACTGCCAGGACGCTGTGGGTCATTAAGTCTAGTTCCTCGTTATTTCAAGCAACCATACAACAAAACACCCCTCTTGAACACACTGCATTTTAAAAATGGGATTTTTTTTTGCTTTTTGCCCCACTTCCTCCCCTTGGGAGGCTATTCCAGAAGCTCATCCCTCCGATAGAGACAAATGCTCTTCCAGCTTCCCGCACGCCGTCACTGCCGCTGCTCTGTGTCCATGGGTGTCTTTGCCAGTCGTGTCCTTTAGGTTAAATAGCTTCCTCCCTGAGTCATTCCCACAAACTTGCGAGCGTACAAAGGAGTCTGGGGTAAGGGCAGAACAAAAATAGCACAAAGACTGTACAGTACTTTTTGAGTGAAAATGCAATCACTGAACTCTATTTTTACGTCTTCCTTCACATTTCTGGGTTTTTTCCCTGTTTTTTGACAGTGCCAACAAACCACACGCTAAGGATTGGCAGTGCTTCCTTTTATCAATATTAAGAACTCCTTGCTGTGACCCTACCAAGCAGCACCCACGCATTATTATCAGCTGTAATGTCACATCTAAAAGAAAAAATCATCCAGCTCTTCCGAAAGACACAGAGAAGGCTCCGGCCAGATGTCACCGGGAGCTCCTGCTTCAAGATAGGGCCGGGGAAGCCGGGATAGTGCCGCTAGTCCGTCCAGAGCCGGGCACGGAGCAGGGAAGCCAAGTGAAAAGCAGGGGCCAAGCACGCGCACCAAGAACCAAGGAGCTGGCATGAATCTGGACAGAGTTCACTGATTTCCACAGGTTTACTCCCAAATTACGCGCTGGAAATTCAGAGCAGAATCTTACACACTCACAAAAAGCCACCTGCAGGGCAAAAAAAGTGATATACTTCCCAAACCTGTGACATTTCCAAAGAAAAAGGTCCCTAAGAAGCACACTCGCTTGTAAAGATGATGCTGGGTTTTTTCTTACTGTCTTTTTCTAATATTTTTACCCTTTCCTATTTCTGCTCTGCACACAAGGAAGGACGATCCATTTAAAAATCCAGGTCATAAATGGGAACCAGACTATATCCATCCCAAAGCTGCCAAAAAGAAATTGCTGTACGAGCCCCAAATCCTCTTGGGATGTTCCCAAACCCACAAAATATTCTCAAGCACTAAAGTTTCCACTGGGACCACGGCATTAATAGCCAGTCGCTGTGTGAACTGGGAGTTTCAGCCGTTTTCCCCACGCTCTGCAGCGCAAGGAGGCCACAAAAAGCAGGGCCTGTACCTGAGCGCCAGAGCAGTGCGTTAAAAAAGGCACTTTGGACCACGAACCTAATCAAGTTTGCGGGGCTCCTAGGTCAAGGAGCCCTTTCCTTGCCATCCCTCACATCCAGGGATGGCTCCTTGGCCCCTCCACGCCGCGCACGGCCCCGTCGGAAGCAACGCGCCCCAACGGGGATAAGCGAGAGGCTCCTTCGGGCCAGAGCGGTGGCGAAGCCTGAAATCCAAGAGCTTGCGGAAAGCCGGCTGGATTTGCCAGGCTGGCGGCTGGGAAATGAACATTTTTAACCAAGTAAATTTTGCTTGGAATCAACAGGACAGAATAAAACCTTAAACCTCTTCCAATCCTGGGATTTTTACGGAGCCAAACGATGCTTTTGGCCAGTTTAGCGCTGACTTGCTCTCAGGTACTGCTGTAAAAAATTCCTGAAAACTGCAGGCACCGCAGATCCCTCTTGCTTCCCAAGCATCCACTGCCAAACCAGCACCTAGCCCAAGGAGCGCGGGGGCTCTCCTGGACCGAGGACCCTGCGCGGAGGTGCCGCACGATGACAACCTGTCACTGTCCCCTCCAGCAGCAGCGCGCAGGAAACACAGGCTGCACCCGCTGGAAATCCATAGGTTTTCCCTGCGCAGCACTGGCCGCTCCTCAGGGGCATCACTTGGTTAGGTGGTGTTGGCCTCTTCCAGCAGCTGCGCGCTTTCCTCCCGGAAAAACCCCAGACAGAAAACAGAGGGAAGCAAAAGGGGAGTGGGACAGGCTGGGGTGGAGGAAGAGGATGGGAGAGACATTTCCCATGGGGCGGGAGGAAGCAGGGGGCAAATCCACCCCCGCATGCCGGGGGATGCAAAGCAGCAGGGGGCAAATCCCCCTCTGCATCCCGACAGGTGACAGGGGCCTTGGGACCACGTGGTCCAATGCCGGAGAAGGGGAACGCGGGGCCCGGGCGGCCGGTGCCGCAGCCTCGGGGCCCGGAGCAGGGCCCCGCTGGCCGTTTGCTTTCCCCGTTCCAGAGCGCCTGCTCTCAGCGCTCAGGCATTTCCAGATAAGGTATTTATAGGAACTTTTCCAGACATTACAAACCACTAGATATCTACGGATACCTGTGCAGAGAAACCCCGCCGCTGGGTAGCTGCATGCAGGGAAAATAAAGGGGATTCTTCAACTTTGGGGCCAACTCTCTCCCCCAGGA
>VZSV01000042.1:828214-838910 GCA_013398735.1 Nothocercus julius
CAGAAGGGCGGTGGCGCACGCGCCGCTGCTGGCGCGGGGCAGCCCTCACGCACGTTCGTGGCACCCGGTTTAGCCTCCTCTAGGGAAGCAGTACAGCTGAGAGCTTAGGGTGCTCGTCGTGAACGAGAGAGAGAAATATTCAGTTCCCCCATCTCCCACAGATGCCCGGAGTATCTGGGAACAAGTCATCTGGGCCCAAATTAAACGCTTTTCATGCCTAAGTCCTCTGTATTCCAAGGGGAATCCCCATGGCCCAGATAGACACCTAGTGTCCTAGAGGGACCGGCCTGCAATTCCCAGGATTGCATGGTTGCCCTCTCCTCCTTCCCCCTGGGGATAAACGTTGCTTTGCTGTCCCTCCCAGAGGCAGCAGAAACGTATCTGCACATCTGCTTTTCCCATTTTTCCCAAGAGCTCTCATTTTCCTCCAGGAACTCGACCTGCTTGGTTTCTGGCAGAAGGCTCCTCGGCAGAGCACTCGCTGCCTGGATTCGCTCCAGCACCAGATGAGGTCAGGACAACAAAGAAGAAGAAACAGCTGGATGGCTACTAAGCAGTGGGAACAAACAGGGCAGGGGCTGGGCTGGGCTTTTTCCTTCCCCTTTTGTTTATCCAATGGGATTTCCTAGGCAGATTTACCCCCCAGCACACAGTATCACAAAGCACTCCTTCCTGCAATCGCGACAGTTGTACCTAGCCTCCTCTAGCAGGCTGAACACAGCCCTGGAACTGGCATAAATAGCAGAAATCCTAGAAAACCTCAGGAAATGGGAAGCACAGGTCCTAAGAGTTCCCACAGGAAAACTGCCTCTCCCCCATGCGCACTTTGATCTTGGTTTTGGCACAGTGGATTTCTTGTGCCTTTTTATTTTTCCATTTCAGCACATTCTGATTAGTCTGTCCCAGGCTACCTAGGACGGCTGTGACATGGGAGAGCTGGGAAGGGGGGCTCACATTTTTCAGTCTTCCTTCTTATTCCTGATATTCAGCTAGATCATCTGAAAGCAGCAAATGGGGGAAAATTCCAGTGAGGAAGGGAGGAAGTAGAAAAGAGGGGAGAGGAGAGAGAATGGAAGACAGAGAAAGGAGAAAGGGAAGCGCGAGAGTGTGCAAAGAAGACAGAGAAGCAGCGTGCACATGTTCCCCTGTTCAAGAGAGTTTTTCTCTCCCTGACCTCACTTTCTCCAAGGCCAGAAATTCCACCTCGGGCCTTGCCAAGGAGACAATGCAACATTCCTCCGCTGGGCCACAAAGCAAGTGTGAAATGTTCTGTTTTAATCATTTACAGAACAAAAGGAACACAACAGTCACAGGCTGATTCATATCTGCTGAAATCCAGCAGCCAAGCTGGAGAGACAGGAGGAGGAGAGACAGATGAAGAAAGGAAAGGGAGTTATTTATTTATTTATTTATTTATTTATTTTTATGGTTAATCGCTATAGATCTAAGAAAATACAAGAAGGACCACTTTGGGTTAGAGCAAAGGTTAAGAAGCCCATGTGGCCTCTCTCTGGCATGGCCACTAGCTGCAGAAAACAAAATATATATATAAAGAACAGTGCAAATACAAATGCTGTTCTCCCTTGTACACGATCCCATTTTCCAGTAGTTCCTCCACCGCAGGAACTTCCTGAGCCAGAGGCTGTACCTGCATCATTGCGTTTGATAGCCCTTCATAGACCTCTCTTCCATAATGTTTTCTAATCATTTCCTCAGTCCATTCATACTTTTGGCAGCCGGGACATCCTGTGGCAATGAGTTGCACAATGTAGTTATGTACAGCGTAAAGACACTTCCCGTGGGCTGCCGTAAGCCTTTCCTTATTTAATTCTGTGTCATTCATGGTTCCCCTTGCTCCACTATATCCTCCTTCAAGCATCTCTTTTTCCACCCCAGTTTTCGTCTACCAAATGTCTCCTTTCATGGCAGGTGTTCTGTCCCCGGGCCACCGTTGCCACCCATGGTCACCACTTCTCCAGGCTGGAGTGGAAAGCCCAGAAGGGTGCTAGTGCTCCAGGTGTAGGTGAGCCAGGCACTGATTTACACAGTGACAGACCATGGAGAGGTCTCCAGAGGTTGGACATGGTAAGTAGAGCATCAGTCTTTAAGATGAGGAAAGGAAGAAGAGCCAGGAAGTCATTTTCCAGTCATTTTTTAATTCCATTCTTGGAAACCCAAGAAGAGTCAAAGGGTTTGCAAACATCTAGAAAAGAAGGCTATGACTAATAGCCAGTGCAGACTCAGCAAGAACAGAACTGGTCAGACCAATATATTCTGTTCTAACGAGGTAATAAACTTTGCAGATGAGGGAGAAGGTGCAGATGTCATATATGTTGACATATATGTAAGACTTTTGATACTCTGTCATATGGTATTATTATTACCAAGTGAGGAAAACCTGGACTAAAACAAAGCATTAATAGATGACTGGCCAAAACTCTTCTCAGTGTCTACTTACTAATGGCATGAGGCTATGCAAAAACTCTCTCTCAAATCTGGTACTAATCATGAATGACTCAAAATCCAAGCATGGGTTTTTACATCTGCGGTTGACACCAGGCTGAGATAAGCTGCTGGAAAGCTGAAAGCAAGATTAGAATTCAAGACAGACTGAACCAGTAGGGAAAAATAAAAAAAAAAAAAGATGCAATTCAGTGGTGTGCAGCTGGGTAACAATAACCAGCTGCACACAGAGAACAAGAACTACCAGGTAAAGAGCAGTTCTGGGTTGTGTGGAGAGCACAGACCATGCAGGGGGAGATCGCAACTGCTCGGCTCTCAGTCTGACCCTTGTGGAGGGTTTTCCCAAGTCTCCTGCTATGTGAAGACAGCTGGAACACTCTTTCTGATTCAATAAAGAGGCAAAGTATTTAGAAATACAATAGAGAAAGGAAAACTACTGAAAAATCTAGAAAAGGTAACACACAAGAAAAGGAATTTGGGTGTAATGTAGAAAAGGAAAGACTTAGGTGAGACAGAGCAGCCTTCAAAACCAAAATATCTCAGTGAAACGTGAAGAGGAAAGGAGCAAACTCTTCCTTATATCTGCTTTCCACAGCATAACATGTAATTGGTTTAAATTACAGAGATTTAGTTAGATATCAAGAAAAACCTCCTAGTATGTGGAGCAGTGAAACACTGGAATAGATTTCCTGGGAAGGTTGCTACAAGTTTTGAAGACACTTCAACATGTGGAATGATGACTACAAGTGAATAGCAGTAGTTAATGTTGCCTTTGGGCAGGAGGGAGGGTTAGCCACTCCATGGCCCTCCCCAGCCTCCTTTGCTGTGATTTTTATGATAACGATGCGTTGTTATGATATTGAGATATTGATGTTTAGTCGCATAGTGTTATTGTTATAATGACACTTTGTTCTCTGCGCCTTTGATAATAATTCCTGCCTTTCAGATAGCCTGTTTGATCAGAGCAGAGCTCTATGCTGGTGTTTGCAGGGCCTCCTTACACCATCACTGTAACACAGCACAAACCTGAGCTGCTACAGGGATGGTCTTGTCCTTTCTCCCTCTTACCACCTCCCTAGCCTGGCACCAGAGCTAATGCAGCTGTGCATGACTCAGGTCAGGAGGCTGATCCAGCTGAAAATTAACCAGCCAGGAGGGACACAGAAAAGGAGACCGGTTTTCCATTACTTGTTTTGCTATCTGACATCCTTTGTCTGCCTTGTCTACCTTGGATGGAGAATCACATCTTGTGCAGTGTTTGGAAGGCAGAGTGGAAATGTAAGGTGATACAGGCACTACTTTGAATAATCTTTTCCAGACTGAGGGTTGTCTAATATTCCCTAGCAGAGGAAAGCAGCGTCCATGGACCTCGTGCTTCCCTTTGGCTGACGTGACAAACGACGGAGCCCAACAAGCCCCAGGACGAAACGCGTCACACTGGACTGCACGGATTGTTCCCTCGTTAACAAGGAGATGATGCCAGGAAGCAGGTTGCCCCGTGTCACCATCCTGGTCACCCAAGAACAGCAGAATAGAGCCCTATCCCTTGACCAGGAGTCACCAAGAAGCCAGAAGTGAGCCTTGTTTTGCAAATTGAAAAGTTCTGGCTATCTGATGGTGCACTTCTTTCCTTCTCAGCTAAGCCCAGCGAAGTCTTGTCATCTGCGAGAGGGAGTCCTTTGCCACGAGCAGAACAAGGGCAGCCTCAGAAGTTCTGGACTGAGAGCAGTTAGGAGAAACGGGCACAAGTTGCTGTGAGAACACACAGGTCAAGGGAGCTAAGGCGATGAGGAAGTGCAAGAAGAAAAGGAGCTGCTGGAAGCAGTATCCAAGCAAATGCATTTTAAAGCAACTTGCCCTGTTTTAAATAAGACAGGTGAGGAATGAGGCAGCCAAAGGAGGGCTGTTGTCTTTATTCCTGTTCCCTGTTAGGCACTCGTCTAGCCCAAGGCATGTCAGAGCAGTCTCTTTCCTGACACCAAGTGGAGAGAGTTCATGAGAACTCCTTTAAAATAGGGCCAGTTGTATAAGGCTTGTCAGCAAGGGTAGCTACATGCTCAATGCCCCCTTCCAGACCCAGTGAGGGATGATACAATTTACAGTGTCCACACTGGGTGTCTTAGTCTTCACTCATCTTATACCCCTCTAGTTCTGGCTCCCACGAAAAAAAAACACCTCATTGTATCCCAAGGTGTAAGAAAGTCACAACATTTCCAGTGCTGGCTACGGGTGAAACTCAAACCCCACGCCCAAGAAGCAGCCGTGTCTAAGCACGCTGCACCAGAAGGGTGAAAGCTGCTCTCACTGGGGATAGACTCTGCCCAGAGTTGAGGTAGAAGATACGAAATACGTTTAGCATCAAGCTGTGCCCGTCCCTCTGATCTCCGGTGCTCGAAAGCACCACAGAAGGCAGGCAGTCATAATGACACGTTTATGCAGCAGAAAGCATTCAGTGGCTGCCCTATTTTTTAACTAAGTCGTCTCCTAATTACAGTATTGGGTGCAGAGGAAAAAAAATAGGAAAATGTATTCCACATGGACTTACCCAGCTGATCCAGAGCAAACAGGGCTGGCGCACCTTCGGAAAGCTCATTCTCTAAGGGAAGAAGAAAAAAATACTTGAAAGGTCAGCCCAAGTGATCGGGGTAGAGAGTTGGAGTGAAAAAAAATGTTTTAATCACACTGCAGATAAGACCCTGCTCAGCTTGCTACCAGCTCATCTCTATAGTCCTTTATATATAAATATATATATACTGGGGAGAGGGGGTTGAAATCCAGCTGTTAGCAGAAAACTTGGAGTTTGTTCAAGATGGGAGCTTGGCAGCATGAGCCCTTAATACCCCCAAGAGCCACCTCTGCCCATCGCAGGGCACTGGGGCTGCACACTGAGCACCAGCCTAGCTCTCCATGGGGACACCTGGATCTGCATGGGGACGCCTGGCTCTCCATGGGGACGCCTGGCTCTCCATGGGGACACCTGGATCTGCATGGGGACNCATGGGGACGCCTGGCTCTCCATGGGGACACCTGGATCTGCATGGGGACGCCTGGCTCTCCATGGGGACGCCTGGCTCTCCATGGGGACACCTGGCTCTCCATGGGGACGCCTGGCTCTCCAGGGGAAGCCTGGCTCTCCATGGGGACACCTGGCTCTCCATGGGGACGCCTGGCTCTCCATGGGGATGCCTGGCTCTCCATGGGGATGCCTGGATCTGCATGGGGATGCCTGGCTCTCCATGGGGACACCTGGATCTGCATGGGGACGCCTGGCTCTCCATGGGGACGCCTGGTTCTCCATGGGGACACCTGGCTCTCCATGGGGATGCCTGGCTCTCCAGGGGAAGCCTGGCTCTCCATGGGGACACCTGGCTCTCCATGGGGACGCCTGGCTCTCCATGGGGATGCCTGGATCTGCATGGGGATGCCTGACTCTCCATGGGGACACCTGGCTCTCCATAGGGACGCCTGGCTCTCCATGGGGACGCCTGGATCTGCATGGGGATGCCTGGCTCTCCATGGGGACACCTGGCTCTCCATAGGGACGCCTGGCTCTCCATGGGGATGCCTGGATCTGCATGGGGATGCCTGGCTCTCCATGGGGACGCCTGGCTCTCCTTGGGGACGCCTGGCTCTCCATGGGGACACCTGGCTCTCCATGGGGACACCTGGCTCTCCACGGGGATGCCCGGCTCTCCATGGGGACACCTGGCTCTCCATGGGGACGCCTGGCTCTCCTTGGGGACGCCCGGCTCTCTGGCCACGCTGTGGCCCTCTGCTCCCTCTCCTGAGCTGGCTGGCGGTGGGATTGGAGCCAGTATGTGAGCCCACGGGAGCTGCAAGCTCTCCCACTCCTCCCAGGGTTATTTTTTGCTGTCACCAGTGGGGGTATTTTTGAGATGACCAGGTGTTACTTCTCTTTGCTGTCACAGTTTTAGGAAATGAGCAAGGAAAAGGCTGAAATTTGGATTAGTGAATCACGCGGACTCTTCCCTCCCCTGATGGGACCAGCTTTCTGGCATCCTACAATCTCCTCTCTGTCTAATGGCAGCAGGGTGCAACCAGGGGAGGTCTAACTAGCTGAGAGGAGGGAAAATGCCCCGGCTAGGACATTTCGAGGGCTGAGCAAGCCCTTGAGTCCTCTGATAACACTCCGTATTATTGGACTCTGTATGTCAGTGGCAGGTTGGAGCAGAGGCTCTGGAAGCTCCTGAGCATGTCCTGACAGGTCATGCAGCCTTTGTCCCTGCAGGTTTCCAAGACCCAACAGGACCCAGCCCTGAACATCTAGCCATGTTTAGCAACTCTTAGTAGCAGTGACTCTGCCTTTCTCTGCTTCATAGACCTCGGCAAAGTGGGACCTCCAACCCACTAGAAATTTGGCCTCTTCAGCTATGAAAGCAACACTGACCAAGCGTTAAAAAGTGAAGAGAAGCAGAAGTTGTCAGAAGGGGCATAAAGCAAGGACTGCAGGAGCTCACCCCATGCTAATCCCTTATCCTATCCTATCCTATCAAATTCATGCCTTGGGGTAGCCAGCATGGTGCCTTTCTTTGTAACCAGATAAAGGGCCTGAGAACACGCTGGTTCCCCTGCGGATCCCAAACTGCTCCAGCATTTCTGGGGCACACACGGTCCTGCCCGGTGGTGGGGAGAGCGGAGGGGCCCTCGCTGCCCTGTGCCCTGCAGCGGAGGAGAGCACCAAGGCAGGGTTAGCAGCGCCTCTTCAGCTCCCAAGCTGTGAAAAGTGCCTAAAAGCTCCTGATTTAAGGACAAGAGCAACTCCGTGTTTAAAGGATGCCACCCAGTGGTGCTCATCTGAAGAGACTGAACCCAGGGCTGCTCTATTCACAAGTATGAACTTCCTTGTCTAGCTCAGCTTGCATGGAAAGGGCGATGCCACATCTCACACAGTCCCCTTCATCCTTTTCCAGGCATCTGCAGGGCTATCAGCAGGACATGATGGGAAACAGACGGAGAGAAGCGAAGCATCTTACCAAAGCAAAATGTTTTAGTTTCCAAGGTGCTGTCACCTGGAAGGCTGTGATTTTATTTTGTTTTTAAGCTGGGCCACAGCACGAGCAAGCCAAACAAGGCAGCTTTGCAGAGGGACACATTGCACATGATGAGGGAGAGCTGAGGCTGATCACGTGCAGCTGCTTTTGCAAAACGTGCTAATGGGGAATAAAAGCAAATTACAAAATCTGGCTCAAAATTGTTAGCAACCAATAGATAGACAAAATAAGTCTGTTGTGTTTCCCGTGGCATCAGCCCTTAGCTGTTCTCTGAGGCTGGCTGGCAATTTCTAGATAGCAATGCACCCTGGTCTTGGGCTTGGGAACCTGGTGGGCTGAAACCTTGAATGGGTCCATCCAGGCACCTCAAGAAGGGACAGCCCAAGATCCTCTGGTCACCCTAAGTTTGCTAATACAAATATGACTAAAGTTAGAAGGGGATCTCTTGCCAGCTCTCCCCCTTGCTCCTCCCTGAATGTAGCCCAATAAAACCCCAAGGACTACTGCAAGCACCATGAATGGCAACAGCACATTGGGCGGGCACCCACATGTTCACTGGGTTGTTTAAAACTACAGTTATATCCTACCTCCTTTCACACTGGCAAAGGGATGGATCCCACCATGAGACAACCAGTTGGTTTCATCCAGCTTCCAGTTTTCACCAAGGTCCATCTTTGATCTGCAGCATCAAAGATCTGCTTGCATTGCCTCCTGCCGCTCTCTCTGAGGAATAACCAGAACATACTCTGAGTGGCTTTTGTTGCCTCCTGCATTGCCAGCTGCTGAGAAGCTCCTCTCAGCACAGGAGAATGTGGATATTTTAGGAAAACAAGAAAAGAAAAAGATCTGCAAAAAGACCACACGAATCACAGGGGAATATTGGACCCCTTGGCTCTGCCAAGCCTCGACTTATCGTGTTGAGAAGCACACGTGCTGCAGCAGAGGGCTGTCAATGCTCGGGCTTTCTCCAATTTCTATTGCCAGTCTGACGAATGCTTAGAAATTCCTAATCCCTTACACTATTTGCAAGGCCAGGGCTTTATTTTTGACCAGAGTAGCGTGCCTATGAGGGCTTTGTTTCAGTCGCACTCCGTGTACACGCTCAGCTAGAGTGGGCTTTGCTCTACCCTTTGCCAAGGCGAAGCTGGTGATTTAAATCACGAGCGGCAGCGCTTATAAGCACAGAGGCAACAATGTCTCAAGAGTAACGGTGCTAAAGATGTAAAAGAGAATATGGGGTAAAGATGTAAAAGAGAATATAGGCTGCCCACTGCTCCAGGACCACCTCCCCCAGGCCAGGCCTGGCACAGGCAGGCTATACTCTGCCTCCGAATGCCATAACAGAGATATTTTTAATGAGAAATGAGACCCAGCCATGTGCATAAAAAATGATATTTCTTCAATATGTTAATATGAGAGATGCAGTAAAACCACTGAGTGGTTCCTAACCTCAGAAAACCACTTTCTGCTGTAGTAATTGAATTATTCACCGCCTATTGGCCATTCCGTATTGCCTACAGGCTTGCTATGGCTGAGGTCCATGGAGGTTTGTGGAGACAGAGGCTCACATTTCCCTCCTTAGCCCCTTGGACCAGAGCTTCACTGGTGGGATAGACACGTAGCAGAGTATTTCATCCTTTCTCTTCTCCATAAAGCAGGATCACCTAGAATTGGGAAGGACTGGAGTCCAGGAAAGAGACCACAATGTTCACACTCAGTCTTTCTTGAGTCAATAACTGCTAATTTCTCAAGGAATAAAAAAGTTATTTTAATTCCCTCTGCAGTAAGCTGCTGAAGAGGAGGTAACTTCTCCTGGCGTTGTCTGAGGCAAACTCAGATCACAAATGGCACGGGTGGAGTGACCTCTTGGTGGAGCAAACCCCAGACCTGGCCATACTATGTGGGGGGGTTTACTGAGGCGAAGCCCTGCCCTGAGCTGAGGGCACTGCCCGGCTGTCGTCACTGGCACAGCACAAAACCCACACGTGGTATCAGCCAGGCGTCCCACGAGCAGCAACATGCACATAGGCACATTTCCTATGGGTCTGTGGCCCGTGGTCCCAAACGGCGGTTTTTTGCAGATCTCTCTTCTCCTTCTCCTCATATCCGTTAGCTTTTCTCCTGGGCAGACAGATGTGGAAATGTGCCAGCAGCTTAGGTGGCTGCGTCGTTCTTCGCACTGGCACAGGTATCAGAGCTTTCTGTGGTGGGTGTGCACTAGTTTTGGTCTTCCGTTTCTATCAACTTACTGATCTCCATTGCGGAATTTAATGGAATTTAATGGAATTCCATTGTTGGAATTTAATGTGGCCAGGGCCCTCCCAGGCTTCTGGGAGGCATGGGCAGATAAAGACAGAGGGACACAGTAAGAGGCAAAATGATCTCATCAGCATCATTTCCTTAGAAAATCAGGCTAAAAAATAGATGGACAGGCCCTGTCTGCTGCTCTGCTGGTTCTTTCCATGTATGGGGAAACCCCAGCTATCCGTGGACACTGTTGGAGCCACAGAGGCTGCGGGAAGAGGCTGGGCCAGCACAGAGGGGCCAAGTGGGTGCGTTGCGTCTGCGACCAGAGCGCAGCCAAGACCCGTGGGTGCTGCCTGCTCAGCCCCTGTGCGCTGCTCAGA
The DNA here is from genome assembly GCA_013398735.1 of Nothocercus julius. NCBI lineage: Eukaryota > Metazoa > Chordata > Aves > Tinamiformes > Tinamidae > Nothocercus > Nothocercus julius. The sequence continues at coordinate 838,317 of VZSV01000042.1, forward strand.
AGCAAGTTGCAGCCCATACCTGGGCTTTCCTAGCTCCATAGGCAACAGGAGAGGTCAGTTCATCCCTTTCCTTGCTCAGGAGCTCAATTAATTAACCAGAATTAAATGCTTATGCGTGCGCATGTGTACCAACTCTACCTGCATGCAGGTAGTGCAGCTGAGCAGCAGACAGAATAGGTCACTGCTGGTGCAGATGGTGCACTTGATTGCCTTTGGTGCAGTAATTCACAGAGGTGCAATTAAGGGATACCGAAACTTTAAGCAAATTTTGTTTGAGCATGGAATTGGTTTTAGCGGAAAGAGAAGAAAAAATAATCTGAGAAAAGCTGCAAGGCTCCGTTGTGACATTTCCAAAAGGAAACATCCTCTGTTGTTCTTTCAAATGACATTTTTGGCTTGAAATTGACCTAGTTTTCTTTTCCTTTCTTTTTTTTATAAAAGATATAAAAAGCACTAAATAATCACAAAACAGAATGTCTTGTGCAGTTACTATGAAAAAAATTAAAAGAAGCTGAGAAAGGAAAGGAAAGGAAAGGAAAGGAAAGGAAAGGAAAGGAAAGGAAAGGAAAGGAAAGGAAAGGAAAGGAAAGGAAA
>VZSV01000042.1:839305-894501 GCA_013398735.1 Nothocercus julius
AGGAAAGGAAAGGAAAGGAAAGGAAAGGAAAGGAAAGGAAAGGAAAGGAAAGGAAAGGAAAGGAAAGGAAAGGAAAGGAAAGGAAAACATTCTGCTTTACAGGTAGACCCAAAACAAGAAGTATTTTCAATTTTTGAGCTCAGTCACTAAAATGAAAAATCTATTATTTGTAGAGCTCCATTACTGAAAGGCATCTAGCAAATGCATTCTGTTGGCAATTTATTCTTTCCACCTTCCAAGGGAGAGGTTTGCCTGTGACTTCAATAAAAGTATAAGGGAGAAAGAAATGAAAGGGCAATTTATCAACACAGCATAGAAGATAAAATGGCTTTTGCATATTCACTCATTTCTCTAAAAGAAGAAAAAAGCGAACTGCTGAACCCCAGCTCTTTGTCCTCTGCCCACCTCTGCTCAGAAGCATAAACATAAAATCGGACAGACATGAGACCGGAGCGCCCATCAAACAGAAAGTTAATGCAAATGTAAAACTGCTGGCTTTACTGATACATGAGATCCAGGCATCACTGGAGAAACAAAAGCCAAAATTTGTTAGGGCCAATTACCCTACTAAGAAATGACTAGAAGATTGTAAGTCCCATTCATGGCTGTAGTTCTTGCGCGCCCATCCCTTCGTGAAGGACATAAGCATTAGGTAGTGCAGGACTACAGGCACAGAGCGCCGGATTACGTATTTCTCTAAAAGAAGGCCTGGAACTGGTAGGAAAAGGGATTGGGCTATGGAAATGACAGGCAGATACCAGAAGACATTGGAATTAACATTTCTGCAAACAACTCCTTGCTGAAAGCAGAGCTGAAGACAGAGGTGCTGCCCACTTCACCCTGGTGCTGTGAGACCTGGGCCTCCGCGAAGGTCTGCCCGCTCCTCTGGGGCAGCCAGCAGGAGGACCAAGGGGCCAGAGCAGCTCGGGTGGCGAGCACTACTGCACTACTGCTGCTGCACTGCTGCGCCTGCTGTGCCAGCACGGGGGGAGAGCCTGGAGCCCCGTTCCCTGCAACCGTGCAGAGCCTCACATCAGCCAACTCAAATACTTTCATCCAGTCTCTCCTTGGTTTAGGATCCCCGTTTTGCTTTGCCAAGCCCTTCCTCACGTGCGCGGTGATGCCCAGACCTGGCATGGAGGACTCGCTCATGGAGGACTCTGTGGACAGAGGGATGGAGCAGCAGGAGCAGCACCGCAGCAGCAAGTGGAACTGGGGGCATTGAGAGGGAATGTGATTCGTGCTCTAGCTGAAGAATTTGGGCTTGTTGCAGTCAGTACTCAACAGCTATCACCTCTGTAATTTAGGAACAAGAAAAAACAAATGACAGATTTTCGAAAGTGCCTAAAGATCCTGTACTAGATCTTCATTTAGTACAAGAAGAGCTCATTTTATGCACCTATAATTTCCACTTGTTCTCTAAAAGAAAAGGCAAGACAAGAAAAGACTTGTCATTCCTGATAGAGCTTCAGGAAATATGAGATATATGATATCCTGATATAAGAAAGAATGGTGGGAGGGGAGTTGAGATGTCCTTCACTTCACAGCTTTCATTATACCTCAAATAAAAGCCAAATGGATCAATAACCACTGCCCCTTTTAGGTTTTACCTATAAAGTTCTTCCTAAGAGCTGTTCCTCTTTGCAGAACAGAAGAGTGTAGTGTTGGAATGATCATTTCTGTGCTATTTTACCATTTCTGAATCTGTAAGAACTGGCTGTCGGAGAAAAAAAGTCAGTTAAGCCTCCCATCTGGAATACTTCCAGTTTAACGCAATCTGCCACACAGATTCTCTGGGCAGTAAGCAGCTGCACTGGGGGGTTTATTTTTATTTATTTTTATTTTTTTTTAGTACCACAAACTGCAGAATTCGCACAGTCAGAACATCAGGAAAATAAAAGTTAATGACTTGACACTAACCCAGACAGATAAAAGATTAAAGAAGTGCCAGATCCTAGAAGCTGCAGCATGCTGGGGGTTAATTTGAAGAAAAGAAGAAACAGGCAATGTTCACCCAAGCACTGCCCACAAAATAGGTGCCATCCGTGTGGCTCAGCAAAGTAAGACACTGCTGTCCAAAGGCACAGACATTGCAAAAGGCCCTTCTGTGTTCTCTGAGCTACAGCATCTCCCCACACCTGTCTGAGCTCAGGAGCTGTTGGGGGGCTCTGGTTCACATTCTTGGCTAGGAGGAAAATTAAAGGACGTCTTTCAGGAGCCATAGGCTGGAGGTGATTTTCAGCTAGTTGAGCGTGTCTGGGCCTTTCCTCTTCTTTCTTCCGTTAGCAGTGAAAGGAGGATTGGTGGGGACTGGGCCAGAGAAAGGCCCAGGCAGCAGCTGAGGAGCCCACCAGCCAAGACAGCACTGGCAGACGGCGCAGCAGGGATGGTTCGCTCGGAGGGGTTAGGTGTCAGGCACCATTTCGACAAGAGAGAGCAGGATGTGGGAGCAAATCTTTGCTTCTGCTCACACTGGAAACCCTGAGGCAAGGACCAGCCCTGGCTAGTGTTTTTCTTCTGGCAGGAGAGGGCCCCAATCCTAAGCCGTACCGCTGGGCAAGTTTGTAGGCTTCGCGTGGGACGTTCCATCATGCCAAAGGATGAGGTGGGCAGCCAAGGAAAGGCTGTGGCTGGGCAGAGAAGCGGGGGCTGAAGAAGGGGGCATGACTGGTCAGCAGGGAAGGAGCACAGCCTGCAAGAGACCTCCTTTAGCAGCCTTGCCGTCACCACGACTAGGGGCAAACACCGCAAGAGAGGCTCCATTTCCTGCGGGCACGGTGAAGTCCTGAGCTGCTTCCCTGTGCCACACAAAAATACTGTTTTATTTGAAATATATTTAAACATTTTATTGAAGTATCCAGCTCTGTACTTACAGAAATGATCCACAAATCCTTACAGTACCTAAACATTAATGATGTGAGGCCTGTAGACTGCAAGTACCTAGCGGCACAGCGGTGTGAGGCCCAGGCCGTTTCCCCTAGGAGTGGTACCAGGTTCCCCACAACTGGTAAAGGTTGTTCTGGTTTCGCCAAAACAGTTCTGGCAGTGAAAGCCACAGCGTGGCTGCACCAGCAGTGCTTAAAACCAAAACTCTTGTGCAGGTAGATGCAACCTGCTCCCTTGAGTCAGGACAAGACACACTCTGTGCTGAGTTTATTGAGTCCGGAGGAGTTAAAGCCTTCCCAGACCCACCATGGCTGCTATGCTCAGAGCAAGACTTTTATGTGTCGAAAAGGCTTTGCATGCCAAATCTGAGAGTGTTACTGAGGTGAAATCACATGGCTTGGGCAAGCACCAGCTGCTCCTGGGCAGGTACACGGTCCCAGGATGAAGTCAGTTTTCCAAACCTGCCTTTGAACAGCTATTCATCTGCCCAAGGGCAATGTGAGTGGGATGGGGAACGTAGGACCAAGCTTTGCTGGGGCCAGCAGGAGTCAAATCGAGCTTGAGCAGGATGTGGGGCCTTGGGTTGGGCCGTCACAGACCCAGACAAACCACGGCCCCCGCGCTCCCGCATCCTGCCAAGCAACAGGCTGCACGGCTGCCGCAGGAAAGTCCCCATGGCAATAAACTACCGCTGCTGTTCCCAAACACCTCGGCTTGATGGCTGCACGGAATCACCCTCTGGAGCTCCTCACTGCCTTTCTCGTCTACATTCTCCTTTAATTAACCCAAAAGGTGACTAATGAGCTATTTGTTAATGCAGTCATTCAAAGAGCTCCATTTGTAGCTGGTCTTAAATAGTTTCTTAAAGGAGCGCGGTTTCAGCCAGCTGGCACAGGGTACGGTCACAGGTTGATTACATGATCTCACGGTAGTTATCTTGAACTAATACATCATCAATCCGATCTTACTGCAGCTAAAGGAGAAGGCCAGAGCCCAGAGGCACTTGAAGGCTTTGCAGTCCCCAGGATAGGAGCCTTTTTCATGGAAGCTGCAAGCTTACAGGTAGCGTGAGCATGTCAGGACAGGCTGCACGTTCCCATGCGGAGCCCTGGCTATCTCTCTGCTCACCTCTACAGAAAGAAACCAGTCAGGAGTCATGGAGCGCCTGATCGGGGAGACCATCCAGAAGCACCAGCCGCTGTGCCCCTGCCCTTGCTGAGGGCGGCAGAGCAGGGACGGGGTGCACGCGCACGGCGTACGCGCCTGGCGGGGGGCACGCGGCCGCCACGGCGCCTCGTGGGTCGAGCAGACCCGGCCACCGGAGACGACGGGGTCCTGCACTTCTGATAAACCCTAACTGCGACAAAGCCCTTCACGAGGACCTGTCCCAAGCTGGAAGCAGAGGAAATACTTGCAGGTTGGTAATTTCAAGTCACTTGTACTGGTGAAGGAGCCAGAAGCTCCTGTGTGTCTTCTGTATCCTTTTGGATATAGAATAAAGGTAAAGCAACAAATAACTACATGCACAACTATCTACTTACCACGGTTTCATTTGAAGACTAGCTTGATCCTAGCTAGAGACACACCTCAGTACAGACATCCAGGAACTGAAATGAAAGCTTTAAAAGCTTTATAAATACCAGCTTTAATTTCAACCAAATTCAGGCTCCTACTGTAGCTCTGGCAAAAGTATTCCCCTAAATAGTGTCCCAAAGAAGCTCACAAGTCCGCCTAAGGACTCACACAGAACCGCAGGTGCACAAGACACAATTGCTACTGCAATGCTACGACCAAGCACAATTTCTATAGGTCTTTTATAGGTGTAAGGTATACAAGGTTCTGGGTGCCCCTGTCAGCCTGACAAGGACCACATTTGAGGTGATTTAAATATCCTTAAGATCTGCAAGGTCCTCAGAGTTACTGCATGGTAAAACAAAATTGCCGTTACCTTTTACTTTTCTATTTTCTTCCAAAACCAGCAAATTTAATTGTAACATAGCTATTCAAATGTTAAAATACATAAACTCCGTTTTTGTTTTTTCTTTTTGTTTTGTTTTCTATTGTCTTGGATGGAGTTTGCTGTGCCAAGTTAGTAATATCAAACACCACAACATCTAATTTTTACTGGTTACCTTCACAAACAATTCAATGCCAGGTTATTCTACCCACCATGATCAATAATCTATTTAAGAGAAGATAATTGCTCTGTGCTGTTCTTATGACCTCTCAGAAAGCACATGACTTGTTTTTTTTCATTCAAGATAGAAAACATTGTGGCCTTCGCCTGGACAAGATCTTTTGGAAAGCAGTAAAGTACAAAGAGCAAATCTTACCTCACAAAATGCCCGTGATTTCTCTGGCAACAAAGGCAGTCCGTGCCTCGATACTGTAAGACCAAAGACTATTCCTGCTCAGGGAGATATTTGTCCTTCAGTGGGTAACGACTCCACAAAAACTATGCAGCCATTGCCCAGACTTGCTTTGGTTTGTGTAGGTAAGTCACTGGAATTCAACCGTTCTTGGGTGTTCAAAGAGCTTCAAAATGCTCTCACCAACCTATCAGCGTTGTGATTCCCATGAGTATGTGAAATATGCATTTCTCTTCCTGAGTCATATAATTAACTTTGAGAGAAAGCCACGGAAGTGCAGCGAAGAGGAAAAAAAATATAAAGCAACTGGACGGTTAAATTCCTAGAAGGTATGTGGTGCACTACAAGGAGTTCTCATCCCACAGCTGCGAAATGACTACAGACTTGCAGGGGCTTTTCTAATCCATATGTCCCCAAAGACAAAAACTAATGGAGAGGCTGAGTTGTCTGCTTTACTTCTTGCGTTTCCTAGTGGTTTCAAGTAGCATGTGCAGTAAATATATAGAGCAGCAGTTACAGAGCAAAGAGTTAGCGAGCAGCAGTGACACATTCGGAAAAGCATCCAGAGCACTAGAAAAGCTGATCTGAAGTTCAGTGGAGCGCACAGGTTACAGGACTGTCTCTGACTGAGAGGAAAAGTAGAGAGAAACCGTTCCTGAGCACTGTCTGTGAATAGAGGCTGAGTCACTGATGTTACAGAGTTAAAAATGATGTGATGCTGTATTGTCTGGGCTAGTTACATCTTGATAAGGATGACTGGTGTCTTCTTGGAATTTCTCTTGAGTCAAAACCTCCTGGAAAAAAAAGTGGCACCAGCAAATGGATTTCTGCTATGATCAAGCACCAGCTCAGGTATTCTCAGAAGAGGAATGAGATACTATGAGAGAATGGGATACCATGCAGGTGAGTTTCCCTGAAAACAGATTTGTGCCAAACATAGGTGATTAAAGAAGGCTAAGAGCTGAGACCAAACAATAAAGGGAGGTCCTTGATTACACCATCTTCTTGCAAAAGAAAGATATGTGCTGATCTGCTGCCATGGAGAAACCGGCAGATGTTCACATAGTGCAACATTTTGTCAGATTTTCACATTTTCCAGATGTTTCATATAAAGAACTACTCAGTAGTGAGGCTCCAGGTCACCTCAATTTATGCATGAAAGCAGCAAATTCCTTTGATCATATGAAGTCCAGTGCATCTCATCATGTAAATTAAATCATAATTTCATCCATTTGCTGGTGCATCAAGACCTAACTAAACCTCTTCTTGGTGAGACAGATGCAAATGCATCTTAGATTTTGCTCCATCTCCCAAAAGAGAAACAGTATCCATATTCATTCTTGACAGCTCATGATAGAGAAGAGGTGATTTCAAAATTACGAGCTCAGCCGTGAAAATCTTTCAGCTGTCAGATTAAATTAAAAAACTCATATCTGGGAGGCAGACAGTTCCTGCTTCCTAGGACACAGTAGCTTCAAACATTCCTGTGCAGTGAATGACAACGGAAGATGGTTTGTGAAGGCTTTGTGCCAACTCTCTATTCCGTGGCCTTTGCTCTTCTCCGGGCGTAATTCAATTTTGTCACATCATCCTGGCTCTAAGGATGGCTGTTGATTCTCACCTTACATTCTCACACCCGTGAACTGCCCAGCACTGCCTACTCCCTCTGGTGATATCTACCTCTGCTTGGCACACTCGCACGGCATTAGCCGTACATCACTGATGGCTTAGGACGCTGCCAGGCACGAGGCTGTTTGCAAGCTGCCTGCACTGCAGATGTCTGTTCGGGAAGCAAGTGGGCCTGGGAGTACCAGGCACCAGCCAAGTCACAAACATTCCACGTTCCCAGGTCTCCTCTTTAGACATGTTTCAGCTCCAGTCACAAAGGAAAAAGTGCCTGAGCAACACAGACATTTCGGTGTCCAGTGAGGCACCAATTAGTGTCAGCTGAGATGACTCCTGGTGTCTGGCGCTGTGAAAGTTTTGGGTTGTGTCACTGCTGTGCGCAGGAAGGGAAGTGACAGGAACTGACTCCAAACTGATGTTCAGGCTGGTTGCCACAGCCTCAGTCCCAAATCCATTTAGGAGACCATTATTTCTGTTCCTGCCTTGCAGATATTGCTAAGAACTGTCAGTTTTAGCAAGAGTTTAATGAAGTTTTCTCATTACAAGGTAAACTCCAGCAACAGATCGACCTTACAGCAAAGTAGGCCAGAGTGTCAGTGCTGGAAATGTCACAGACTGTCCCCATTTTTTTTCTCCTCAAATTGATGCATTTCTCAGGCAGCTTCTAAATTTTCCAAGCAGGTAACCAGGAGAGTGTCAAGGACTGGAAGAAGGAAAGGAGAGGAACCACAGAATCATGAAATGATTGAGTTGGGAAGGGACCTCTGAAAATCAACTAGTGAAATCACCATGAAACTCGTGAAATCACCGTGAAAAACAGACCTCTGTGTGAATAGTGGCCTGAATTTTAAACTATGGGCCAAACCCTGATGTTTTCCATCACACTTCCAGAGAGCACCATGCTAGTGTGCAAGTTGAGAGGAGTGCTGGATCATGCCCTGATTCTGTCCTCAAGTCCAGGCCCACCTGGACACAGCCTAAACAAAGGAGCAGATTCAGACAAACCCAAAGGTCTCCCTCCAAGCTCATGGGTGCTGGACGCCAATGACTTGCCAATGGAAATTGGGGCGTCCCTGTGCAGGCAGAAGCATGGGCTGCTGGTTGGCTAGGAGCAGTCATGGCACAACGAGGTATCAAGAAAGGGAATGTGTTACAAGCAGGCAGCTGCAGAAGCATGACGTAATGGAAATATGTTGGTATGTGTTGGCTCTCATGGTGTCCAGATCCAAATCCAGACTTCCCTCGGTGTTCAGTGCAGAGACGTTGACTCTATACGGGGAGACCCCAGTGTAGGAGACACTGGAAGAAAATCTGGCTAGAAATCAAGCTTCAAGTGTCCCTGCAGTTCAGTATTTGCAGCAGAGGTTTTGGATTAAGCTCTTTTTTTGAAAAAAAAAAAAAAAAAATGTGCATAGCAGACTGGCAATTACAGAGACACAGAGTCCTGACAGCTCTTCTAGGCCTGCTAACACAGGGCGTGCACTAACCCTTCTGCTCAGCATGTCCGTGCGGAGCGGCAATCACTCAGCCTGCCATACAGGCCCATTCATTCCTGCACAAACAACAAGGTAAGCCAAAACCTTCTTCATAAAGGTGAACAGCAGATGTTGCGTAATTCACATAGTTCCACATTTTTTTACACAAGTGCGTCATTGACTCCCCACCAGATTTACAACGGGCTGCACAAATCTGCCTTGCAAACGCTTGAAGCACAACGTTATTGTCCAAATCAAACCTGGCCCTTTCCCGCTTTGGACTGCAGCTCCAGGAGGAGCAAGATGGTGCTGAACCAAGATGCGGGGGGTTTCCTGGCTCTGCATGGCTCCCTGGGCCAAACCGGAGCGGGATGTGCTGGCAGTGGGGCCAGGCCTTGCTGACAGGGCCATCCCCACACCCTGCGGGAGGAGGGAGTAGGGGGCAACTGGGACAGCGCCGGTCCCGGCACTGGGCACCACCGCGGGGACAGGGACGGGCTGAGACCAGGCCAGGCGGTCACCCGCATGTCAGGGTGAGGGGATGTGTGGCTGGGCTGGGGGCGGCACCGCTGTGACGCTGCATCCCAGGCTGGGAAGGGTTGGGGTCGACAGGCCCATTAGTGTCTTTGAGACCCTGGCGAGGCTGGTGGCGAACCACACTGTGGTTTGTTCCTGGGTCAAACTCTTGTAGAGTCACCTCTGGCTCCTGCCTCTGCCAACCCCTGCATTGACCTGCTCCTGAGCGTGTTAACCTTGCTATGGGACCCAGACCGTGCGTCTCCAGCTGCCCTTGGCCTGAAAGCATTTGCTCTGCAGGGAGAGCTGCAGGAGGTGCCCTTTGGGGATAATTAGGTGAGTCTTGTTTTCAAGGCTTCTGCCTCTTCATCACAAAATTTGCTCCCTGGTGAAGCTCAAGAGCAGACTGAGGAAGCTGCTTTGCTCAAAAACCTGAGAAGTTTCTAAGAAGTCATTGATGCAGTGAGTTAGGACATGATCTCTGCCAGCAAACAGGACTTCTTAGAGCCTTTTGTTTAAACCACACTGTTTTTCAGTGAACCAAATTAGAAATGAAATATATATAGGGCTGTCTTTGGAGCGCTGAAATCAGAGGAGATTTTCTCCAGAGTAAGCTGTTTTGGGAATGTTATTATTTGCAAAACAAAATTAAGAATTCCTGAGGAGAAAATAAAAAAGGAAGGCAAATGGTATCTTAACAAATCATTTCCCCAGGGTCAAACAAGAGCCAGAAAAGGATTAGTAAAGCAGTGGTCATGCTGGAATTGGGAGAGGGAGTTATTCAGCAAAAAAAGACTTAAACATGAGCTCTTTGGCCCATTTGAAGGCTGAAGTAGGCCACATCCTGTATCCCACCTGTCTGGCATAACTGGCTCATACACTGGCATATGGGACCCCAGGCGAGGTCTGCCACCTAACCTTTTCTCCTTGAGCTCAAGCAGAGCCCAGCACCATTGCTCTGCACACTGTCTCCCTATTTCACACCCACACATAGCTCTGACCTTCCTGAGTCCCAGGTGTTTCACCATCCGAGGGCAAGTCTGTGCTGGCCTGCACCAGCTCACCTTCCACCTGATGGGCCTTTCCCCTGGCTGAAGGAATATCGTGTCAGGGGCTTTTCAGAGTCCCAGACTCTGTCAGTAAAATAGACAAGCATTAACCTCCTCTGCTCCTAAAGTCTCTGCCTGGATAGTGCTAGTGATGGAGAAGACCTATCTGATCCTCCAGCGTCAGGGATGCCACAGGGACCTGACTCCATGATCCTGGGTTCATGATCTGTGCAATAATCTACCTGGCCTTGTGGCACAAACATCAAATAATTTCACAAATAACTGCTCCTTGATGATTTTGTATGGGACACACCAAGCTACCTGGAAAGACAAGATTTTAAATCTATTGTCTTTCTTGAGTAGGTTGGGATATTTAAAGAACCGGCAAAATAAGATCACGAAATGACAGTAAAATGCAGCTTTGCTCATGTCCATTGCACAAAACGGAGTGTGAGCACCATGCTGCGATGATGGGGAAGAGAAATGAGCTTCCCTTAAGAACGTCTCCAGCAGGTCGAGGGCGGAGATCCTGTCCCTCTACTCAGCCCTGCTGAGGCCACACCTGGAGTACTGTGTCCGGTTCTGGGCTCCCCAGTGCAAGAGGGATGTGGAGCTGCTGGAGAGAGTCCAGCGCAGGACTACAAGGATGATCCAGGGCCTGGAACATCTGCCCTATGAGGAAAGGCTGAGAGAGCTGGGCCTGTTCAGCCTGGAGAAGAGAAGGCTGAGAGGAGACCTCATCAGTGTCTATAAGGACCTCAAGGGAGGCAGTGAGGAGGATGGGACCAGCATCTTCTCAGTGGTGGCCACTGATAGAACCAGAGAAAATGACCACAAACTGAAGCACCAAAAGTTCCACAGGAACGTAAGGAAAAATTACTTGACCGTGAGGGTGACAGAGCACTGGAAGAGGCTGCCCAGAGAGGTTGTGGAGTCTCCTTCTCTGGAGATCTTCCAAAGCCGCTTGGACGCAGTCCTGAGCCACATGCTGTAGGTGACCCTGCCTGTGGAGGGGGATTGGACTAGATTATCTCCAAAGGTCACTTCCAAGCTTAAGGATTCTATGATTCTATGATTCTCCTGTCTCTAATAAGAGGAATAATTCTGCTTATGCTCCAGGAGTTTGATGTTGATTTACATGGATGTGGTCAGTGCTCCCTTCAGGGAGGAGAGAGGAGGGGAGAGAGGGAAAAGAAGAAACACGGTCAGTCATGACACAGACACTTTATATCTTGACAGAGGGGCCAAAGAAATGCAGCTATTGTTAGCTGCTTTCTCCCTCTCACCTCCTGGCATCTCACTCTTCCCTGCAAATTATGCAGTGAAACTACTTGTGGCTACATATTGATCATCTCCCTCCCAGCATGTTCTGCAAGTCTCTACTCTTAGAGCAGGGGGATTTGGAGTCATCTGCTGGCCAGTCATGCCCAACCCAGGATCTTGTGTGTCCACTGAAGGCGAGCAGAGGCCACTCAGGCCTGCAGAAAATGACACCTGTCCTGCAACAGGAAGGAAAATACCCATTTTCCCCACCAAACAGCTGGGACAGGGAAGCTCCCAGAGCAATGGGATTGGATTTTTGAAGGATCTTGGTTGAGTTAGAACCTCAGCAAAACCAAAACTCCTGACCTTTCTCAGCACCTCTGAGTCACTGAGATGCTTTCAACAGATGACACAGGAGGTGGCCAGAGACGCAGGGTGTGCATGTTTCAGCAGGACAGCAAGTACTTGGCGCTGGCTCACAGGGCTCACTTCTCTCTGGCTAATCCAGGAGCTGTTTGTTTCCTTCAGCAGACTCATGCTAGCCCTGCGGCACAGAAGATCAAAACGCTCTCTGTCTCCCACACAGCAGGTCTATGAGTGCCTGGCTTGCTTGCTTGTGTGCATATTACAATTATTCAGAGGCTCTGTACTATACCACTGATGACACCTTCAGTGAGGCTAAGCTGAGTCCTTTTCCCAGATCTGCTCACACACACGACTCCCATCTTCCATTTCCCCAGATGAAGGTGATCTCTCGGGCACCATCAGCACAGCACAGCAGCCCATCTCCCACAGGTTGGTCCAATGGATGAGGCCAAGTGCATCAATTAAGTGTGCATCTGAGAGCACTTAAGGAACAGTTGCAGGGACCAAGTCATCTACTCCCCATTTGGACTTGGAGCGGCAAGGCTCACCTGCATTCAGCCTAGCACCATCACTCTGGTCCTGTCACCAGACAAGACGTATCCCAGTTCAAGAGGACTTGTCTAGTTCTCCTGAGAGGAGTCAAGATGAGATTCTGTGCTAAGTCCAATGTCTTGTTTGCAATTTTTAATCAAATAGCCAGGCTCAGTTTAGCAGAAGTCACCACAAGCCTCGAAGGATGTGCTCTTTCAGAGTTACTTGAGGAAGCCAGCACAAATATTGTTCAGAGAAAGGCTTTTGTATTCTTCTTCCCCATCCCTTTCACAGACATCAACAAATTCACAGGCAAAACTTCCTACTTGGGGCCTGGGAGAGAGCAAAACTCCTCAGTATGGGATAGTCTGCTAGTTTGGCACTTAATGGGTATGAGGAAGACACAATTCTAAGTCCCTACCATTGATTATGTGAAGCAAGGCCTTAGCCACTGGTCTCAAACATGACACAGTGGGGTAGGGGAGCCCCTGACCTCTCTTCTTCATTTCTTGTGAAAATTTTCAGAAGATCTTGGGTTTTCTCTGCATCAGAACAAAATTAAATGCTAGAGCTTCTAAATAGCTCATAAAACAAAAATGTCATTTACCAGCCAGGTCTACTTGCCTGCTGAAAAAAACAAAAACCGCCTTCACCATAAAAATATTAGTATTGCAATGACATTTGTTCCAGTTGAAATGTGAAGCATGCCAACTCTTCTATTTTCACATTACCAGTTGACTACTCTTTAGACTTGTATTTTGTAGTAATTGGGGGGTTTTGATTTGTCTATGCTATTTAAACTCCCAGCAAAGAGTCAAATCAACAAGTATCCATCCCATGGTCTGATGATTCACAGGAGACTCTGACAAATACATTGATGCTGTGTAACCATTATGAGTTAGCAGTGAGGAATGACCATAAAGAAAGTCTGCTTAGGTCAATTGTAGAAGAACAGTGTCTAACAGGAGTTGTCCAGATGTATCCTGGAAACAGGGAAGATGAGTGATTTAATCATTCCATGAGGTAATACACAGCTCATTAGTAGTTTTGTAAGCACATTACTGAAAAAAAAAAAAAAAAAAAAAAAAAAAAAAAAAATTACAATATCCTCCTGCACTCCCACCTGTTTTGGCATCTGTTATTCTCTAATCAGACATATATTTGATCTCCCTTCTTAATGAATTTTTTTTTGCCACCAGTTAGGAATGAAGAATAAGCTTTAAATTCTATGGAACATGTTCAAATTTGCCCAACCCCATCTTCCCTAAAGAAAGCAATGTGAAACCACTCTTGGGCCTTTTTCTCTTCTTCCTACAATGCACATACTGCAAACATGCCCTGCGGGTGATGAGTAAAGTAGAGGCACCTTATTCCAGGACATGGAGCAATCCCATGATTCTTCCCTAAAATATAGTGCAAAAGAAAGCAATCTCTGACTACCTTTCTATTTGCCCTTCTTCCACTGACCACTTCCAGCATTTACTCCAGCTCCCTCCACTCAACAACCCAAAGGAACCTGCTGGCACTAATTGATTTCCCTCTAATATTTCGTTCATTTCGTTCACCCACTGAATATCCAGGTCCTTCTGCAAAGCAAACTTATGCTCTTCTATGAAGACAGTGAACCATAACAAATATACTTCTGAATTATCTGAAAAGCCAGAGTTACATTTTCCTGATACTCTTCATGAGGGGGGAACAGGCACTTAGGGACATGGTTTAGCAGGATAGTGTTGAACGGTTTATGGTTGGACTCGATGACCTTGAAGGACTTTTCCAACCATAATGATTCTATGATTCTATGGTCTGTATGGGAACTGAAGACAATATAATCTATTACATTTGCCTCAGGAGCAAATTATGAGGATACACAACAGTATCTATGGTTTGGGCTGCAGCAGTGGGGACAAGAACACTTGTCCTTGTTGAATCTCATGAAGTTCCTCTCTGCCCAACTCTCCATCCTGTCTAGGTCTCTCTCTGACTCATTCAACTACTGACTAAACAACTAATAATCCCACTAAACAAAACTGGCCATAAATGGGCTCTTATTCTGTCACCACTAATAATCTTTCTTCTACTAATTAACCTCCTAGGATTATTACCATATACATTTACCCCTACCACCAAACTATCAATAAACATAACACTAACATTCCCCCTATGACTTGCTACTGTCCTTACTGGACTCAGAAACCAACCATCCATCTCCTTAGGACACATCCTGCCAGAAGGAACCCCAACAGTCCCCTCTAGAGAGACCTAGACAGGATAGAGAGTTGGGCAGAGAGGAACCTCATGAGGTTCAGCAAGGAAAGCGCAGGGTCCTACACCTGGACAGGAATAACCCCAGGCACCAGGACAGATTGGGGGTTGGCCTGCTGGAAAGCAGCTCCACAGAGAGGGATTTGGGAGTCCTGGTTGACGCCAAGTTACCCATGAGGCAGCAATGTGCCCTCGTGGCCAGGAAGGCCAATGGGCTCCTGGCTGCATCAGGAGGAGCGTTGGCAGCAGGTGGAGGGAGGGGATCCTGCCCCTCTGCTCAGCTCTGGTGAGGCCGCCCCTGGAGTACTGGTGCAGTTCTGGGCTCCCCAGGACAAGAGGGACGTGGAGCTTCTAGAGAGGGTCCAGCACAGAGTGACAAAGATGATGAAGGGCCTGGAGCCTCTATTGTATGAGGAAAGACTAAGTGAGCTGGGCCTGTTTAGCCTGGAGAAGAGAAGACTTGGAAGAGATTTGATCAACATGTTCAAGTACCTGAGGGGTGAATGTAGGGAGGATGGGGCCAAACTCTTCTCGGTGGTGGCCAGTGACAGGACAAGGGGCAATGGGTACAAGCTGAAACACAGGCAGTTCCATCTCCATTTGAGGAAGAACTTCTTTGCTGTGAGGGTGCCAGAGCCCTGGAAGAGGCTGCCGGGAGAGGCTGTGGAGTCTCCTTGTCTGGAGATCTTCCAAAGGCGCCTGGCTGCCACCCTGTGCCCCGTGCTCTGGGTGTCCCTGCAGGAGCAGGGGGGTTGGACTAGGTGATCTCTAGAGGTCCCTTCCCACCTGAACCATTCTGTGACTGTGATTTTCACTCCTTTATTCTTCAGGCGCTGGAGCCTGCACACAACCAGCCTCTGCAGTTTGTACAAGGGCTCTCAGTTGTGTCAGCAACAGTTAAGACACAGAGAGGTCCCAGAGGTATTTCTGAAGAGCCCCGTCACCCAGGTTAGCTTGATGGGCCTCACAAGCAAAAGATTCAGCTGCGTTTAGCCCTGTGGTGTTTCCCCTCTCAATGCCTAGAACCAGGCAATAAATGTTTATTAACCGTTAAAGAAATGTAATGTCTGATAAAATGTTTTTCCCTGGAAAATAGTAATTCATCCTTTTCTTTTTTTTTTTTTTTTTTTTTTTTTTTTTTCATGGATGTACCACTTTCAACAAAACTTCTGCCAGGAAAAGATTTTTCTGGAAGGAATTTTTAATCAAAATATGGAAAAGCCACCTGGGAACTGCCAACAGCTAGTGGTTAGGGCATTCTGCTGGGATGTGAGATAACCTGTTTCAAATAAGAATCTTAAAACTGGGCTTCCCACATCATTAACCCACTGATTATGATCTCAAGCTCTCACTCTCTTTCCAACAAAATCGATAAATCAAAAAATATAAAGATGAGGTTTGGTGCTCCTGAGAAGTAGATTAAAAAAAACCATAAAACTCAAAAAGCATTTCTTCCCAGTCACAGCTCATTCTGTTTTCCTTTCAGTGAATGTTCTCCACGTGTTTCACGTGATCTTTGCATGTCCTAAACTGAGGTCTGGCCATCCACACTGTGGCTGTTTTCTGGCACTCAGTTCTGGAAGAGCTGAAAGGCTACAAGTTACAGCCAACATTTAACAACCTGAGGCCAGACAAAAAAATAAAATAAAAAAATGAGGTGATCTTTTTTGTCCTCCACTAACTCTGCTCAAGCCTTCCATGCACTCAGGTCCTGCACAGTCCCCAGCCATCCATGTGCCTTGTGCAGAAAAATCCCCTATTCACCCCAAACGTCACCTTCCACATAAACACCACTGCTGCCACCTTCATATCAAAACTCTGATCCCTCCCAGCTTGTTCCTGTCACCATGTCTTCTGAACTGAGATGGGAAAGCTCTTTACACCAGGGACTGCCTTCTGTTAAATACCCACACAGGTGCAAGCACTGTGATCCACTGGATAGAGCTGGGAGAATGAAGAGAAATGCTCAAAACAGACAACTGGATCAGGAAAGTCGTCCATTATGGTTAGTAAATCCTTCCTGAAAGCAGACACTTTTAACCTGGAAAGATTTTCTTGGCATGGCTTTCAAGGCAGCTCAGGGAGAAAGCTGTTTTGTGGGAGCTTGTCCTTCACCAGTAGCTCCATGGTCAAATGGCCATCACAGATCTTCCCTCTTCCCGGAGAACCTGTGGCTGTACCACCCGCTGCTCCAGAAATGCCAGGAAGCAGCAAGTATCTGGGCAAGACATGAGTCCAATGTCTCCTCTTGGTGCTGGTTGTGTCAATAGCAATTTGTTGAAATTGGTGTCCCACATACCTGTCTTAACCATTCGGCTAGAGTGTCCCTCCTCGAGAGAGGAAAGTAAACACAAATCCTGTGTGGGTGCTGCAGCCACTGGCTCCTGGGTACATGGAAGGGAAGGAATTCCCTAGTAAGGAATTCCTTATTTTCTTTACCAGCACCCAAAATGGAACACATTAATTCCCAGAGCAATCCATCATTTTGTTTTGAACAGAACTTTCTCTTCTTTTCTTTGTAATTTTAATGATAAAAAAAAAAAAAAAAGTTATGTTACATTTAAATCCAAACCAAAGTGTGTTTTTCTTTCCCCCTCCAGTTTGTCAGTTCAGCAGCCAAACCCAACAGCACAATTCTGATGCCTGGTCTCTGGGCACTACTGAATCAATAAATAACAATGTTCTGTTTTCATCTTACCTTGAGCGATCTCTCTGTAGCAAAATACTGTCGGTCGTATCAAGTTCTCCTGCTGTGAGTTTAGCCAGTCCCCATTTGCTTTTCTGTTCCTAACTGCCTTACTGATCTACCTGCACAACAACGTCTTGGAGATTTTTATTATAAAAAAAGGGCATGAGGCAGCACTGCTTGGGACTGGATTCAAATCTCTGTGTTAGTAGAGTTATTCCTGACTCATCTCTATGTGTGTGGGAGCAGAACTCAATGCAGGGAGCTAACATGAGCCTTTGACATCACTAGTTAAATTTAGGGGATTAGCATAGTCCTAAAATGGTCTAGAGAAGCTGCTGCCTGGCTGGCAGGGGAGGCACAGCGCCCTGCAACCACCCAAAGCACATGGCAGGACACGGGGCCAAGGGTTTCTGAATCGACCACATTGCTGCGCTGCATCACACCTTCAAAAATAAACCCAGCGAGGAGGTTCTTCAAGCTCAGCTGCAAAACAAAAGCAAGTGGTCTCGCTGGGGTTGCGTTTTGTGCGGTGGAGACCCCTCCTGTGGGGCCAGTAGCCCTATAGTCCTTGCAGCTGCCACATCCCCTTGACCGATGCAGCTCTCACCAGCTAGCACAGGAGCTGGTCGATCTGAAATTGTTTTTGCAGACCATCCTGAGACAAATATGCCTTCAGAAGAAAGGAATAGGAGAGGCAAAGGAGGCAGCTACTCCCCAGACCACTGTGAAACACCTAGAGGAAACTCCCCAATCTAATTTCTTTCCCTTTGGAATAGATCATATAACATAATTCTCAGTGACTTGCACCTCTAAATGATGCCCTATCACTTCTCACTGGTTTCTTACTTACAGGACGTGCACAGAAACTGCTCACGTATTTTTATAAAAGCTGCCAGCAGTAACCCCATACACAAGGTGGCACAGGGTTGAGCCCAAGCCTGTGCATGAGTGACTTCCTCCCTGATCTAGCACGGAGTGAGTAGCTGCAGGCAAACAGTCATAGAATCCTTAAGGTTGGAAGGGACCTCTAGAGCTCATCTAGTCCAACCCCCCTGCACACACAGGGTCACCTACAGCAGGTGGCTCAGGACTGCGTCCAAGCGGCTTTGGAAGATCTCCAGAGAAGGAGACTCCACAGCCTCTCTGGGCAGCCTCTTCCAGGGCTCTGACAGTGGAGGCAATTGTGAACGCAGCTCCCAGTGCAAACATCAGGGTTATATTTTATAGCCCTCTCTAAGGGAGCATTGCCACATCGGGTAGTTGCAGGGTAATCTTGACATCTCCCTTCCTCCACAAAATGAAATTCTCATTAGTCTTCAGTCTGAGGGGCCATGAAATGCTGTGCTTTAATGGCATTTTTAAACACTCATGCTATTGCCTGGGGTAGTCAGATACACCTGTGGAAAGAGTTTCTTACTTTTAAGAAGCTTTTTGCAGCTTGGAGAGGTGGGCAGGATCTGTAGCTGTGCGACTGCAATTCAAGAAGGTTTTGACAGATGATCTCTGTACTAATATAAGATGATTTCTACAATGTAAGGTCTCCTTGACCTCTTGCTGATTCTTACAAAGCTGTTCCTATTCTTGTTCTAAATAACATCCCCAGGAGCTATTATGAGAATACCTGTGCCTTTTCACACCGTCAGTATGGAGATTCCAAAGGGCAGCCTTTGACGTGGCCAGAGGTAGCAGCTCAGGTTCTGACAGTACCATCTTGCATGGGCATCTGTCTTGCTTTGTTGCAGATGTGTCTCATAAACCGCGGAGACTACAGCACTTAGGGTGCAAAGGAAGAGCCGTCTGCTAGCTTTCCTTATGGCTGTGCCATCGCCGAACAACTGGTGGGACAGCAGTCATGAAATTAATTTGGATCTCTCATGTGAGAAACAAGACGATCCTTAACTGCTTTCCCAATAAACCTCTCTAGCCCATACTCATGTGAAAAGGCAGAGTGCAGCAGGCTGATGTGCCTCAAGTCCTGCCGCTTGCTTCTGACTCTAATGACACTCCAGAACCCAAGAGTACACTAACGTAACCTGGCCTACAAATTATTGTAGACACTCATTAATGTCTTTTAGTATTAAGAAACTTACCTCAGATCTTAATTAAATCATATCTATTTGGATATCTGGAAGTGTTGCTGTTGGCATTTCCAGCTTTCCCTGCCTCCGGCAGAATAGTGACCATAATTTGCAGCCTCTGTAGGTTCTTTGCTCCCACGGGATGTGGAAGGCCTGTGTTCAGCATGGTTCCTTCCCCACGGTTCCCCAAACAGAGGGCAGATACACACGGACCCTTCCTGGCGTGGGACAGGGAAATCCGATGTTCACTTTACCAGATGGAAAGCTGTTTCTCATGGGAAATGGATCAAGTCAAAACAGTTCTTAGAATTCCCACTACAATATGCATTGCATTTTTTAAATGAGCTTAAAAGGATGAAAGTTTCTTATGAAAAACTGAAATTTTCTCATTAAAAAAATTCCAAACACTTTTGACAGAAAAGCCCATATGATTCGCTCTGTCCTGGTACAAACACTTAGCATCTCGAAGGAGCAGGTACTCTCTCTCTTTATTGGCAACATTTCTCCTTGAGCAACTAGACATTAATTTACCTGTTTAACAACTACCTTTCAATGTGCATCAGTCTCCAGATTTTCACTTTCTGTGAAAGCTGAGAACTCCTGCTGCAACTTGGCTCTCCAATAACGAGCAGGATACAGTGTTGCTCTTTGGATCAGTTACTCTTCCATCCTCTTTCATTCTCACTTTGATTTATTCGTTCTCTTTGTTGCCACTCAAACTCAGGGACATGTTGCAAGTACCTTCATCTTCCCATCTCCTGTTGTGATCAGTGAAGCTTCTCAATCGATTCCATGGGCCCAATTAGCTCTGCAGATGAGGATCTGATTCTGTCTAACACTTTTCTTGCACAAACACTTGAACGTAATGAGCTCGATGGTGATTAGTGATGATCCAACTATTTGCTGTGAAGACCGAGTCTACAGAGGTTATTTACATTAAAAGTATTCATTAAATTGAACTGGGAGCTAACTGTGACTGGAACGTAGCTCCTGCTCATCATATTTTACTGTTTTCTGTCACAAGGAATCACACTGTGAGGTTGTTTTTAACTCATCAAAGTATATCTCAAAGTCAGTTTCATCTTCTACATCCATTTTTTCCTGTCGGAAGGATGTTGTAGGACCTTGGTCTGCTGATGGTTGCACTCTTTCTTCTCATTCCCAGTCCCAACACGTTCAAGGGCAGTTTATATCTATTTGTTCTTAAACCTATATTCTCTTTTAATTTAGCTCTCTTCCATTCCCATTTCTGTCCCCAAGGATCTATTTTGAAAGATCATATCTCATATACACAGCACTGAGCTGCATGACATATTTCAGCTGGTATACATTGTCCCCCTAAGGCTTTGACATGCAAACATTCATCCACTTAATTTTATTCTAACATGTAGGCCTATTAAAATTAATGGGACTACTCAGAAATAAATGAAGCATAGCTTTGCATGAAAATTGGCTGTGTAATTAACTCATCTATGTCTAGTCTGCATTTAAAAAGCCTGGCTTTTTTTAAAGGATTATAATAAATATTTTTGGTCAAAAGAAACAAATATCCTTTAAATTGTCTTCTTTCATTATGAAATGACAGAGTTCAATGACAAATTAATACAATTACTTAGGTTTAAAAGATGCTACATGTATTTTTAAAGCCATAGATGTCTCAGTATTTTTTATTACTCTTAAAAAGAATAAACCATATCCAGAAAATAGTAATCTTTACATTGAACTTCAGATAAATAAGTGCCCCTGTAACAGCACATATACACACAATTTTGAGCAGACATGGAAGTGTTTTCCTAGATTGCTGGTAGAGTCAGTGAATCATGTCAAGCTCAGTTTTCAGCTCTGCAGACCTAATGCCACTAAAATTAACAGCCACTCCATGTCAGCAGAGGTTTGACTCTTAATGCAGGTGCAGAGGAGGGCAGAGGATGCACAGTTTAAGAATGACAGTTCCTTATTTTTGAGCATCCAGATCGCTCTCATTGGCTTTGATTCTGATTGCTATACATGGATTTTTGCATGCAGTTTAATAATAAAAAGCTATGAAAACCTCATCCAATTTAACACACAACATTGACCATAGAAACAGAGCTTAGGACATTTTTAACTGCACCTCTTTAGGCATGTAGTTTAAAAATATGCATCTATTGAGTAACACTGTAACCAACACTTCCCTCTGGTTTTGCCTGCAGAGTATTTGGACACAAAACTAATTTGTTATGCTGCCTACCAATGAACTTAAGCTTATTTCAAACAAAACCGCTTTGTTTTTTTCGATATAAATTCCTAAGGCTGGGTGTGCAAGCACAGACTCAGCCTGGAATAACTGGAAATATGATTTGCGCAGGGCCCAGTACCGCAGCTTCTCCTCTCATTGACAAACCCAGTGTTTGCAGTAGAGAAAATTATTCTTCCTTGTGCAAACAACCTGAGTTCTCTTAACACAGAGAGCTTCAGCAGCCTCCTCCATGGCAGCCCATTTGACTTCTGCATGCATCCATTACTGATCAGACCCAGGTTTCCCACTCAGAATCCAAATTTTGTATTTCCAGCTCATAAAATAGTGCCTGTATTCCGAAAATACTCTTTGTCCACCCCTATTTTTGACCAATACATGGTTTATGGCAAGTTTTTGTTAAAACACTTGCCTTAAAAGAAGACAATGAGCATTTCCAGAGGATGATTCAACCAACCTACCTACCGGCTCCCTCCTTCACTGACAGTAGAGGAAGCCTGAGGTAGCTGGTTTGGACATGGATATTCAGTTCCTGGCTGTCTTAAAGAGCGGAGATGAGTCCCACACAAAATAGTTCAAAAACTTCAGGCTACGTTCAAAGCTTTCTGATCTAAAGGGATACAAGTGTGGGCGTTGCACCACCTGACTTCAGCTGTGAAATTCATCCTGTTTGAACTGAGATGCCTGCTTTCAGGATGAGATAAATCACACCAAAATCCTGCCTTGGGACGGGCTGATTTGCCCTCAAAAGCTGCCTCTCTCTTCTCTGACAACAGAACTCAGATGACCAATTTATATTAGCAGCAAAAGGTGGAAGAAAGTCACTTCTAGCCCTATGAACCATGATCTTGAGCTATAATGTTGGCATAATCATTTTGCTAGGGAGGGTCTTAGTGGGCAGCTTAACTTTGTATTTCTTGCCTGAATACCACAAGGCTGGGATTTCTTAAATTCTTGCAGGTTCTTGGACTTTAGGTAGGTTTCCATCCCATCTTCACTGACTTCTCTGCATAGTTGAACCGGGCACAAGCTTCCAAACGTGGGGCTCCTGCTTCTCTGACGGGTAAAGCATGTTGTGAGCTGAAGAGGATTTGCCCAGGAAGAAATGCTGTTCTTCAAAGCTATGCCCCTGGCCTTATGCGTTGCCTCCTGGAGTTTAGAAACTGTTTTTATTTGGGGTATTTTCTCAATCTGCTTTCTTGCTGGTACCATATGTGTTCGGGCAGACCAATGTGTCCATGAGTTCAGATTTCTCTGAAGTCCAATTAGCAGAAGGGGATTATGATAAGACTTTAGGGCCATCTGCCACTGACTGGTAAGGCAGCACATAGCATTCCTGTAGCCTCTTGTTTTCTCTTGCACACACATGTGCTTTGTCCTCTTTTATTTCACCCTCTACTCTCCAAATGTTCTAATTGCATTATATGGTAAATTGCTTTATACATGCCTTCCAATTTGACAGCTTCAGAGTTCATTCGTTCTTCACAGCTCCATGTTGATGAGAATTGTGCTTTTTTTTTTTTTTTTTTTTTCCCTGTTGCTTTATTATGGAGTTGCATTAAGGGCTTCTTTCAATTCAGGAGCTGCAGCTTCTGGCCTCAGGCTCTAACCAGGTGGCCCCTTCCCGTGCCACGAGGCAGGCGAGTGCCCTCCGTGGGGAAGCTCCCTGGCCTGGGACGAGCTGGCGCTCACCCGCATGCAGCTCTCCCCTAGCCCACTTTGACCAAGACAGCCCAGAGGAGCAAAGATCTTGTTCTCAAGCCATTTCAGTCTGCCTAAACGGAAAATCTGTGTGTGCTCCCAAAACACACTCCAAGTAACTTGTCAGAAGTATGCACTCCTGTACAGGGCTGTGCCCAGTTAACTAAATCACTGCTATTCAGCCTTTTAAATCAATGATATCCTTCTCTTTAGCCCAGACCTTTGACATTACATAGCTGGGTCCCTACTAGGCTTAACAAAATCAAAACCAGATCACTCCTGTAAGATCTAGGACTCATGAGACTCATTCTACTCTGACTTAACTCTGGTAGATATAACACGAGTGTTACTCTATTAAAATCAGTTCAGTCACACTTCTAAACCCGTGTGGGAAGGGAGAAGGGCTTATAAACACTTTGTTTCTTGCATGGTTGAAGTTATGATCACCAAAGAAGAACTGTTTGGGGTTTTGATTTCCCAGAACTCATAAAAACAAAGTGGGCAGCTGGGATCAGTGTGATGAGTTACAGGCAAATCATTCTGGAATGGTGCTGAGCATCAAGAATAATTTTGTGTTATTATTATATTCATTGCTCTCTAGAGAATCTGAGATGGAAACCTGAGGCAATCCAACTGAATTCCTCTACCCTGCTGCTTTATTTAGAGGGGAAAAAATGCTTACTGACCAGAAATAGTCATGAAAAAAAAAGAGGGAAACAATTTTTTATTAAATGTCTGAACACTTGCTGCTTTTGGAATTAGAAAACATTTTACATTTAAGCACTCATACATGCAAAAGAACAGAAGCAGAAAGGCAACACAGCATACTTTAATACAAAATGAAATATGACCTTTAAGAAACCTTAAACTTCTGAAGAGTAAACGTTAAAGCTATATATATTTCAAAGTATATTGGCTAAACTAGATGCTAGGTTGAAACCTGTCCTCAGTAAAACTATTCTCGAGTTCAGATGTTGACTCTATTTATTCTGTGTGGTTAAAAAAAATGTTTTTGAACTTTTACCGTTACTAAAAAATTTACTGCATGGGAAAACACATCTGTCAGAAACAAAGCAGCCACAGCCTGTCTAGAGAAACATTCACATGCACTTAAGCTTAATAACCAAATTTCTCCAGGGTTAGATCCAGGCAAGAATCAAGATATCTAAATGTTAGATGCTGTTTGACCCGGTCTTCGACATGGGACTCCCAGGGCAGAGCTCCGAGTCATAAGCGAGGCTCAGGTTGCTATAAAACGCATGGTAGGATACGGCAAGCAAAAATGCATTGGCTAGTCCTCACCAGGTCTGTGGAGTGAGCCAGCTGCTTTCTGTAAACGTATTTTCTTTGAAAAAAATTCATTCAATTGAATAAAATTCAGGTATTAGAAACTGGTGTTTGCAGTCCCCCATGGTCTCCCTGCTCCATAAACTATTATCCTGTAACATTATTAGGGAGTGAAAACATTGGATCAAAGCCAGTTGTTGAACCCCCTGTTGAAACTCCCACTCAACTTTTACAAAGAATTTACATGCACACAGGTATGGCCTTTGCCTTTGCATTAAATATACTTGTTTAATAGCCCCAGCAGACGATATTTAGGAACTTTAGATCCTAAGCATGAGTACAGCAAGATACTGAGAATAAAGAATAAATTCAGATATTAAGGCACCTCTTACTGATATATTAATAAATTTGTGTGTATTTGGTTTCTATTTCAAGTATTAGCAAGCTATCAGGTTTGTTACTCTGTTTTGGTAGAAAATTTGGCTGATGTCACCCCATATTTGTGCAAGTATTTTTTTGCAAATATTAATTGGCCTTAACAGTCCTCCCCACCCTCATATTCAGAACATCATGCAGGCCTTTTCCCTTGTCTCAAATGAAATTTGTGACTTATTGAACATAACCTGCAGAATGTTTTCTGTCTGTTTAAGAGCATGTTAGTTGTTTGCGTGCCAATACTTGAACTGTTCAGCACATTCATGTATAGAACTATCCTGCCCTAACTGCCTTGCGGAAAGCAGTTAGAGAGTTTGGCAGAGCCTGTGATTAAAACACAGATCGATTGCCAAGTTCAGGAAACAGCTACCTTAGTAACAGCAGAGAGGCACAAATACAGGGCAACATCAGCCAAACATCTGCAAATGGAATAACTCACCTGGTAACCTGCTAATACTTGAAATGGAAACAGGATATACGTAAAGTGCCATATTTGAAATGAGTGATCTAACCATTTTTAGCACCTTTCGCTCTTTATCTGAAGAGCGACATAGAATCATAGAATGCTTAAGGTTGGAAGGGACCTCTAGAGATCATCTAGTCCGACCCCCCTGCACACGCAGGGTCACCTACAGCAGGTGGCTCAGGACTGCGTCCAAGCGGGTTTGGAAGATCTCCAGAGAAGGAGACTCCACAACCTCTCTGGGCAGCCTCTTCCAGTGCTCTGTCACCTTCACTGTTAAGAAATTTTTCCTTAAGTTCCTGTGGAACTTTTGGTGTTTCAGTTTGTGGCCATTTCCTCTAGTTCTGTCAGTGGCCACCAATGAAAAGAGGCCGGCCCCATCCTCCTCACTGCCTCCCTTGAGGTACTGATAGACACTGATCACCTCCTCTCCCCCAGGCTGAACAGGCCCAGCTCTCTCAGCCTTTCCTCATAGGGCAGATGTTCCAGGCCCCGGATCATCCTCGTAGCCCTGCACTGGACTCTCTCCAGCAGCTCCACATCCCTCTTGTACTGGGGAGCCCACAACTGTACCCAGTACTCCAGGTGTGGCCTCAGCAGGGCTGAGTAGAGGGGCAGGATCCCCTCCCTCGACCTGCTGCAGACGCTCTTCCTAATACATGCCAGGATCCCATTGGCCTTCTTGGCCAAACTACAATAGGCACTTCACTCAGTTTTTGTAGGACCAAATTCTGGGCTTTCCTCCCTCCTTCATCGCAAATTTTGCCATTTGGATCACAGGGGTGTTCAGTACATGCAACTACCCTCGATGGCAGGTGAGCTCTTCCCCTTCTGTATGTCTGCCCTGGGGCCTCGGTGCTTGGCCCAGACAGGGCATTGCTGGAGTCCCAGTCCTGCTCATGGCGCTAGCTCTGATATTGGGGTAGTTTGGACAGAAACTCACTGATGCCCTGCAAGGACAGGCTGGAAATGCATAAACACCCCACGAACGCACTGTGCATACTCACCCCTAGCTCAAATTGCAAATTGTGTCTTTTGGGAACCAAATTTCAATTGCAGCTGCTGCTTGAGCCCATTTCTTCTGCATGTAAACACAGCACAGAGACAGACTCTTCCAATTGAACAAACCGAGCTCAGAGCATTTCTTTAGGAGCAGCACTTTCCAGCCAGTATGTCAGTATGTTTTAATGTATACATTTTTTCCTATGCTGCACTAAATGGCTGTTAGTGTTAATTTTTCCAAACCATCTGTGCCGATGCGGGTTTTGTTTTTATCAAGATTATCTTGGTAGCAAGATTAACAAGAGAATGAGCTCAGAGGAAAGTTCAATGTAATGCATTTTAAGTAATTTAGTAATTATGCATCAAAAACACTCATAAGATGAAATGAACATTATTCCTTAGAACATTCTTTCTTTCACTTGAAATTTCATGTGAAATGACACTAAAATATCTGCAGATGGAAAAGTGATCTTGCAAAACAACTTAGAAGTTAAATGGCAACTGTGTGCCAGCAGAGTAATAATGGCACATTCATGAACATAAAATCTCCATGGAAAAATGACATACCCCACTTCTTAGGGCACTGGTAAGGAATTTGCTTCCAGTCTCCAAAGACAGGAATTTAACCAGCATAATTCCTGACATGGAGGCTACAAAGCACTCAGCTGTCCTAATTCAGAGGACAGATTTTTTTCTCAGTTTGAATTTAAAATGAGACATTTTCTAGCCTCTAATGCAAGAGAGCATTGGAGCATTAGAAGCCTTGATATTCCAGTGAGATTTCTGAAAACCATCTTTATGGTGTGGTATTATTCTTCTTCATAAGCAGAAAAGTCTGTCCGTGAACCCCAGACTTGGGTCCCTGTGTCACCCTAGTGAACGGCCACCCTTGCAGGGCTGGCAAGCTCATCAGGACCCATAGACCAAGAACAACATCCAGAGGTATCTACTTCCTTCTTACTCAGAGAAAGCTCCCTATATAAATATTCACATTTTCAGAGTAAAGCAGAAACATGAAGAGAAGCCTCCAAAATACTACTGCAGAAGCATCTAATTCCTAAGGTGAAGACCATGTTTTATAGAAGAATACGGGAAAAGATGAGAGAGCTGAGAAGGTAAATTGACACACAACTGCAGTGAGTACAGAAACAGTATGGCCTTGGGGTCTTAGAGAGGGCTTATCTTTCCCAGGAGGTGGTGATGGTGCAGATTAGGAGTGAACACTGCCAGCCTTGCTAATGAAGGAAGAGCAGCACCACCAAAGCACATTGCAAGACCTGAGGTCCCTCATGCTTCACCCAGCGTGGTGGTTGCCCAAGGGTTTTTCACAGCCTGACAGTAACCCCTCTGTCCCTGCAAACTTCTCCAGCCCCCTCTCAGGGAAGGAAACGCTCCTCCAATGCTTCCAGCGCGTCCGACCCTCCACTCCCTGCCTGTGAAAGGTGCAACTCGTGGGGCGTTTGTACGAGTGACACGTCTTCCCTGTGAGGTGTGACGTATAGCCTGGCGTCAGTCCTTGGTGGTCGCATGTGGCATGTCACACATGGGTGAAAACATCCCAGCACTAGAACCACACAGCACATGGTAAAAGAGCATTTTCAAGCGTATGAGCAGCAAACCCCTTGATTATATTCATTGCAAAAGTCTTTCTCGTCTACTATACTTTGAATTTGGTTTTCCAATGTTATGAAAACAATATCCAAATGCAGAATTTTTCTTTAAGTTTGATTTCAGAATGCATTATCTGAGACAAAATCTATTTGGTATAGTTTCTTGACCAGTAATATTATTACTACAGGTCTGACTCATTAATATATTTGTTCTTATTTCACTTCAGTGTAATGGCTTTAAAATTGTTCAGTTGGCAACAACACAGAACTGTCTTTTTGTGATATTCACCTTGTACTAGAAAACTGCTTTCTTACAGCTGTCTTAGAATCACAGAATGCAAGACAGACAGTAGCAAGAAGCTTCAATGAAAAGGAAGGCCCAAAGACATGAAATCTAGGGCACTGAATCCAAAACAGTGAGTTGTGATTTCTTGTCTGACTGTATATTAATCTTTTTCAAACTCGTATATTCTGCTTTTATGCTCAAATGCATTATTCATATGCCTGGCACTACAGCGATGATAGGGAATAATCACAGCTATATTCAGATTCGACTGATCTGAGTAGAGGTATCTGTATCTTTGTCAGTCAAATTAGGTGCACTTCATAGTCAAGGGAAAGACACAGGCACTTAGAGGGTATGCTGCATCTGACTTATTTCATACATCCACAATAATTTAACATGAATGGGTCTACAAGCTCCTATTTCTCTTAGCTGAACTAGCTCACACATCTGCAATGAGACAAGTTTATGCCATCCTTGGTGTCACTGGCCCACAAAAACACAAAAAAAATGAGTTGCAGAAAACTCAAATTGCATATCAAGAAAAAAAAGAAACATGTATTAACGTTCTTGTTTTCTGAATTAGCCTTTACATTGTTAACTTTCTTTTTTCCCTGGTAAAATATTAAACAAACTGGGCATACAGGAGTCCATGGGACCTCAGTAAGTCTACAGAGAATACAAAGCTGTGAGGAGTAGTTGATAGATAGGCTTGTTGTGCTGTCATTAACAGGGACCTTGGCAGGCTGGAGAAATGAAAAGTGGGGAATCTCATAAGGTTCAGCAAAGGGAGTTGCCAGGTCCTGCCCCTGGAGAGGAATAACCCCCTGCA
This sequence comes from Nothocercus julius, assembly GCA_013398735.1. Lineage (NCBI taxonomy): Eukaryota > Metazoa > Chordata > Aves > Tinamiformes > Tinamidae > Nothocercus > Nothocercus julius. The sequence goes on from VZSV01000042.1 coordinate 868,268, forward strand.
CCAGCTCTGGAAAGCAGCTTTGCAGAGCTGGGTGTCCTGGCGAACAAAAGTTGAACATGAGCCAGCAATGCACCCTCATGGCAGAGCAGACGAACACGCTCCTGGTTGCAGCAGGAAGAGTGCTGCCAGCAGGGCGAGGGAGCTGAGCCTAAACCTCTGCTAGTAGTGTTCCACTGTCGGCATGAAGAACAGTGTACTCCTACCCTATCCATCATACAGAGCACTGCAGTACAAATGACAATGTCTGTGAGATAACACACTGGTATATACTATTTAAGATGTTCTCAACATTTTTGGTAATGTCATGCTTTCAGCTGATTAGAAAATATTACATATTTCTTTGTGTTCAGCAGCAATGAGAGTGGCTGCATGTATGTTATGAGAGGTCTCCGACAAGAATGCACCCAAGGACATAATTCTCTCAACTGTGACCAGTATAGGCAAAACAGCAAACACCAGCTGAAACAAAGGTAAGGAACTTGAGAGCTCTTACTAACAGAGTGATGAGCCAAGACAAGACCCTACATGGAAGAGAGACTCTGAGTTGATGGAGGGGACACTAAGAGACATCTCTTCAACAACCATTAGGGACCACCAGAGACCACCGAAGACTCCCATGAAGCCCCTTAGAAACCCAGGCCATGTGTGTAATGACTATGCAAATATGAGAATTAGTTCTGGGAAATAGAATGTATCTATATGATCATTCCAGGAAATTTAATGCATATGTATGTGACAAGGTGATCTAAGCTGTGGCCACTGCCACATTGGGCATGCACAGCGGGTGGAGCGGTCGCCCATGCATTCGGTGCACGTAATAAAGAGAATGGTATTAAAGAGAATATCTGCTTCTTAGTACTACATTGGTGTTATTCCCAGTTTTGGTGACTTGTGGACTGAATGAAAACAAATGCCTTAGCCTTTCTTCATCAACACTGAAGAAAGCAATATTTGACACATTAAACAGGGACCTAGGAGGGCAGGTTTCTAGTTAGGTTCTGAGTTACCACTAATTTCCGGATGAGTCATGTCTCAAGCCTCTGCTTATCCGTCTGTGCTTTCTAGTATCAATTTAAACCTTGGCTGACAATGTTCTGACACATGTTAGCTGGCAATTACTGTGACAACAGTCAACTCTAGACAGATTAAAATGTAAATACAGTTTTTTAAATAAAAAAAATCACAAAGACTTTGACCATAACTGCAGTGATCAGTGTCAGCATCAGGAGGTAAGCAACTGCAAAGGACAAAGTCTGTACATTTTCTCCAATGAGTTCGCATTAAGCCATGCATTATTTGAAATATGTATCAGTCATGTTACAATCAATTAGTAACAACCCAGTAATGCTCCTATGTGGTCCTTGCCAGAAGTGTTTTGTGTTATGTAAATTTTACAGAGATGAGAAATTAAATGCTGCACTTTTGTGAGTTGTTATCTGTATCTGACTGTTATGGAAAGTAAAACATAGGAAGCTGGAACATCCGCTAAGTCACTGGAGTTAGGTGCTGTTTACGTCATTTCCAGTTTATGCATGTATTTATATTCTTACAGCGAAACTGAGTATTTTTCTGAATGTCTGTCCAAGTAGCTACTTGGGGAAATGCTCGAAGAAACAGTAACAAGGCTGAGGTTGCGTGCCAGACTCCTGAGCCCCACTTTGTGTGGGGTCTCTTCCCTGAGGCCACAGCAGTCCAGAGGAAAACAAAACAAAACAAAACAAAACAAAACAAAACAAAACAAAACAAAACAAAAAAACCCAAACAACATCGTGACTTCAGATTCATAGATTTTAGCACATACAGCTCTCCATGGGGGTCACACAGCATACCCTTGCATCACCTAGGGCAAAGGGCTAACCTGAACTCGTTCTCCTTTAACATAGAGCACATCTGACAAGCAAATATTTGATTTTAAAACGGTTCATGGTGGAGGATTCATTCATCACAAACCATGGTAAACGGCCCCCAACATCAAATACCTCAATGAAAATGCATGCTTTAAATCTCTCCTGAACCTGGCTTTGGTTTTCAGCCACCGAATTTTGTTGCAGCTTCACATGAGCAAGTCCACAAGCAAATTTGTTCCTCAAGTGCTCCAAGTTGACTCTCAGCCATCGCTTTGTTAGCTGAGTAGATGAGATCATCAAGGTTCCTCTGGCAAAGGCACTTTTGGGGGGTACTCAAGCCCCCCAAGTCACTTAAGCCTGTGACTCACCCCTGCACTGTCCCAGTGTTAAACCCTTACTGAAACAACCACAATTTAAGAATTGTCACATTTACAGGATCATATTTACAGGATCCCAAGGTCTTTCTCTAGCCACAGCCTCCGAGGACAGGAGTCCTGGGCTGCATAACACAGCTTGCCAGAGGAGCCCTCTGCCTCCTGCTCTTCAGGAGGGGTTTTGTCATGACCGAATGTGATTTGGATCATTCTCTACCTGCAACCTGTCCTGCCTCCTCATTTATCCTATTCCTGAGCTCTGGGTCAGGTGAAAGTTTATCAGTAGTGATTTATTTTGCAGTCCCCCAGGCCAATGAGCACCTGGCTGGTCTGAAACCTTCCAAGCAGAAAGGAAACCCCGGAGTGCCCTTGCAAGGAAAGCCACATTCTACAAGAGGACTAGTGCTGCGAACGTCCTGCCTCGAGACCCTGGCGCGAGGGCGGGCCCCAGGTCCCACTGCTGGGCGCTCCCGGCTGAAGTGCCTTTCCCAACACCCATATCTACCACCACGAGTGATTTTGCTGTGAAAGAACAAATTTAAATTCAAAGTGATTTAGAGCTGTTTTCAAAACATGGCTAATGCATTATTTCAAGCTTGACATGCAAATCCAAAATTCTGGCCTTCTGCTTGGCTTTCTCTTTTATTTAGGTCTCAAAACCATGCACTTCAGCATGGCAACTAAGCATAAAGTGCATTTAAAAGTGACTACCATCTCCCATATTGCTCAGTTCTTCCATTTGCCTTTTTCCCTAGAAAAACTACCTAAAATTTAAAATATGTGTTAGATATTCTCTGTTGTGTGTATTTATGACCGAAGACAAGATCAAGGTGGATGCCTTGAATATAGAAAAATGAAAACAGGCTTCATCTGAACAGAACATTTTTATAGTCATCTTGGAATAACTAAAGCAGATTTTCCACATTTCCATAGTGCATCAGAAAAACAACAATCAGGTGTAGAAAGCTGAATCTCATGTGAAAAACATTCCGTATTTTATTATTATTATTATTATTATTTCTGAAATATTGTCATTTCTGCAGTTTAGAAAAGGAAGTGCTTCTTTTAAAAAATCCAAAAGAAAATAATTTCTATCCCCCCAAATATTTTCGGTTGTATGCTTCTCATCCCCTTTAGTTCAGAAAAATAAAACACACTGCCTGCAAATGAGACTGCCTGTTTTAAAGGGTTGTACAAGCTGCACAAGCTCAAAAGCTGTGTCAGTGTGCAGGGACAAACTCATGCACTTTGCACAATCACCATGTGATGGTTTGAGGTCTGAGGAAAAGAATTATCCATACAAATAAAACTCAAGGCAGAATCTAGCCTGCAACTCCAATAAAAGCTTAAACTGTGTCAGTAAATAAATCATAGGAGGCACAAGGACAAGAAAAGGATGAGCAGCGTATTCCTTCCCCCCGGCCACGCTGAAGGACGAGCAGAGAGAGAACAGAGCTGTTCCCAGGACACTATCCAGCTGGAGAGGAGTTGAGTCCTGACATCCCAATGAGCAGAAGTCAAACTCAAAGCAAGATTGCAATAACGAGGCCTCACAGTGACAGGTAACATCAAATAAGATGATGCAACCCTGATTATACCACTGCTGGAACTTCCACAATGCTGACAAACCTTTCTAATATAATGAAGACGGGGAAAAAGAACAGTGAAGGCAGTCAGACATACTCTTTATGTGTCAATAACTTTTCGTATTAATACATTGACAATGTACAATGTATTAGCTAAACAACCAAGAACTGATTTATTTTAGTGGACAGAAGAACAACCCTCAAAGGACCAATACAAAAGGAGATAGAATTCAGTTCTGATGTGTTGGTGAACGAAAAAAAAAAAAAAAAAAAAAAAAAAGAAAAAGAAAAGATTAATTATATAATATTCTCTAGAGTCAATTACTTCACATGCCTGCGCTGAATAAGCCCCACAAACAGATTATTCTGGCTTCAGCTTCTGAGGTTTGGAAGCCATGGCAAGATACCTGGAGGCCTTTGGAAAATAACTGCTCTCTGTACCTGTTAGGTGTCTCCAGACTGGGCACACCTGACACAAACTCTGCGTCCAGTTCTCTTCTTGCCTAAATTAATGAAGTTGGTCTAAAGTTCTGCCAAGCTCTTCAAAGGCAGCCCATCCATTAAACCCTACACCAGTCTTGCCCATGAGGTCTGAGGCTCACTGAACTTCTGCGGCACAAGTGCTAGTATCCTAATTTTGAGGCCAGGTGAGGCAAAGAAGGAACACCAGGTAACCCCAGCCGTTTGCTGGTTGTTGGTAAAGCGTGGCCGTGCAGCGGAGACCCTCATGAGGATGCGTGGCGCTGCACTGGGTTCAGGTCCATCGTTGCTAAAACCTCCTACATCACTTGGCAGATCACCAGGGCTCCCTGACCCAAATGAAGGAAAGGCTACAATATTCCCAGCATCCAGCTTGCTGAGAAAGAGGTGTTCTATGATTTCATCTTTGCTTGCACAGGAGGACGGAGTCCCTGATCAAAATTTGGAGATATTGTTGCAACATTGAGAGTAAAGCCCCTCTTTTCTGCTCAGATAACCAGAATATGCATGTTCACAAAAGATATTCCCCTTTATCCTGGTGGATTATGGATGCTTTCAGTTTTGTTATTCACATGATTGTACATCTAGAGCCCCAAACAAACTGCACACTGGCAAGGCAAGGCATACTGACACCACGTCCCAGCACACCTTGGCGGCAGGGAGGTCAGGAGGAGCCTCGGGTCAGCAGCGTCTGCCGCCTCCCCAGGAGCAGGGAGCGATGGAGCAGAGGCAGCCGTGGGTGTGCGGCTCGGCGGGACAGAAATCTTCCACCTACCGATTTCCCTGCTGCCCAAGATAAGCAGAAAGGGCTGCCCAGGGTCAGCCGTGCAAAGGCGTAGGAGGGTTGAAGACACCTGCCTAAATGCTCCACGCTGAGTAGCCTCCCCTCCAGGCGAAACCCTGCGCGGCCCGGAGGGGCAGCGCGGGCCGCGGGATCTCCGTGCCGGCAAGTTCCGCGGGCAGGAGCGGGGCGAGCGCAGCGCCTTGTGCTCCTCTCCTGGGAGAAGGAGGAGCGGCGCGCTGCGCCAGCAGCCGCCTCTCGAGGAGGGGCCCTCCCGGGACACAGAGGCTGTAATGCAGCCGTCCAAACACCAGTCCTGCTCCGGACACAGCGCGCAGGCCTCAGGGCGGCTCGTGGGGCAAAACGCAGACCCCTCTCCCCTGCTCTCACCCAGCTCCCAGGATCCCAACCAGCTGCCCGAAGGCTTTTAACCTCCAAGTTGTCGTCGAGAGACTCGATTCCTTCTCCATCTGCCCTCCCTGCGGACCAGAAGTCAGGTTGCATCTGTTTCAAAGGCAGGACAAGCTGGAACCCGCCTGCACCAGCCACAAGACCCCAGGTTATTGCAAAAATGAGCATTACACGTCTCGTCACGAGAGCTGAAGACGGTCCCTGGTTGCAGGGACCTCCGCAGTGCGGGCTCAGCTAATTCAACAGATCTGGGATACCCATGCGAGTGATGCATGAGTAGAAAGCCATTTTAAAGCATGAACTAGAAGGCCCTGTAAGAACTAGAAGGCTAAAGAACAGTAGGTCTTCCCAGACACTAAGCTGAATCTTGTGTATTTTTATTGACATGCCACTAATGCCACTAATTCACCTCCCTACGCTTTCAAACCGGACAGAGTCTCTCATCAAATCTCGTTGAAACAGCACCGCAGAGGCACTGAACTGCAGAACACCTAATGCCTGATATCCCAGGGATGTTTATTTTCTTTCGTAGTCACAGTTGAGGAAACCTGCACCTTTAAAGCCACCACTAATTTGTTTATTAAAATACACAACTCGGTGCTGCCATTGCGCGTGGTGTTTGAGCGCAGCTCCCCATGGCTCAGGTCAGGTCAGATCACTTGGTGGGACAAGTCTCAAGGTAACCTTAACCCTGGAGAGAGAAGCAGGGAAGAGGGGCTGTCTTCGCTGATCAATCATAAATTTTGTGGTGCTGCTTTGATTTAAAAGAAATGTGAAATATCTTGGCATGTTGCTGAATGAAATCCATGCCTGAATGCAAGCACTTATTCCTCTTGCCCGAGATAAAGCACTCAAACTGGCAACCCCCACTGAGCAAATCTAGGTGCCTCTGAGAAAGCCCCGGTTTGGGGATATTTGGTATGAAACCCACTGCACTCATACTGACCACTTGGGAGATTGCCGGCTTCGCAGCAAGGCCACGGAGAGCAAAGCGAGCAGGGAGAGGCGAGGAAGAACTGCAGTGCTGCAACACCATCTAGGGGACCAAGTCACAGCGCAGCTCAGAGCGGGGAACGGGCAAAAAGGGCGCTGCGCATTTTACAAAGAATATCGTAGCTCTAACCCCAAGCCTTTCCTTCCCTTTTCCATGCTACTAATTTGTTGCACTGCTCTTCAAATCTCCCCGTCTCACCTGTGCCATACATCTCTCACCTTTTTCTTTCAGTTTTCGTTTAATTTTACCATGCATGGTGCTAGTCTAGTTTTCACTTTCCCTGCCTCTTAGATATATATATATTATATGTATATAACTTATGTATGTGCTATAGCAAACAGACAAGATCAAATGCTTTTAAAGGGGTTAGACTACTTCAACACAACTGAAGAAAGTCCATTTAAGAAGCCTGGCAAACTCATAAGCACATTGTAATTTTCTGCAATACGTAAAACAAAATGTGACTTTGGGAAAAGACAGATGTGCTACAGCCCAGGTCAGGATCATCTCCCACTCGCTTCATGTCACTTCAGGCTTTCCTGAGTACTGATGCACTGAGAGAAGGTCCTCAAGCTTGAACTCAGGTACGCGAAAACATCAATCCCAACACAGCAAAGACTCTTGGGAGGTATAAAAATAAATAGCAGCTCAAGATACACACATCTTTTTTTGCTGTTTTGCTGCTGCTTTTGGACAATTAGATTATATCACTCGTCTGTTTCTGCTCTCAGTGAAGCTGGTGGGCATCACACCCGCCCTGCTAATCACACCTGCCCTGGACTGGGACCTGCCTGGACTTAAAAAAAAAAAAAAAATAGAATGAGAAGGGTGCCTTTCACAGAGAGAAGAAGACAGATTTAAAAATTAAAAATTGATTAAAAAATGAAAGAGGAGCAATTGGAAATTAATAATCATTGTCCCCATATCATAAGCAGGTACTACATTGTCAAAGATTTATAAGCTGCTTGACTCCATTTCAAAGTAGTTCACAGAACAACCTTGTATGAAAAAAGAGCTGTTCTGGGGGAGTAATAGCTTGTATATTAGACTGCATGTAAAAGCTCCAATTCCTGCAAGGACTGGCTAAGAAGCATCTTCTTGCTGAATCCCTAAGACATAAGTCTGTACCTTACTAGAGAAGACTATAGCAGTGCTCTGTTCAATAATACTCAAGCAGCTCTTTAGAAGGAAGGTAACACAAAATCACAGAACCATCAAATGGTTGGGGCTGGAAGGGGTGTCTGGAGATCGTCTTGTCCAAACTCCCTGCTCAAGCATCTTTTTCTCCCGAGATGTTGCAGTATCACATGCATGCAAATTAATACGTGCTACCACCATCGGAACAGCACCAAGGAAAAGTGCCTTGAAATACATCATAGAGAAAGTAATTTTGATTTATACAAGAACCAGAACAGATCCAAAGGGTCACAGAATGCCCTGCATGATGTTCTTCAGTGCACATGCCAACAGGCAGGTGAGTCTTGGAAACCTGGAATATTTGAGAGTCTAAGTATCCTCGTTACTGGTGAGGACCAGCGTCTGTTTTACCACACGCACATAGGCAGGGAGCACAGACACCGGTACCCTGGGAAGTTCTAGGTCAGGGATTATCTCCTGACTGCTCAAAGCAGTGCAAGCTCATGTTGACATGTACTGGATGAGGATTTGCCCATGTTTCCTTCAATTTTTGAAGACCTAGAAGGGAGTTCTGTACCTGCCAGCTTGCAAACAACCATCAAGTGCTAAGAAGCAAGAAAAAGCTTTTGTTTTTTTACCATTTATGACACAACTCTATGGAAGACGAGGCTGTACTTTATCAGAAAAAGATCTGGAAGTTTGCAACAGCTGCTTAACGATTCCCATATTTAGCTCCACATGATGGAATATGACTCTATCGCAGGTCCTGGGGTACTGCGTTGACTCTCTTTCAGCGTGCTATTATATGCTGGCCCAATCTTGCATTTTATTTGCAAGATATTTGTTAATATGCCAGCAGCAAAAGTTCTAATTCACCATTTCTGCAACAAAATCCATTCCACAGACCAAAAACTTCAGTCAAAATTCATAAACAGCTTTGTTCTGTTGAGAGAACCACATATGTCTTGTTAGCGAGCTCCAATTTATTTGAAAAGAAAGGACAGAATTCTGATCTGCTTTATCAGTGCAGATTAGGAGAGACTTTACTGAAATAAGGGAACATTTCAGTTCTCCAATCTGGAGAACTGTGAGCTAACCTCCCTTTCATGAAAAACAGGGAGAAAAATATTTTTCCCCAATTCTCTCAAAAATATGATTAGAAAGAAATGCCTGCAGTAAGAATAAATATGAACTGGGTCTTGAACTTATTCACAAGTGCAAAAAGTGGATGAAAGTGACATCTTAATTACTGGATGCACTATAATTAAAACATTTGTATTTATTTACATTGTATTTATAACACAAACTGGAAAAAAAAAAAAAAAAGTCAGTTAAGCCCAGCATTGCCAAAGTCTGCCTATTCATTACGAAACATGGCTAGATCTGAAATGAAAAAAGGATGGGAAAAAATATCAAGTTAAGCAGACAGGGAATGGTGTGCGATGGAATTTTGCCTAACAACATCATGACAAATCCACATTCAGAAAATGTAATTTGCAAAGCACATAAGCCTCTTTTTTTTTTTTTTTTTTTTTTCATGCAAAACAAGCACACAAAATTGCATGCCAATTTATCTATCTTGGCCTATTTAAAAAAATGAAAATAAAAATCATCTGGTTTTCTAGCTTCCGTGACAGAAAAGGATAGCTCTGTTAAATGCTTTAGCTTTTCCATGAAATATATCTAAGCTGTGAAGTGAGACAAGTCACAGACGCTCTGATTCCAACTTTGAGTCGAGCATTACATGGTTTTAATGCAGCTGCTGTTCCCCAGGGGTGAGGGTTGTTCTCCTTCTCCAGCTCAAACTCACTTTTCACACACAGCCCTATGCAGGTGTCAACCACCAGTGACACTATCTGATCCTGGTTGTTGCCTCCCTGATCCCTTTCCCCATTCGGACAATAATCATCAGTAACAGTCCTGATGGCTGCAGGAGATAAGAGAGATAAGGGCCAGTCGGTCATGCACCAGCCAAAATTTGGCTGAAATGGAAAAAAAATATGACTATAAGTGAATCATCTTATCCCATGCAGTAAATAATAACTGACCTTACCCCAGAGTCTTGTTAAACCACTAGCCATACGAATAAAACCTATTACTATTTCTCTCACACGAGTGAAGTGCATTGTGTCACTCACCCCCCCCACCTCTCGTTTTGTGACTCCAGGTAAAACCTTAAATCGAGAGGCTGTGTCCATTTTCACTGCAATTCTACTGGCACTTGGAGCAGCCCATTGTAAATTAATATTTTTGTTTAAAAACTTTGTCAATACTAATACTTCAGTTCCTACCGACCTAAGTGCTGCCAGTACCTTCTCTGATGAATCAAAAGAAGAGGCTGGAGTGAAAAAAAAAAAAAAAAAAAGAGTCAATTTTTCAATTTTCTTCTGTCTGCAGCTGTATTGCCTTGATGGGAATATATTACTAATCAATTTTGAAGATAAACAATAAAAACAACTGAAGAAATTGAAATTTTAACTCTAAGTAATTGTTGAAAAAAAGGATATAAGTTAACCTTTGGGGTCTTTCATAGAACTATAGGAAACAGAGCCAGGATCAAATACATGGAAAGGCCTTCACAGGCGGTGCAAATCTAAGGAACTCTTCAAACCTCCCCTGCAGGAGGCAGGGATGTGTAGTACCCTTATAGTCACATCGTCAAAATGCGGCAGGAACGCAGGGCTGCCCTTCGGCAGAGGGGCACAGTTGTCCGCTACAGAACCCGGATTCCGGCTGGCGCTCCCCGTACGGTGCAGCACATTATTGCAGTGCACATTATTGCAGTGCACTGATTTGTCAAATAGGCCCCAAAGCGTCTTCTGAGTAAGAGCGCGGCTTTGCATTTCTGCATCATCATACTGCAAATCTCTTAGGTAACGCCGGATTACATCAGTCGATAGCCCTCACGAGGCACAAGGGCACGATCCCGGTAGGAATTACTAGACAGACGCAGAAGGGCCATCCCAGGAGCTTAAGCTGAAAAGACAGCGACAGCGTACACGCCAGAGTGCTTCCTCACAAAATCCTATTTATTTCAGCTGTTGGCAATGCTTAGAGATCTTTTCCTGTAAAGATATAAAACAAAATATTCTTTAACTGACTCCTGATGATAGTGATGAGCCCCTCCATCTTCATCCTTCAGAGTACACCACAAAAATAGATATATAATCACAGTATCACTATGAATTATGAAACAACTGCCCAGATTTGAAGCCTATTACAAAGAGCAGCAAGAATCCAGCGTCACGGTGCTGCTCGGTGACACCGGTGAGCTGCTCGGTGCTTGCCAAGGAGAACTGGGTGGCACAAGGTGCCCTCCGGGTACCATGCTTCCAAATAACCTGCTCCCAGGCCCCGAACCCTGCGCAGCACCACGAGACCGCCAAGAAGCCACGTAGCTGTGGTTTCAAAGGTCTAGCGCCGCATTTAACAAATATGAAGATTGCTCACTCAAAAACACCCCCAAAAAGTTATCACTAACACTCATCTGTTCTCAAGGATAAAGATTCCTGCCTGACTAGATTTTGTAATCCCTTGAATAAAAAAGTATTGAAAAACGCTTAGCAGAGCTGTCTTGCCAGGAAGCGAAGCAGAGCCGTCGAAGCAATGAGAAGAAAATTGCGATGTCAAAAAACCAGACATCTCCAAGTCTGCTCTTGACAGAGGGGAACTCCCACAGCCTTTCCGAGCACCCTCGCAGAGGCAAAGCTGCCCCCAGCCCAAGGCAGGCGCCCTGCACGAGCACCGCTCCGCTTCCAGTGCCCGGCAAACCCTTCGGCGTTGCCAACTGCTCACAGAGAAGCCCCTGAGGGGCCCTCCTGCCAGGGCTTAGCAGCTGTCCAAGTTAGGTCCTCCCAGAGCAAGATAATGCATTAAAAAGAGATATTCTACCTATTTTATGGTCTCTGACATGCATGTCTTTCCGGTATTTTTTTCCAGATCTTGAAATTTGTAGCTAAGTTGCCTCTCCCTTTTTCAGCATTGGGAATCCAAGCTCACCATCAGCATGGAGTAGTGTCATTCTGTGGTAAATGGAGAAAACTCTGTTATGGAGAAAGTAGAATTATTCATTCTTAGTTGGTCCACTGGAATTACTGAGGTTTAAATACAGTTAGTACATCTGCCTTCTGTTTTCTGCTTTTGTGAAAAGAATAGCAAACCTGAAGTTTCATTATAATTAATTGATTTCTTATCGGGCCAGCAGTGCCTAACACAGTACCTAGGATTGAAATGCAAAATTAATCGGGCTAAATTTGTTCTAATCATCTTCAATAACTGTATGGCATTATAATCTAGTAATTCCTTCTTCCAAAATATAAAAGATAAATTCTTTTATAAAAAAGGCAATATGCCCCTAGCATTATATTTTTATACACATCGAAAGTAATTTATAGCTTTCTGTGCCTAACACTAATAAATATTTATATGTTCAAGCATAAAGTGATACATTACACTAATCTTGTAATGCAGTTTAATAGCACCATTATCTTTACTATGATAATGCCAGAAATGAGAGCAGAGAATGTGGTAGAGAATAAAGGAGACCATCCCTCCACTAATGAGTTTATTATGTATCTTCCCAGCAATTTGTTTGGGCAAAGCAAAATGGTTGCACATTCATTTGGAATCAGTTTTGCTGCTCCCCTGTGGTCAGTGCTGGTGGTAACTTCTTTCTCAGGCTGCAAAATCCTGGCAGACACCAATTCATTGCATCTGCACTGCTGTTGGGAGATGCACTTACTGTATCACGATTATTAAAAAAAGCAACTCTTCACGAGCCTGTTGCAGTGACAGCATCCACATATACATTGTCAAGGGAAAAGAGAGAGAAACGCCTCTGCTGAAAGACACTGCCAGTAGCCCACCAGGAGCAGTGAAGCCATAAATCAAATTCCACCCTGGGAGACAGGAGGAGAGCTGTGCGTTACCCTCCCACTCAACAGAGCACTTAAGCTCATCCTTATTTTACACCTCTGCACGATTCCCCTTCCTGCGGCGCCGGCGCACCAGCTAATGTGGAAGGGGCTCCTGCAGCAGCTCCCGGAGGCTGGAGCGCTGCGCATTTCACACCTCGGCTTTGCAAATTAGTTTCTCACCTCCTTCGACCCAAATGACTCAGCTCCAGTTCCATTCAAAGTTTTGCAATGCCCAATGGTTTTTTGGACAAGCTGAGCTTGCTACTGAAAGGCTGCAGTCAGTATGACCTTTTGTTTCTTATTTTAGGTTCAGGAAGTCTGAATGGTTTCTTTTTTGACATATGCAATTATTATGTTGCAACAGAGGAGAGGCACAAGCAGCCCTAGACAAGCACTTCATTCTTTTTATAACCCTTAACGCACAGATATAAGAGCATGAGGGACTGCAAAATACGAACGGTCAACCCTCACCACCAGAGAACTGAGCAGCAAATAAATTGCATCTATCGATATCAATGGAGAAAATGAGCCGTGTTCTTTGGCTTTTAATAGCAACTGTTCGGTTTTCAAGAGCAGACATCAACTATAAACTAATTAACTAGCACCACTCGTGACACTGAAAGAAAGGTCCATTCTGCCTGTAGCTCACAAGCAAAATGAAGTGTTTTCCAAATGGAGGAAGTCAATATTTATGTCCATCCATTGACATAATTTCTATTTAGACTAAAACACCAGTGCAATTAACTGCATTTATGACTGTCTCCATTTAAAGGCTTAGAACTTTAATTACCTCAAAAAAATATTGGAGGAAAGACTGGGGAAAAGTAGGTATGAAACCTTTGGAGCTCAGCCTCTTTAGCCATGTTCTCTAGAACCCACTAAACAGAACAGGTTGTCGATGAACAGGGATCTGATTATTTGCTTCCTGACCAGGGGAAGTGCAGTGGAACAAATAATCCAGTGTTTAAGAGAGTTCTGGTCTTGGGTAAGAGCTCTCAGCAATGCTTCAGGGCAGAAAGAGACTGAGATAAGGTACCTAATTTTTGGAGAGTACCCGTAAGCATAAGTGACACTTATATCTGTATTATACCTGATGGAGCCCTGTTGCCATTTGTAATATAAGTACACAAAAACATAGAAATATTACTGTGTCCTGCTGCTGTTATCACCCACTTCTGGAGAAACAGGAGCACTCAACATAACTAGGTGTTTTTTCCAGCTGGATCTTTTTCAATGTAGACTTTGTCTCAGCTCCTGAGAATATCTTATATTTATGATCAGATCTCAATAAGAGAAAGGAATCCCTAGCCAGGTCAGAGAACTGCTGCCAGGTAAGGCCAACTGCAGAAAAACCTGGTTCTCCCGAGACCTCATACAAACAGCAATCCAGAGGGTCACAGCTTTCCTGGAGGTGATCGCAGGATCATGAAAGTCACTTCTTTAATTGAACTTCTGTGTCTTTGCCCTCACTCTATCCTAGGAAGGGATGCACTGGCTATTGCAGAAAGACTCCAAGATGCTGATTTTAACCCATAATGACCATAATGCTCTTGAGTGCCTAGTAGGGCACTGAACTTTGTGTCTCTTCTTGCTCAACACTGCCTTATCTAAAATTGGTAGCAACTTCTGAGCTACCCTTCCCATGCGGAAGAGCATTGCTGGTCGTGTTTCATTAGCTAGCACATATCTCACCCTTAGGACATTTTCTCCCAGAGATGTTCAAAAACTGGGCTGAGACTTAGGGAGAGCCGTTCTTTACTGTGCAGTCAGGTTTTGCTCTGTTCACTTATAATTCAATATTTTGAGCTTTAGTGTTTTGAGTACTCATGCATGGGAGAGTGGAATTAATTCCTCACCAAGCTGCTAAGAAAATAGGGAACATAACCATCTTCAGGGAGAACAGGGGGAAAAAAATCACTTAGTTTGACATAAAGCATATATAATTGCCTGGCCAAGGATGAGTGAGCATGACTGCCACTAGCACCAACAGCTTGTGCCATCTCTGTTTGCCTCAGGAGGTGATGGACCCCTGCTCTGCTTTTGTATGGCCCCTGCTCCTCTTCCTCCCAGCCCTGGAGACCACGTGCACTGTGCGGTGCACAGACACAAACTCGTCTGCCCCTGTTAGACTGCGTCCCCGGGGCGGTGGGAGAATGGTAGGACACGATGGGCAGAGCATCAGGTCACTGTAGATCTCAGTGTCCTCCCGAAACAAGAACATCATGAGCCAAGACAAGTTGACACTTGTAGTTTAGACAAGTGACATCTAAGATAAAATAAGATAGAGGGCTGTTTCCTGCTCTGTGAAGGGCAAATTATGGGCTAGGGGTTTCTCTGGCACTTGGAACTTCCTTTGCTTCAGTATTTTAAGGAATTTTAAAAGTAGAACAAAGCTTATTTTAAAGCCTGGAACTCTATAATATAGTATCCATGATGTTAATAGCGGTTGAATATTGAATACATTTTTCCACTGGTTCAGTTTAATAAAACTACTTTGTCACATGAACTTTATAGAAGACACCACTTGAAAACAAAGGAGGAACTGAAAGGATTTTTTCTCCACAGTATCAGTTTCTTAACAGAGCCCAGGCTCTTGTATTGAAACTTCCCAAAACTGAATTCCATGAGGCCACAAGGTTAGGCTCCCTGCAAACGAAGGAACATAACACACCATTATTTCCTGCGGTTCCTGTTCTGTCTGTGCTGTAATTTGCGCGATTGCAAAGATCAAAGAGATGGAAAGCACAGGAACTGTGTAAACCTATTACCAGCTCAATACAATGCAAACACAGTACTTGGAAAGAACAGTTTGACCTTATTTCACTTTCTTCTGCTCTCAGAATGAACACCAGTCAACACGGCCAGTCCCATGACTGTGTCCCCACAGTAATTTCTCTGGCGGCAAACACAGCACTGACAGGTATGGCAGTGACGCATCCGAGCAGGAAATGAAGGAGTCTGAGGAAGACGCTGTCCCCTTCTGCACTAGCTGAGGGCAGATATCATGTCACCTATACCCTCATGTACCCTGGGCCATGATTTGTCCTGAAAAAATTGAATTCCTGCCATTATCTATAATAAACACATAGCAAAGTTGCCTTTTGATAAATCTGGGATACAGCCCTAAGACTGAAGAGCAGTGATTTCCCTGGCCAGGAAATCTGCCCTATCTGGACACAGGACTTATTAATATTCGAGTAGTTTCAAAGTCAAGTTTCATGTTTTATACTAAACTTTGTGGAAGCTGAAGCAGAGAGAAGTTTTTGTGACATTTTCACTAAAGCCATAAATTCTTGAGCTTAGCACTAATGCTGAGTTTTCATCATATAAACCAAATAACCTGCAGTATGACTGACCTTATTTTCTTTTATCAGAATGGAGAAGTACCTGTGAAACCAGGTGATTGACAGCCCTGGAAATTCAATATACCCACCACACAGCAGACCGCTTTGCTAACATTTCTTAAACTGTGCTAGTAAAACCAGCTGGATGAGATTCCACCAAAAGGAATGCAAGCTTTTCCTCTGATCTAGTAGTGCTTTAAAATGATCGAATAGTCAATATAGAAGAGTTTTGTATCCTGGAAACACCATGGGAAAGAAGACAAATCGAAGAGAGATGTTGCTATGGGATGCCTCAGGGAACAAAGTCACTGCTCTGGTGAGGTCTTGGGCCAGGGTCAGGCTCCTCGCAGACAAGCACATGCTCCTTGTTCTTATTGCTGACCCGTCAGTCATCCAGTTTGTGCTATTTCTTTAGCGTTCCCATGTGTCTAGGTGTACCTAGACGACAGCCCCAATGGAGGACTTCAGTCTGCCCAAGGGCATCTCGGTGAACGCAGCAAGGCTGCCCAGAGCCAGCACCACTGTGGACATCAGCCCAGGGCCTCGGCCTGTTCCTCGCCAGCCTCTCCTGGGATCTGCCTCTTCCAAACTGCCCTGGCTCCTCCAGGGCTTTGCACTCGGCAGAGCTGGACAGCCTTGCCCAGGGCTGTGGTACTGCTCATCAAAAAGCCTGAGAAATGGGACTTCTGGATCTGCTCCAGACCCACTCAGATACTGCCTCCCTCGTGTTCCCCATCACTCGTCACTCCCCATCACTCATCCCTGCCCACCATGCGTTGCCCCTCTTTCTTGCCATCCCTGCACCCCTGACTACCTCGATATCCTTCAGCACTAGCACACCAGTGACCTAATACAGGCACTTTTCAGCTCAGAGGGGTAGACCTAGTATTTCTATAAAAAGCCAGTTCTTGTGAGCAGACTTCCTGAAAAAATCCAGGCTCCTACAGATGTGCAAATTAAGATTTATTTCAGTATAAGGAGAAGTGTAATGGTACGAGTCTTAGTGGTGTTGGATCTCTGGTGCTGAATCATCTTGCAGCAAAATTACACATTACTAAGATGTAGAAACAACATATACATTTCTCTTGCAGAATGTGAAGGAAAATATTAAGAGCTCTTGGTGTGTGATTTGAGAATTTTGTTTAGATTGCTATAGCTAATGCTTAATTATCCGTATTTAACAAACTTAAAGGTAGGAGGTAAGCTATAGGAAATCAACATATGCATCCATACTACACTTTAAAGCCTACAAATAAAGAAGGGCAAGTTAAGATCTCTAGTTTTGCCTGAATAGCAGCAAAAAAAGAGTTTGTAAGGACAGAACCTCATAATCTCCACATCATTACCAATGGACCTGCCATCCAAACCACGAAGTGCTGATTGGTAATGAGCACTCACTGGATAGTTAAGAAATTTGTTGTTCAATTTTCATTTGTATTCTGTAGGCAAGCCTTGCCTCAGCACATGGGCTGTCATCTGATCTGTCTTGATGCTGAGTCAAATTTAAACTTTTAACTGGAAGTAAAAGTAGAATCATTTGAATAAAAGATACCAGATTCCCAGTCCCAATCCTATCGTGTATTTATGTTACATCACATAAGTCATTTGAAATTATTCTCTTCATTTTTAAGTTAAACCCTTATCATACATGAACTGTTTCATCCAAACTGAAGAAATATGTACTATTTCCCTGCTTACTTGCATGTGTTTTTGTAGCAGTTTTAAATCTGCTATACCCACATATGTATGGGAAGCACAAAAGCAGCATGCACACTAGATTAGTGCAGTAACTATGTTCTCTCAGCATGATTTAAAGCATTGATCCAAATCTAGACAAAGTAAAATGACGTAACATTAAAACAAATAATCTATTTTTAAACATCTTGCTTGAGTTTCCATCCTCCATCCATGAGTTTCTCCATATTGACTGGTCTAGATCAATTATGAGCTGGATTTTCCCCAAGACCAAATCATACTGTGTCCCTGTCAAAATCAGTTGTGTGTTTTTGAAATCCACAGGATATGCATGGGATGGCAGAGCAACACGAGTAGCACATGGCTTACCCAGGGATGAACGCAGCCCTCGAGCGGTGCCCTCAGCCGGGCTGAGCAGAGGGGCAGGATCCCCTCCCTCCACCTGCTGCCAACGCTCCTCCTGATGAGGATGAGGAGCCCATTGCCCTCCTCGGCCACAAGGGCACCCTGCTGCCTCGTGGTCGATGTGTTGTCCACCAGGACCCCCAGGTCTGCAGAGCTGCTTTCCACCAGGCCAGCCCCCAGCCTGTGCTGATGTCCGGGTTTAGTCCCTCCCCCGTGCAGGACTTGGCAATTGCCTTTCTTGAACTTCATGAAGTCCTTCTCTAACCATCTCCCTAACTAGTCAAGGTCCCTCTGAACTGGAACACAACCATGCAGTCTGTCAGGCACTCCTCCCAGCTTTGTGCTGTCTCTGAACTTGCTGGATGTGCAGTCTGTCCCACCGTGCAGTCAATAATGAAGATGTTAGGCAGCATTGGACCCACTATTGACTCTGAGGGACACCACCAGTGACTGGCCTCTAGCTGGATTTTGTGTTTTTGATCAAATCACTGTGAGCCCAACAGTGCAGCCAATTTCCAGTCCATCTCACTGTTTTTCCCGCAATGTGTCATCACTGCTTATGCATCTACACAAGGGAGCAGGGAAACCCATCATTCTGCTGAAACACTGGATGTTAACTGTAGCCTCATGCAGCAATCAGTGCCCTGATGGTCCTACTGATACTCACCAGGGGTCTTGCTTTCAGTCGCAGGATAAAACTGCTTCCCAGTGTGAGACCAAAGTGTAATTCCCCCAACACCTGGCCTAGCCTGGTCAGCAAGGGCTGCTAGTCAGCTCCCCATGCTGCTGCAAGTTTTCCATCTAATACATTTCTTTTTCTGCATTGGTAATGTGCTTGATTCTTCCTGTCTCATTCATATTGCTGTACATGGGAGAAAGCTTGGGGGAGCTTTTCTGGTTTGTTATTATAGGTTTTTCTGCAGGTTTTTGGCATGTCAACATGCTGAGTCCTGGCTAAAGAAACTATTACAAAGTCTGTGCTGTGACAGCAATGTTCTCTTCTTGTTTTTTATGTTAAGCTCTTCGCATTCCTCAAGTTCTTGAGATGATAGGTTTCAAAATACTTTAGCAATATAATAAAATTCTTTGATAACTTTGCTTGTCATCTCCATCTCACACACAGAATCAAGGCCAGATCTTGCAGCATTCATATTACCTGCAGGACCATGTCCTTGAGGGCTGTGCTGGAGTGACCTAAGCCAGTGACCCAGTAGGGAGGGAAGATGCCTCAATCTTCATCATCCTCCCATGAACAGTGTGAGCAGAAAGAGGACCCAGAACCCGCTCATCTACCCGCTCTGCCCCTTCAGCGCTGCTGTGTGGCGGAGAGCAAGGAGCAGGGCATGTCCCTGAAGGACACGTATCATTTGCTGCAAGGGCTGCTGAGTGAGGTTTGGGGCTGCACTGGACTTCAGCCCACTCCTGACACACCAGTTCTCAGTGGCGTTGCACTGTTGCGCCACGGTGGCCTGCTAACCCCCACGATGAAGCAGAGCCATGACGAGAACATTGGCTTTCCTCACCCCTGTGAGCACATGGCCAGATTTCCTGTCCCCAAAATGGATTTAAGCGGGGGGAAAAAAACAAACAAAGAAATAAAAAAACAACCAAACAACAAAAGTTTACTAAGAGCTCACCAGATCCTGTGAATTATTCCTCACGTCCTGCCTTACACACCTTCTAGTTAGCTGAGATGGACATGACAAAGTGTAGTGACAAACTATTAACAAAGAATCTGAAGGGGAAATTATATGCCAGAACCAAAGCAACAACGTGTTTTATAAAACTAAAGCTATCTCTTTAATGCAGGCTTCTGAAGACAGAAGTAACTGGCAGACAATATTCCAAGAATGAAATGAGGGAGGTAAAGGCAGGTATGATGGTTTCCATCAGCTGAGAGCTTCACCTTATATTTCTAGCCATTTGGAAACTCCAAAGCAGACACATCCTAAGGGAGAGGTTGTTTACTGAAACTGTCAAAGACACTGACGAATCAATGAAGTTTTGAGAAACACCATTGCCATTAGGACTAATAGGAAAAAAAATCAAACAAACTAAACAAAACAGTTTCTTTTTCCTCTTAATTGGGATTCACCAAGTAAATGTTTCAGTTGTCATCTCCCCCAACCTTACCTTTTCTAGTTTTATTGATGTAAAATACCCTTCTTCCTCTGCTTATATGCAAGTGTGTCTCAACGGCATCTTCATGTGTTGAGTTCTGTGATCCGATTCCTCTCTATCTGCCAGACTGTAAAAGATACAAGGGCTATTTAATAGAAAATTGAACATTCAGCACAGAGGACAATAGCTATATATGTACACCAACATAAATATAGAATTTGGGGGATTAAGCTCCCTTTATAGCTTTACGAGAACTCATTTTAACAAAGCAGATAAAGCACTATGTTTAGTGACTAATTCTATGTTTACTAAAGGGAATCAAATTCGTTAGAGCACATACAAACTGAGTGAAATCCTGATTCCAGGAAAAGCAGTGTATAAACTCCTGATGGTGTAAGCTCTTGGAAGCACCTTCCCATCCAGCAAGCAATCAGAGCCGCGGCTGGACTGGTGCCTCCCGTGACATCTGAAAGGCTCCTGTGCACAGGGTGGTTGCACCTCACCAGACGTGACCTCACACTACGAGGGGGAAGAGGACGGGAGGGATGTGGTCTCCTTCCTACCCTACAATGATCCCAGATAGACCAGCACCTCTGGGAATCAAAAGTGCTCCGTTCTGGAGAGGCTAAATCAAAAGCGCACAACGGACCCAGCACTTCAGAAGGGTTTGGGAGAGAAGAGCAAATAACTTGCCCACAGCCGCAGTGGAAATTTCTACAGCAAAACCACCTGGCTCTTAGCCTGGTGCTGTGAATTCAAGGGCTGCTTTCTTTTTTCTGGTACATCAGTGAAATGTATCTCTCAGTTCTTATGATTTTAAAATATGTTTGTAAAATGATAGAATACATTTAATGTCTATGTTTAAGAATAAAATCTAGATTTCTTATCATGGCAGCAGCTTCCGTATTTGCAACAGAAAGCAAATTGCAAGGAAGAGTAATTCAGTCTTATTCAGGCTTTAATCCTCCTTCAAAAGTTCCATCCAGAAAACATGCTTCACCGCGGTTACTGTAACGGACAGGACAGAGAACCTGTGCTTTCTTCATAAATATACACTTGATGCTTTAGGAGAGACTGAACCCAGCGCTAATTAACCTGAATTATTTTTTCACAGCACAGATGTGCTGCATGGGGATTCTCTGTTTGGTGTCCATCACTGAGATGATAAAGATCATTGAAAACCATTAGGGATCCTTGACAAAATAATCTTCATAAATAAATAGCAAACTCGCAGAATAAGGCCTCAACCTTTAAAACACTAACTTAAATCTATTTTTTTTCTCAGCCTCTAGTGCTTACTCTCATTTATAGCAGAACAACAGGAAAATCATACCCAAAATTCTCCGCAAACACCCATTTACCAGCTTGGCCTCAGAGGGGCCAGCAGAGCCACAGATCCCTGTGCATTTGAGGAAGACTGAGCGAGTGACTGAGAAATCAGCATTAAGCCAGACAAAACATAGGTCTAAACATAGATTTAAACCCACACAATTAGGTAATTGCAGGGACTTAAAGGACTTTGCAAGAGCAGTACGATGTCGGATTTAGGGATGCATTTCTTTCTTAAGAAAAGGTTTTCCAATTCCAAGGTGCTGTAGCTGCAGAATGTTTCTTGGACACACTGAACGGCCCCCCTTTCCAAGCGCTCCCAAAAACCAGACCTTGTCCTCCTCACCTCTTGTACTGAAACTCAGGAAGGGCAGTCCCTGTGCCAAACGTCTGCTCAAATGATTAGCTCAAGATCACAAAGAAAAACATCTGCAGAATTTGAGCAGACAGATACCGTGGCCTTGAGCACGGCCTTCAGATTGACTAGGAAAAAACACAGAATTACACAAATCATAATTATTGAACATCCATTTGCATGTGACACCTGATTTATTAATAAAACTTTTATTTTTTTCTGATTAGTAATACTCTTGGATCCTGTACTTGGTACCTGATTTATCTTTAGTTAAATACTTCTTAAATCAGTGTGAAGTCATTGTGTTTGACTCAACAGCTTTAAGATTGAGCCAGCTCTGTGCAGCCAACAAAGGACTATTTACACCCTTAAAACAAACACCTTATTATAGGATTGCTCAAGAGAGAGACATGTTAGTGATTTTTAAACTAATCAGACACAATTCACTTCTCATAGTCACCAAAAGGGCTTGAATAAATGCACTCAATGTTTGGCAGAAAAATATTTGCCTCAGTCTGTGCCACGTAGAGCTCAATCATGTCTGGAAAAGCAGCAATTAAGCATTTCCCTTCTTGGGCACAAGTAAACGAGCAGCCAGTTTATCCTCTATTTGCGAAAGCTAAATATAACAGCGGAATAACATAAACACCTGAGGAGAAAAAGAAGACCGTAACACTTGCCACATCCTGGCTGGGCAGGATGTGTTACAGAAATGCTGAAACTGAAATACTGACAACTATTTGGTGCAGAAGATCAATAAAAAGAGGCAAAAAAAAAGTCAACTTTGCTCCAACCAACATTAACAAAAACTTTGGTAGGAGCAATTTGGGCCCTTTGTCTTTGGTTGCTTAGTTGAAGACAAGGATGAACTGAAAAAACAAAAGCCACAGAAGAAGGTAGTTACAGCAATATGTGCTGAGTATTGATGCAAGCACAATCTTCATTTCCTTTTGAAATTTAAGGGAAAAAAAAAAATCCAAGCAGTGGCAAATTCTCTGTCGGTCAAGGAAGAGTATTATTTCTGAAATGATACTTTCTCAGCAGACATTCAGCTTTAATAAATGCTCCTTTTCATAGTGAAAATAACCCAGCAGAGCCTCTCCAATGAAAACATTTTTTCCCTGGCACAACCAGGCTTCATTTCTAGCCTCAGACGCCTGGTTGCTTTGAGAACAATCAGGCACTTCTAGTGATTAAAAGACAGAAAAGCAAAAATGAAAAGAATTCTCTTCAAAAGGCATTTTTTTACTGCTATCTTTCCTAACATGGGAACAAGAGGAAATAATAAAACAGGACCATTCTGCACCGCTTCCTTTCTGTAGTTTTATTGAGTGTTAATCTAAATAATTAATACAGATATAAAGCCACTCCATTCTATGAAGATTAAGACATTTTACAGTATCAAACTCCCTGAGATACAATACAAGCATTATGTAACTTAAAGGATCACATACTTCTTTATTCCATTTAAGCCATAATAAAAAAGTAACATCAATTCTTCCCATTATAAAAGAACATAGTTGCCTTAATTTCCTCCACCACCTCCCCAACAATTCTAGGCATGGAATAAACCACTTTTTCAAAATGCATTTGAAAAGACATTTCTATTTAGAATAGAAAATAAATTGGCTTATTTTTTTATGGATGGATTAAATATATCACCTGCAGCATCTTGTGGAGTCTAGTACATGATCTACCATCAATTTGCTAATACAAATCTATTTCTTATCACTTAATTTGGGGTCTAAAAGCAGAATTTAGAAAAGATAGTCCTTTGCTTATAAAATTATGCCTACAAAATTATGCCTACCATTAGTTTGGTGCCTGTCAGTCTGTACAGCAAGCCAAAAATCAGACTAGATTTATAGAGATGCTGCATAAGTGACTTCAGCAGTTGTAGACCAAGTCAGAACTTCCAAATCTGAAGGGAAATCTCTGCAATGATCACACAGACTTTATGAAACTGGAAAAGGTGGCTTTTCTTCCTAAGCAAGCACTTGCAATAGTTCTTACAAAACTGTAGCCCTTTCTTTATAAAATTCTTGAAAATGATCAACACGTTACTCAGAAATACAGCACTATTGTGATTTTTTTTTTTCATTCAAAATGAGGCTTCGGATAAAAATACAGGAAACATTCACACAATCATAAAACTCTAGTTACTCTGTGATTTCAATTCCTTCTTTTCTCGGAGACGCTGAGAAAACAGGATTAGGTGCAATCTTTGGATATGGCCTGAATTCTTACTACTGACTGCACGCAAGCTTTCAGGGAATGCTAAAGAATTTAGAAATACGGAAAAATCCCCTATTTTTAGCAACCTGTTAAAAAGCAGTGCAGCTTTAAAAAGCAGTTAAAAAGCTAGCTCGCTACTTTTAAGAACAGATTTTTCTATACATTTAAGTGAACTGTGATTAAAAAGTAGACGAAAAAAGGATAAATCAAAGGGAGATGCGCTGAGCTGCCCGAGCACCAGGAAATTGTGACTGAAGTTTCTTTCCAGATTAGAGTGCCCAAGTAACCAAAAGGCATCATCCAACCACCACTACCTAGGAAGATCCTAATCCAGCAAAACGGCAGATTTTGAAAGGGTTGGGAACAACTACTGCAAGTTTTCTCTGCAGACTGAGAAAGTTTTGGCTTGGCAATCTTATACTTAAAAAAAGAAAAAAAAAAAAAAAAAGTCAGATATCTGAGTCCATCACCTGCCATAACTTTTAAAAATGCAGGCTATAAGCTCAAAAAATCTCTACATATTCTAATGCTATGAGAGAAATAAGTTAATCTTTTGTATACATAAGCAGGAGAGCAACAAAAAAAAATCTGAAGTTCAGAGCTTTTCCCTGCTTTTTCCTGCATGGCACTAATTTTGCAGAGAAAACATACAGACTCCTGTAAACATCAACTAATTCCTGAATAAAGCAAGGGTGGGAATACTCCAACTTTATTGTTTTTTTTTTCTTTTTCTTTCCTCCTGTACTTACAGCTCCTCTCTAGTTTCGTACAGGATAACTGTGTTCTTGGCTTTGGTCAGCAGTGGAAGAAATACTTCACTCTGTCTGAGGTGTCTATTCCACTCAGATCCAGGCTCTTCCACGCACTTTTTCCTAACTGCATTTTTTATTTGGCTCCAGGAGTTATTGTTTGGCTGCTGCAATTTAAAACATTGCTAAATAAAAAGTGCTGTTATATCATGACACTCTTCCATTCAACGCTTGTGGCTCAAAATTCATCTGCAAAAGCTTCTTCATACTCCTACTGATCATGGTGGGACATATTTGCCTTTGTGTAGCAAAAACATGTCTTCCGAGTACAGCAAGGCAGCCCTGATCTCCTACGAACAGGAGAAAGTTGCACGGTCCAGGAAGCTGTCGTTGCTGACAAAATTGGTTTCAGCTGTACAGCTGAAGAACTTGGCATGGATGATATACGTCTAGCTGTGCACAACCCTAAAGGTTTTGGATCTGCGGGACTTCTGGAAGCTTAATTTAACTCTAGTCTTGAAGAGCTGCATGACGGCCTTTGTATTTTCGTCGTGTTGCACGTGTGTAAAAAAACTCCCTTTCATCAACTTTTCACAGCTTGTTTGCCCACATCTGCGGGCGCTCCTTGCTGACAAGAGGCCGCCAGGTACCGCCACGGCCAAGCGGGTGAGCTCTGGGAGCCTCCCGCGCTCAACCCGCATGAAATCCGTTCGTGGGAGGCCAGGAGAGCCTCCCCCCCGGGACATCAGCTTTCGAACCAGCTGGCCAGGTTGCGCACGGTCTTGACCTGATCCCCCGCCGTCCGCACGGCCTCGCAAACCTTGCAGTAGTGCTCGTCCCAGAAGGAGGTGACGTGCACCTCGTACTTCTTCCTCCAGGCGAAATACCGCCGGTAGTTGGGCTTGTTCTTGTCGAGGAACTTCAGGTAGGCGGCCAGGCGCCGGGGGCTGGGGAAGTCGTCGACGTGGATGAAGGAGTCGGGCGGGATGAAGCGCTCGTAGTTGGCCCTGCGGGGGCCGAGCACGACGGGCACGGCGCTGGCGGCGAACGCGTTCCTCCAGAGCTTCTCGGTGATGTAGTCGGTGTGCTGCGAGTTCTCGAAGGCCAGGTAGAACTTGTAGGCGGCGATGGTGGCCACGAGGCCGCCCTCGGCGAGCGCCAGGCCCCGCGCGCCGTACACATCGATGGGCAGGTGCTCCTGCAGCTGCCGGTAGTAGCGCACCCGCGCGTGCTCCTCGTTCCAGTTGCTGATGACCCAGGCCACGAGGCGGCTCTTGCGGGGCAGGCTGAAGGGCCGCGGCGCGGGCGGCGCGCGCAGGTAGCCATAGGGCACGAACACGTCCGAGTCGGCCCGGTACGACATGGTCCAGTTGAAGATGCCGGCCAAGCCGCGCAGGCCGGGCGAGTGCGAGGGCGACTCGAAGTTCATCCAGACCCAGATCTGCGCGGGCGGGCGCGGCGGCGGCGCGCGGGGC
>VZSV01000042.1:909276-932913 GCA_013398735.1 Nothocercus julius
GCGGGGGTGGCGGCGGCGGCCGCGCTTTACGGTGTTGCCTGGGAGCGCCTCGGCGGCCTCTCCGTGAGGGCGGGCTCCGCACCGCGCCTGCGGCTGAGCTTAGTTTCCCTAGGCGAGCTTGGTTTCAGTTCTCTTTTCTAATTTCTATTTATTTATTTTTTAAAGAATACTTACGATACCTATCCTATTAAAACACCATTTAAATAATCCGTTCGTGCTGTTCTCTCTTGGACACTCTGTAGCATCTGTGAAGCTCCCCACCCGCTCCCCGACCTGACCGCCGACTGGAGCCTCTGCGAGGAGCCCTGGCAGGACGATGAGCGTCGCCAACTCGCAGTAAGCGCCGGGGCCTCCGCTCTGTGTCTGGTGTGGAGCATCGGGCCTCTCGTGTGTCCGGTTGAGGGGAGCTCACGTGCACGCCCGTGTTCCCTTCCGAGTCCTTACGCTCAGCACGCCTTCCGTCGTGTGTGTGCATGCTGCAGTGCAAGCAGAGGGCTCGAGTCGTTGTTCCCAAGTCTTTTTAGAAGCAGAAAACACATCAAGGATTTTCTGTTTTTTTCCTGTTAATTCTTTCAAAGCAGTGTTTGTACTTGAAGCGTTTTGAAGCATTACGGGAAAGAAGATTGTGCAGACTTTTTTTTAACAAATACTTCTGTCTGTTTAATGACTTCAGATGGAAACAGCTTATCTAAATCAGTTCTGTGTGGGAATTCTGAAGTGTGTCATTCTCTAACACCAACTTTCCCTTTTTATTTAGGGTTGATGAGGATGCCTTTAAAATACTAATTGCAACTGATATCCATCTTGGGTATTTGGAGAAGGACCCAGTACGTGGAAATGATACCTTTGTAACTTTTAATGAGATCTTGGAGCAAGCTCAGAAAAATGAAGTAAGTAGTACTTTTTGGAAAATAAAGCAGTGAGATCTTGAAAAGTCCATTAGAGCCCACTAGAATGTGCTAGTCCTGGTGCAGGACAAACTAAACAATAACAAACAAAACTAAATTTAGTTATTTATTGCAGGCAGTTACATTTCTGTTAGTAAAAAGAAATGCTTATTCTCTTGAGAGTGACTTTAAATTAAAATTTTGGTAATGTTAACAGTGATTTTATCATGTCATCTCCAATTCCAGGGGAAGGGAAAATAATGGGGAAGAGTGAGGGTAATGATAAAAGTCTTCAGACACCTCAGAAAACAGGAATCAATTAAATCAATTTTCAAACAATTACAGCTTTTTCAAGTGTTTTCACTGTTCTTAAGAATTGAATGTGTTTTAGTGAAATGAGGAATTTCCCATAGTCTTGATGAGTTTTTCATGCCTGTTTCTGAAACTAAGTTTATTCAGAAGATAAAACTAATATCCACTCACAGTAATGCAGAGATAGGTACTGATATTCTCTAACTAGTTACAGCAATAGCTGTATAGTAATATCTGTTACAGCAATAAAGGGATATGTATCTCCTCTTCACTGTCAAGTAGAATGTTCAGGAACTAATTTGGAACCATTATTAAAACATTTCATTTTTAAAAAGAACAGTTTGCTGCTATGCGCTATAGACTTTTTTTAAAATATTTTAATTAGTTTATTTTGTTTAAAAAAAGTACAGAATATCTGCAGCTATGAACTATTATTTTACTTGCAAGACAGGTATGATGAGATATGTGGGGCTCCTTAAAAGATGTAATGTAAACAATTTGTTAGCAAGTCCTTTAAGGAAATACAAAATGCTGCATTAAAATAATGGAGCTTCTTGTTGCATGCAGGTGGACTTTGTTTTATTAGGTGGGGACCTTTTTCATGAAAACAAACCTTCCAGAAGAACAGTACACTCTTGTCTGGAGTCACTAAGGAAATACTGCATGGGTGATCGTCCTGTTCACTTTGAAATTTTGAGTGATCAAGCAGTTAATTTTCATTTCAGCAAGTAAGTACTTTTCTATAAAATTTGGTGGGACTTGTTTGCCTTGCTTATTGGTTAATGTAGTCTGAATTTCTGAATTTATTATTTCAATCTCTCTCAATAGAATCTTAAAGTTTTAGGCCTACGTGGGGCAGTTTGTAGCATCATCTTATCTGTGGACTTTTATGATCTAAGTCTATAAACGAGTGTGCATGATTTTTTGAGAAACTTCTAGATGTGTTATAACCCTTTGTATTTAGGTTCCACCCTGTCAGTATGATATGAAAAAAAAAAAAATTAAGTGAAATGCCGTGGTAAAATCAGTGGAGATCTGTGTACGTAAACAAAGATTGCACAGTGTAGCCTGCTCTTGCACATATGACAGTGTGTTTCACAATTTTTCTCACAATTATGCCTTAAAAAAAAAAAAACTCTCTCTTTTACACTACTGTCAGTGGGAAACTCCATTCTAGGCCATGGATAAGAATAGTCTTACACTGTGCAGCTTATACTTGTAAGCATTTAGTATTCATTTATGCCACTCTCATGCTGTGTTTATGAAGATACTGATTTGAAGAGAATATTGTCAATTGTTTGTAAACAAATGTGTGGATAAAAAATGAATTTCTTTCCTCCATCCTGTTCAGGTTTCCGTGGGTGAACTATCAGGATGGAAATCTCAACATTTCTATTCCAATTTTTAGTATTCATGGTAATCATGATGATCCCACAGGGGTAATTATCACAGTTGTACTATATTGAAATATTACATGAATATTATTATAAAAATACAGGCTTTATTTTTCTTTGAGAACAGGCTACCTGCAGTTGGTTGCACTTTTCGCTTAAATCTTTCTGTATGTTTTCAAGAGCTCTCTTAGTGGCCACACCTTGAATGTGACATTAAAAATAAAAGGAAGGAGGGAAATTAAAGGAGCTGTGTGGGCTACATCTCTTAATTTACACAGAATTCTGTCATTAAGAATGCCATTCTTATGTCAAAAAAGAGAGACCTCGAAATGGTTTCTAAAAGAAGTTACATTTATAGGGACTGTAAGCCTTTTTTTAAGGAAAATAACTTCCTGGCTTGTTCTTAGGTAGTGCATGCCATTGTTTTGTTAGTTCCATTAAATGAATGTGTATTCTCAAGGAAGCTAACTTAATTATGATCAAGGAATTATTTGAAAGTCAGCAACTAGCAGTAGTCAGGAAAAAAAAAAAAAACACCAAATATGTATGTTTTGTGTTATTAATCATTCATTTGATATCTAATAGTTACTAATATTACCAGCATATCATAGAGATGAGTGTTTTAAGAGTAAAAGTTCAACTTTGGACCTACTGCTAAGTAGTTAATTTAACCAGGTTCTTTTTTTGTAGTATTTGAGAATAATTTTGTAATATTTTACAGTTACGGTTTCTGTAAATGTTCTGTTGAAGACTTTTATATTTGTTTCTTACTATTTTCTATAGGTAGATGCACTGTGTGCATTGGATATTTTAAGCTGTGCAGGATTGCTGAACCACTTTGGACGTTCAACTTCTGTAGAGAAAATAGATATTAGCCCCATTTTATTGCGTAAAGGCAGAACAAAAATTGCACTCTATGGCCTAGGTAAGTGTTACTTGGCTGCACTGTGGTTAGACTCATTACATGTTGCAGAAGTTCAGTAGGTCCAAATGAAGTTGGAACAAATACCGTGCTGCAATAAACAACGAGGTCGTCTAAATAATGCTAAATTAAAGTGTATCAGTTAATACTGCATTTAAGTTCTTCAATTCTATGTGAGTGTTCTTGTTCAGAAACGTACATGCCCCAGCTATGTCTTTATTTTGTGACTTTGCAACAGGGCTGTTGTCTTAATTGGGTTTCTGCCTTCATTTTTGCAGGTCCCCAAATATTTGGTGTCTCTTGTCTGTTTGGGTTGTCTGAGAAATGTCAGCTCCTCCCTCCCTGCTGCAATTTCACTGTCAGCCACAGAGCTTTGTTGTTATAAATCCTTCAATAACTGTATTTCTGTCCTTATGGTCTTAAGTGAACCCTGGTTAAAATGGTTAATTTTTTGTTTTGTAAGAGAATTTCAAAGTGAGTTTGAGATTCCCATCTGTGGTTGGTGGTGTCTTTTTAGAATCATCCTTGCAACAAAGTATCCTTTTTACTCTGTAAATCAGAAACAGAAAGCCCATATTCAGTTGTTCTACACAGATGATGATGAAAAGTCTCAACGTAGATGTAGTTCATGCAAATGCTTCTGGCAGTTATTTAAGGAAGACGTCATCTTAGAATGCCCTCTTTTCAGCAGCCTCTCTAGTAAAATAACTGATGTAAACTTTGATCTGTTCAAATTAATAATCATATATCTGACTTCTTGATCTGATTTTGCCACAAGGTTTTGTTATCCATGCTCTAATTAATAAAGTTGCTAGTCAAGATGCTATAAAACGAAAAGTTGATTTACCAAATAAAAATAATTTAATACTCTGTATTTTATTTTATTTTTATTTACTCCAGGAGCTATTCCAGATGAGAGATTATATCGTATGTTTGTCAATAAACAAGTAACCATGCTGAGACCAAAGGAAGATGAGGATAGTTGGTTTAACTTGTTTGTGATTCACCAAAATAGGTAGCAATATTGCTTGAATTACAATGACTTCTAAGTTCACTGTATTGTTTCATTAAACTACCTTTAAAAGAATATGAAAGAGACATGGATATGCTGAAATGCTACTTGGTACCACTGGAGTTGCTGAGGTTTTTTTCTTTTTTTTTTTTTTTTTCCCATAGCCTATTTTGGAGTGTTTTCCCCACAAATAAAACCATTATTTTACAGTGGTTCTTGTTACAGAATGATCATAAAGCATTTACAAATGTTGGAAAATTGCTCCCTTGACTCTCTTAGTTGAGGATAAGGCCAGATGTGTTATAAAATGCATAAAACTAATTCTTAAGTCTACATGTTGGAGGTGAAAAGAAAGCCAGCTGTGGATGCAGTTACACTGAGTTTGCTGTGTTAGTTTGAGGTATAATTCAACAAGTGCCAAAGCTGTGTTTGCCCTGTTATACTTCACAGAGCCTCTTGTATTGAGGGTGTCTAGCAGTGTTCTTTGTGCCCACACAGTTCTCCCAGCTGTCTTAATAGGAACAGGCTGAGTTCCTAAAAAGACTGGTGCAATTTTACAACCTTTTGTGCAATTTGGTCCTCCAGGTTCTTTCATACAGCTTTTCCTGAATGAATAAGAGTGCAGCCCTTGTGTTGGGAGGTAATGGTGAGGCAGAAGGGCTGAGGAAACACCATGTGCTGCTCCCGGTCCACTAGTCTGAAGGACTCTGTCTTTTCCTATGTTAGGAGAGCTCCCTGCTAGTTATGGAATAATAAAGATGAAAAAGAGGGGGCAATGGTGGCCATCCTGTGTCTGTCTAAATCAGCCTTTTTGACCCCACTGGTTTTAACCAAGGGGGAAGAAAAGAGTGGAGGTGCTATAAGACCATTTATATAGAGAAAAACGGAGGATCATGCAAGCCAAGTAAAAAGAAGGAAGAGAAGAGGTCCAAATGAAAGGCTGGAAGCAGAAAAACCCTCCATTTAGAACAGAAAGACGCTAAGGAAAACTCACTGTGCAAGTTCAATGTTTTCCAGACTTAAATCAGCATATGTTGCCTTTTTGTTAACCAAACACTTTAATAATTCATGCTTGCATAGGAAATAAAGAGTATTTGATGTGAAATGTCAAGTATCCTTACTGGGGCGTACCTATCACTTTACATCATGCTTACATGATTTATGTTGTGATTGTTCTCCTTCCCTTCCTCCCCTCACCCCCATGATTATATGTATTCTCATTATTTTTATCTTCTTTTGGACAGGAGCAAACATGGAGCCACCAACTACATTCCAGAACAATTTTTAGATGACTTTCTTAATCTTGTTATATGGGGTCATGAACATGAGTGTAAAATAGCTCCCACCCAAAATGAACAGCAGCGTTTCTATGTTTCTCAGCCTGGAAGTTCAGTAGTGACATCTCTGTCCCCTGGAGAAGCTGTGAAGAAGTGTGTAATTTCTTTTTGTTTGGCTGGTTTTGCTCTTGTTTATACCTTACCTTATTTCTTTTCCGTATTATTTTGATAAGGACATTTATGTAGCCAAGAATAATACTTCTAAGTATAATAACTATCAGAATGTAACAGAATAACTGAATAACTGAAGCAGAATTGGGGCCTATAGCAACTTTGTTTAGGATTTACTTAGCATTATGTCCAATATTTGATGTAAATTCAGTCCCACTCGTCTATGAGTTGGGTTCATCCTTGGACTACCAGAGACTGTTTATATGTGCCAGTATGTGGAACAAGCACAATATAACTGTTAGAATAGTTTGGGAGTCAACCATTAAATACAGATTTGAGGACTTCCTTTGGCTTTTATATGCCTGTCTCTGTTCTAGGTTCATGTCTGTTTTACAATCTTTTTGTACCTTAGTTTAGTTATTTTGTTCTTCTAGTAAGTTGTGTTTCTCTTTGTAGGCACATTGGTTTGTTGCATGTTAAAGGGAAGAATATGAAAATGGAGAAGATCCCTTTGGAGACAGTGCGAAGTTTCCACATGGAGGATGTTGTTCTAGCTGATTATCCGGATCTTTTTAATCCGGACAATCCTAAAGTAACTCAGGCAATACAAGCATTCTGCGTGGAGAAGGTAACTACTGTGCTCACAGCATATGGGTAGGAATGTGTTCTGTGGCTAATTTAAGACTAGAAGATAGAAATCTTATTTCTTGCCCTGTGGCATCTGAGTTTGACTGAGGCTGCATTTCCATAGGAACCCAATTTTGTGCTGTTCATTGCAGCCTTGGCTGCAGTGCTGACCTCCAGACGTGGGCTGTGTAACCCCACCTGAGCGTGGGGCAGCAAGGCCCACCTTGTTTGGACCCAGCACAAATATACCCAGCAAAACCCTGCTAGCTGGAGGGTGCAGGGTGCCATGGCCCTGGTGACTAGGGCAGCGTTCGGGTTGGTCTTGGTTCTTCAGTTCTGAATAAGTCCCTTGTTGCTTTTCTGAAGAACTGCTGGTTCAACTAAAGATGGCAGCTAAAATGCTGTAAAATAAGAGAGTATGAATCATCACTAGTGTAGGTACTGCTGGGCTAGCTATCTGAAAGATAAACCTGTCATGGCGGGGTTTCTTCCCCCATTCCTATGGCTTTCGGCTGGATCTTTATAGGTAGGTGTGTTCAGGATTCAAAGCCCATTATGTACTTGTTATTTTTATAGCCTTGCTCCTCACTTCACACCTCAAGCCTAATTTTGGACTGGATTTATTTGATCTATATTGGATGCATTTTTAAGCTATATTTGAAGGATTCGGACATCTTCAAGAGAATAAAATGAAGCTGAAGATTTTATTTGGTTTCATAGGTTGAAATGATGCTGGATAATGCAGAAAGGGATCGTCTGGGAAATCCGCGCCAGCCAGAGAAGCCTCTCATAAGATTACGAGTAAGGCATTGTTCAGTGTGGGTTGTTTTGTTTCAAAAAGTCACTGTGGCAAGTTTAAGTAAAGTCATGCTGTATGCTTAAAATTATAATATACACAATTTCTTACTGTTTACAGGCAAATATACAGTCTTTATCCCACAGGCAGGTTAGCCAGTTTTATAACTAATATTTTATAGTAAAGGATCAGATTGTAGGTGTCCTTCACTGTAACTTTTCTGATCAAGGGTTGATCTAATCAAATGGTTATTTGCAGAGTGAGGCTTTTTGTTTATTTGTGTTTTTTTTGTCATATTCTTGTATTTGTTCATAACATACGTAAATTCTAGGAAAGGAAACAAGCTGGCAAGAAGTTAGGAATCAGGGATTTGACTAGCTGTTCTACATAGTATGATAAAGCATTAATTCTTATATCTGTGTATGTATTTTTTTTTTTTTTCTACATTTTGCCTTTGAAGGGTAAAAAAAATTCTTGGTCTGTGTGACTTCTCTGTTTTTTTAATTTTTAATTTTTTTCTTTCCTCTCAGGTTGATTATACAGGAGGCTTTGAACCATTCAGTGTCCATCGTTTTAGCCAGAAGTATGTGGATAGGATAGCTAATCCAAAAGACATCATACACTTTTTCAGGCATCGTGAGCAAAAAGAGAAGAATGGTAATTAGGAAGGAAGGAACCACTGGCTTTCCTTGATTTTTAATTTCCCCCCATTTCGTGTTTTTGTATTTTTGTTAGTTTAAGAAAAACACCTTTGAAAAAGCTTGGTGTCTGCCACCTTATTTCTTGTAGAAAGAGGAGAGATGTAACCTGACTCAAGTATAAATATTGCACAAGGATTCCTCTTCTATTTCTTGGGTTAGCCTTAATTTTTCATATTTGGTGCACCATCTTCTGATAGTTGTTCATAAAAAATTCCTTTTTTTCCCCTCAAATCTTAGTGAGTTGTTTACCACACTGCCTGTAACCACTGATAGGCAGAAGTCTGTTCCTAACTGAATTATTCCGTGATTCTGTAAGTATCATGAAGGGCATTAAACACCCCATTTCTGGGACTTTCAGCATGACATGGTTGACTTTAGGGCACCCTATAAGAAAAAAAAGGACTGTTGTGCTCTTCCCTCACATTTTTTTTCCTCTTTTTTTTTTTTTTAATTTTTTCATTTTTATTGGTTTAGTAAATAATTAGTTTATGCCCAAAATACCAGTAGAGGGAATGTGCCGTAGTGACCTTTCCATTAAAAGACAAACAGCCCCAATATGCATTTGGTTTGCCCTAATTAATCATGGGTATGAGGTGCTGCATTTTAGCTTGCTCTTTCTACAAAATAAATAATAGATGCTGTAATACCTCTCCCTGTGCCTAACATTTTAAAGAAATGTTTAATAAACCTCGACAGCTTTGCCCTAGTGCTGGATCAGGAGTGACTAATGCAAATACAGCTTGGTGAGAGCACGGTGTGCTCATCGGGGGAACTGTTAATACAGCACATTAGTGCAGTTTATGTCCTGCAGTTACATTGGTAGTTTTGCTTACACTGACACTTCTGTGAAGCTCAAAACATTGCATATTATAAACAAAAACTTTCAATTTTTAGTGAAGCTTTTGCATTTTTAAAATTTTGTCATGTTACTCTATTTTGTGGGTTTCTTTTTTTAATCTCTACATAATCGTATTAACACATTCAGAGTATGGATAGCTGTCACACTTCTCATTGTGTTGGGTTGATGCATTTTTAATTGTCTTTTATGTATCTTGGCTTCAGGAAGCTTTGTAATACAAGCTAGGTGACTAGTAAAGCAATCACAGTTTCTGTTGCATATGTGCTTCATGCTGTGACTGGGTACAGGAAGATGCTACAACTTTTTTTAATAGTCCAGAAGGTTTTGCTGTTTCTTTTGTCATAAAAAAAACAGAGCTAGCAAAATAATCTGTTTTGTGTTTGCGTGTTACAAGTGTCTAGATGCAGCGTGGTCCTTTTATATTATTTTGCATGGTAAACAGCACCTCCAACTGATTATCATCATTCTTTGTCATTCCTACCTCGCTGCCGGGAGGTGGGGGCAACCTCAGTGAACTGTGAACTCTTCTCTAAGTCAATCAGCATGCTTCAAAAGAAACTATAATAAGTTACACATGTAAAATTCCTCTGCTTGGGCCCCTTTCTCCCAGTTGTGGTCTTTTAGAGTTCAGCTTTAATAACCTTCAGGACATAGTGTTCAGTCTCTAATTCCAGACACTTGAGAGTTTGAAGAACTTTATTACATTAATCCCATCTATCCTGCATTAACCATTTTGCCTATGATTGTCAGGGGGGTGATGCTGATTAAAAACTGCTCTTACATGAACAGTCAGTGATAATATAAATATGCTTTTCTGTCCTAGAGAGTGATCTTAATTTTGGAAAACTGGTTAGGAGACCTACTTCGGAGGGGATGACACTGAGGGTGGAAGACCTTGTAAAGCAGTACTTTCAGACAGCAGAGAAGGTATCTTTATATCTTTTATGAATATGTTTCTGCTATTTCATGTTTTCATCATCTTTGAGCATATTACTTTATTAATGAAAGTAGCATGGCCTGAAAAAATTTTGACATACACCCTAGCGAGTTTCCTTTCTAAATGTATCTGTATTCCTGTATAAAGCACATGCCTTACAGGGTAACAGGTAGGCATTATGTGTAGAGTATGTGAATATATGCTATTTTGTCTTTTAAAAACTCTTCCTATGAACTTGCAGGATCTGCCCTGTATTAAATGATGTGTCATGGCCTTACCAGAGGAAAATTCAGCATTCTCTGAGAGAGAAGCAACTGTGATTTAGATAGGAGCAGTGTGTGGCCGTACCAGTTCCTGTTATTAGCTGACTTGAAGTAACTTGTTACCTTGCAGAACTTTGTCCACAGTTGTGCCATCAGACATACTGCAGTTCCACGTTATATTTAAAATGGAGGGAGTAAGAGGAAGAAAAAAAAGCTTATTTTGCATTTTATCCACTCTTTCATTAATCTTGATTTGTCTTTCTTTTCCTTACATATTGTATCCCCAAGTGATGACAAAGATAGAAGTGTTAAATGGTGCTGTGACAGATGATGCTACAAGCTCTGTGCACACCTGATCTTCTCTGATCAGGGAAGCTAAGCAGTCCCTGCATCCCTGGGTGCCCCAGGGCTGCAGTTGAATGTTCAGCAAGTGTTAGACCAAAGGTAGCTGATAAATACCTGACCCTGTTCAGTTCCACTGTTGCTGGTAAGCTGAGGCACGGGGATTAATCACTGCTATTCATCTCTTTAGTGTGTCTGTGTCTGTGTGTAGTTTACTGCTGAAAGTCAACATTAAAACTCTGCCATTACAATCAGTCAGTCTTTTGGATGGTCATTTTATTATTTGTTGTTAAATTCTTTCTTTGGTTGATAAAGTTTTGTTGATCTTTTTTTCAGGATAACTAGAATTTATTCCTCTTATTTCTTATCAGGGAAAGGGTTCCTAGGGGACACCTAGAAGGATCAGAAATATTTAATAAGCATATATACTACTTACTGCCAAAAATTTATCTGTAATGTAGTTTACAAACAAACCAGAATGCAGCTCTAACAGGAGTATCCGCGTGTCTCAGAGCGTCTCTTACCTTATTGTGCTGGGAAGGAGGGTAGAGGAGAGAAGAGGGAATGGCAGTGAAACAGCACCAGTAGCTTCTACTGCTTTGACTAATTGGTGTCCGTAGTAATACCTAGATGAACAAGTAAAAACTATGGGTGTTTACAGAACTACATCTCAGCAGAGCAGATTTCTGCTCAGTAACTCTTGATGCTTCAAAATACAAGTTTGCACTGTTCTGAAACTGCCACTGTTTGATATTAGAACTTTACAATAATTGTAAGCAACTTTTCTTTATAGTCCATCATTATTAATTCAGTAATAATTCAAAAATTTTTTTTTGCAATTTATCTTTCTTTAGTTTAAAGAAAAAGAGGAGACTAGAAAAGAACAGAGTTCACCGTCTCACCTTCTTCAGTAACACCTTCAAGGCAAATTATTTTTCATACATAAATTGTAATTCATGAGGATTGTAATTTCTTTACTTTTCATGAAATATTTTTCTTTGACTAACCTGGCAAACATTAAGTGTAACATGTTATTAGCAGGAGGTTTAGAACTATATTATAAAGAACTACCTGTTTGCTTTTTTTCTGTGCTATTTGCTGATCAAAATCTTCAGTTCTTAACGCTTTTTCTTGAACCAACTTAATGTAATATTTATCAGAAACAGCAGGAGTGCTACTTTTTTTTTCTAATGGTAGATGTGTCTTTAACAATCTTTTTTTTTCCTTTTATAAAGAAAGTACAGCTTTCGCTTCTAACTGAAAGAGGAATGGGAGAAGCAGTGCAGGAGTTTGTGGACAAAGAAGAAAAAGATGCCATAGAAGAGCTGGTGAAATTTCAACTAGAAAAAACACAGAGGTTTCTTAAGGAGCGACGCACCGATGCAGAAGAAGAAAAAATAGATGAGGAGGTAGGATACAATGTAAATCTTAATTCTTTACAAGAGGCCTACACAGAGAGTAGAAACATTAGTGTTCAAAACTGCTTTAAGTGCTGTGCCTGGCAGGAGAGGGTCTTGTTTGTGGTCAGTTACCTTTGTTCTGGAGTTAATGTATTGGTGATGAAGTTTACATAGATATTTAGAAGCTTGTATTAAAACTGTGTATATGTATACATAGAATCTGCTTGCTAGCTATTATGCTAAGTAATCTTAGACAGAAATACCCATTCACTCTAATAGTCTTGCCCTGAAGGACTTAGGCTAAATGACAAATTGTATCATCGTCTGGGTAACTAATACCTTCCTCGCACGAGATATAGTCATGTAAAATGATGATATAAGCGTGCACAATATACTCATGTGTTACTGTTAAAACACACATCTTAAAAGTATGAGCCTTGATATCTAAGGGCAGCTCATACTGGGGTAGACCAGAGCACTCTCAAGACCAGTGTGCAGTCTTCAGCTGCATGCTTGAAAGATTAATCTGTCCTTAGCTTTTCCATATTGGCTTAGGAAAGAGCACATGGGCAGGGCAAGCACCAAAGGCACTTTCCTTCAGGTGATCTACTACCTCCCAGCTGCCTGAGCTCAAGACCATCTGCGGCCAAACCTCCTTTCTGTGTGTCAGCTCACCCTTCAGAGGTTTCTTCATCACCTTCTTGAGCTTCCACTTGAGCCCATGTAAACTTACAGTCAAGCACAGTGTGACAGGGAGATCTGCAGCTCAACCATGCGCCATGTAAAGAACCCCTTGGGTGTGTGAGGGAGAGGGGGGAAGATTGCTGCTTGGTTCTTGTTTTAATTCTTGAAGAGTTGAAAGATGCCATGAATAATCTGCCTTCAGGTGTTTTTGTGACACTTTGATGGGGTTTTTTGTTTTGTCTTTTGGACTGATGTCATCTTTCCCTGTCATATCTTTTCCTGTACTTGATAAGCTGAACTTTTTTTAGTCTTACACACATTGCAATTTCTGTCTCCTCACAAATTAATTTCCCGCTGATCTGCCTCTTCACCTCAACCCCCTCTTCTCTACTTACTGATATTTCGTTGTCTGTTATTTCTTAATTACCTATATTCTGCTTCTCTTGGAGTCTCCTACTTTTCATCATGTAATCATCTATTTCATCATTTTTTTCCTCCTCAGTGATGTAGGT
Organism: Nothocercus julius; assembly: GCA_013398735.1. Classification (NCBI taxonomy): domain Eukaryota; kingdom Metazoa; phylum Chordata; class Aves; order Tinamiformes; family Tinamidae; genus Nothocercus; species Nothocercus julius. The sequence continues at coordinate 922,373 of VZSV01000042.1, forward strand.
ACAAGAGAGTTAAGAATATAATGCGAGATTCTTAAACAGCCCATAGTGTAGTTATGGAAAGGAAGCAGGAAAAAAGGCTATTGACAAAGTGTTCAACTATTACTCCGCTTCAGTTGTCTGGCTTGAGCAGCTTCTTGAGCACTGGGGAGAAGGGAACTTTAACCTTTTAGCAAGTATTATGACTTTTGAGCCTCTCTGAGCTCTAGACCGTTGTATTTGCTTTGATCCAGGACGTTCTTGACTTAATTCAAATTACTTTGTACTATTTTCACTTGATCTTTTAATGGCAGAGTAGTTAGGTCCTTTCTGTATCTCCCAAAGTAGTAGAATGTGTTAGATACTTGGGAATGGAGCTGTTGCTCTGTTCTCTTCAAAACTTGTTTTTCAAAATAGTTATCATTCTGCTTCCATTCAAAACAAATCTGCAGTGAACGTGCTTTGTTTAGATCTCCAGCAACAAGTCAGTTGAGCTTCAATTAATATTTCAGAGAACCAGACTTTTCAGTGTTTGAGACTTGTATGAAATAAACTACTACTTTCATGGGACTTTTTTTTTTTTTTTTAATTCAGGTGCGAAAATTTAGGGAGAGTAGAAGAAAGAATGCTGAAGAAGAGGATGAGGAAGTCCGCGAGGTAAGTCCTTTGAATTGTGAGTGTAGGTTGTAGAATGGATTGGTGACTTTGGTATGTGAATGAAATTGCTTAGTAGTACTTGAACGTGATCCTTGATGAAAAAGTGCTAATCTGCCTAGGAAAGATTAGCAACTTGTTGAAATCATTCTTGGTAATGATATGTGCCTAAGCTATTGCTTGATTTGGTTTTTAAAGTATGTTTTGTGGGTAAATTCTTTTATGAGCTGAATGTTCAGTTGTCTTTACCTTGAACTGAGGTTACACCAGACAAGTGCCCTTCTGGGATCTCTTTCAGTTTTAAACTATTTGTGATCCCATCACCAGTGGATGGGCCCTATTGAGTGATGTAACTGGAAGAGATGACTCTTTACGGCGCTTCAGTGCTGTGTTCTTTCTCAACAATCCGGATCGTTGGTCTCCCAGAGCTTCAGTTTTCGGTGGTAGGTGTCTTTCCAAAGAGAATTCCCAACCACCACCCCACTGGTTCCTTTGCTTTGCAAGCTGTGTGGGACTGCAATAAAGTTTTGAGGAAAACATTAGCACTCAGGATGAGATTCAACTCTCCTAAATTGCTGTAGTTCACTCCAAAACACCTAATGGTACCAGTGAAATTCTGGTCACGAAGCCTGCAGGATGCTTCCTCTGAGCAGATGTACATACCTGGCATAAGATGGTCTGAATTCCCAGCTGAACTTCACTGACGATAATCTGTTAACCAGTTCCATTCTGAATGAAGGCTTAGGTAACTATTTCACATGTACACATCAAAATCAGAGGAAAACTGACCTCAGGTTTTGATAGATTTCCTTGCCTTTTGTGGAACTGTGGCTTTGAGTTTTCTAAGTCTGAACTGTATAAAAATATATATTGTGGCTAGGATTTAACCCTGCTGTATTTCAGCTTTTAAATGCTTTTCTTATAGCGCTTACTGTTCCCTTTCAGGCAATGACCAGAGCTAGAGCACACAGGTCTGAGGATGCAATTCTTGCCTCTGCCTCAAGTGATGAAGAGCCCATGGATATGGGGATCAAAGCCCCTGGAGATTCAGATGATGGCCTCCCTTCAACAGTGAGCCGAGGAAGGGGTCGGGCAAGAGGTAGGGCAAGAGGGGCAAGAGGACAAGCTTCAGCAGCAAGAGGATCATCTCAAAGGAGAAGAGGTAAGAAAAATTTCATTTTGTTTTTCAGTTACTGACCTTTCCCTTGAAAGGAGGAGATTCTCTTCTGATGCTTCCATGAAGTGCAAATTTGTTGCTTAAAAGCTCCTACTGAAAAATTCTGCACGACTGTTTTTGGCACCAAACAACACATGGTTGATTGTTGTATAAAGCTTAGGTTGTGACTTTTTCACAATTTAATAGTATCTTCATTCCCTGTTCAGGCAGTTTAGAAGGTTTATGAAATGTAAGAAATGTACTGTTGGGAAGTTCTGTCCTGCAAATTGCATGGACATGCCTTTCCTCTTGCTAACAGTAATGCAGCAGTATGCATCTTATCAGCACAAAGAGGAGGTACAGATTGACTCTGTCCTAACACATGCGATGTCACTGACTGCTGATGGAGAAAACAGGGAGTGTTTCCCTGGCAAAATGAATTAAATGGCTCCTTGGCTGTATGCAGTTATGTACTTTACAGTGATTGTGCCACGTCCATTATGGAGGCCTACTTAAAAAATAAATTAAAGGTAATTTGGAGTCTTCAACAGTATTCTTTTTTGGCTTGTCTCAGTAAGATGTACAAATTCTAGAAGTGGGAAACTGAGGAGCAGGATGAGCTGAAACAAAGACAGTTCTCTTAAGAATGGATGGTGTCTTGAAACTATTTTTGTAAGCATATGAGCCAAAATAGTTGTGATACAGTGAGTCTGCTTGCATGCAGGAAGGCTTGAACTGAAGGGGAGGAAGAAGAATGTAGGTTAAGTGACAGACTAAAGAAAAAAACCAACCCCACTCTGAACAGAACTGCATGCTGCTTATTATTCCTACAGGAAACACTAGCCAAGAACCGGCTACTAGTAGCAGAACATACAAGCCTGTGTCTGTGCCTGCTAAGAATATGTCTATCGTGGATGGTATGTCTACAGTCTGTCCATTACTCTAATTTACTCTCAAATTGTAATGAAACTGTCTATTTTATGGTGAAGTTTCTTAATTGTCTTTATTTCTATTAGTCAGATTCATCTGAGAGAGATTCTTTTGGCCAGTGAAATGGGATAGGAAAGTGTGAGAGAGACAGTTGAGTAAATCTCTTTAGTTAGACTTCCTAAAATATAGGAGTGACATTTAACTCTGGAACCAGTTGGTCTGGTCACGTATGTGACAAGGAGTAATAAAATGCAATCAGAATGGTATCTTCAGAAGTGAAGGGCAATGTTTGATCAGCACGTTCTGGCATTATGAAGAATTGTTTTGTTACAAGAATGGAGGAGGTTAGTTGGAGAGGGTCAGGATGGATGTGAGGAAAAAACAGAATTTGGAGGATACAAATAATAAAGGCAGATCTGTTTCTTTTACATAATGTAAGAAAAATGGAAGAGATTGTAGCAATGATAGGTGATCTAGCAATGTAGCAATGATAGGTGAAGATAGGTTCTGGTGTGGTTTGCTTGCATAAATCTTGAATGATTCACCACAAAACAAAACAAAACAAAAAAACTAAACTAAACTCGTTCACTCATTGTTGCTTCTTAAGAGCAGTTGCATTTGGAAGTTATCTGTCACCTAGTCTTTAAATGGCCTCTTTGCATATGGGTAAAAGTACATACACTAACTTGAAAGATCTCTTAAGGAAAATACGGTGGCTTTTGGATAACTTGAGGTTCCAGTCTTGATTTCCTGAAGCTGATATTAAGCTTCCTGACAAACTGCACTCTGGTGATGTTGATACTGTGGAATCATTGTCATCAGGGCTATACTATCAGTGCTATATAACACATATCAGGTGTGTTACATTGTTGAATTTTTTGCCCATTCTTTTCTGTCATATAAAAAGGCACTTGCACTTACAGGTGTTTGCTCTTGGCAAAAGCAGATAGAGCAGAGTTGCATCTGTAGATTAGTCTTATACATTGCAGGTAATGGCAAGGCAAACTGTTTATGTTCTTAACCTACGTATGATACATGCCAAAATCCCTAATCCTGAACACATCAGGGTTAACAGACTCTTCTCCTAAATTCGTTGCTGACCCTTCTATATGGGGCTCTCATAGTTCTGACTCTGCTTCTCAACTCTTTTGCTGCCTTCACGCACCACAACATTCATATGCCAGTTTGTTTTCTTGACTGTAATTTATTATAATCTCCAAAAGAATATTTTCAGAGCTCTGGGTGTGAAGCTATCAAACTGCAACATTAAACTAAACGCCAGCTGGAGAAACGGGAACTCAGGCATATAGACAGTCCTCTGGTTTCAAGACCTTTCAGTCCTGTCCTCACTCAGGTATCCTGTGCTTGGAAGGGAAAGTAGCAGATGTCTCTAACATTCACATACAGTTTCTCAAAAAAAAAAAAAAAAAAAAAAAAAGGGGGGGTTGCAATAGTAAGATGAGGATTTTAACTAAAGCATCCCCTAAATGAGTTGCTAGTTAGTTGTTGTGTGTGTGTTCACTTTAGAGGCTGATTAGCTCCTTAAGGAACTGCATACAGCCTACAGTAAGGTGTTTCCCCTTCCCAATTCCAGTTAGATATTCCTGGCACCATTTGTTTTACCTCTTGTGACAGTAGGACATAACTATTCATTTTCTTTGGCATCTATTGCAAAATTCACACTTAAAAGCCTCAGTAAATGTCCTAAAATTCTGTGTAGAAATCAAGAAGTTTATCAAATGTGGAGATGTGTAAACTAAATGATAAATATACTTTTCATCTTAACTAAAGCTTCTGTGTAGTGGTCCTCCTCCCCCGCCTTCCCCTCCCCTATTTTGGCAAGTACCTGTTAATGCCTGGGGGCTTCCAATGCTTTGAGTTGCAGATTCTGAGGAGAGCTTAACTTGTTCTTTATCTGGCAAGGGAGCTGTGCTTGACTTCAGGTCCTCTACAGAAGAAATGCATGTTAAGCAGGGTTTTGTATGAAGGATATGCGTAACATTGTTTGCATTCTATTATGTGAACATTTACAAATGTCTCCTTTGTTTTTACTCTTTAGCCTTTAGGTCTGTGAAACCACAGCCCTCCTGGAATTCCTCCAAGTCTTTTTCAGAGGTGAGAAGCGTCTTGTGGGAGTGAAGCTGTGTAACTACTGCCTTTTGCAGCCTTCTGATTTTAAATAAATATCTGGTCAGAGCTTTCCGCTAAACTGATGCGAGTTCTCAAGCTATTGGTTGCAGCAATAAGGTTCTGCGTGTTAATTTGTAAATATTGTGTGTGTGTTTATTGGGTCTTTTAGAAAAATACAAAGATTGTGTTTTACTTGTGAAGAGTCCATAGTCTGAGGTGTGGAGAGAAGGTACATGAGGGTTTTTTTGGGTACTCACAAGATAAGGCCAAGACTTGTGTTGTAGTTACACATTGTACAGTTGCAGCCTGGAGCCCTGTGGACTGGGTGTTTTAATGTTATAACCAAATAGGTATTTAGTTAAAGTTATAGTACAGTATCTCTGTATGGACAGTATCTCTGTAAGAATGCAATAAGTTTTATGCAAACTTTATAAATGATCTCTCTTTTTTTTTCAGGACATTATAGATCTTGACTCTGATGAAGAAGAAGCTTCAATTGCTCCTCTTTCCAAAGTAAATCAAAGGTTGGTACCTGTATTTTGTAAGTCTACCATGGCTGCCTTATTTTTGATTGGAAATCTGCAGAATTCAGGGATCTGGCTCACTAACTGCAAAAACAGATTTTAAAAGAAATTTTGAAGTGTTTATAGAACTTATGTAACCTTTTGTTACTTCCTGATGTGGATGATCTTCATATGACAGGAGGTCTACTGACTGCAAAAAGCTAAGGCAGAGTTTCATAGTCAGAATTCATAAGTGGTTTTAAAAATTTGGATCGTTTATCTCACTGTTATTTCTGTTATTCTTAATCTCTGCATTGATGAACCAGAGCTGGGTTAAAGGGTGAGTTGCTGCAGTGCCTGGTATTTGAGAACTCACTTGTAACTTACCCCTCTCTTTTTCTTTGCCTATTTTAAGGTTGTCAACTTCATCTTCATTTAGTAAAAGGAGTTCACAGAGCCAGATATCTAGAGGAGTTGACTTTGACTCAGATGAGGTATGTGGTGTAGTGGTCTTTTACAACATAAAGTATATCAGAATAAAATTGGGCTTGGGTTTTTTTTTTTTTTTTTCCACTAATGGTAATACATTATTGCAACCATTTTTTAATTAACACATATTCACAATCATCAAAAAGGCATCAAGAAAATACCTAGTTGGTTTCTTTTCCATCTTCCCACTTCGTTCTTGATATTCAGTTGTCACTCCTGAAAAGTGTGAAATCGGTTGAACTAATACTGCTGTAAGGTGACCCGTACTAGTACATGGCTGTGTCCTTTGAGTTATTCATCTATTTTAATTTTGCCAAAAGGAAGAATTTTACTTTTTGCACTTAAAAAAAAAAGTTAGTTTCCTACCATTGTTAAGCATTGCAAATCATATAAATACTTTAAAAAATTCCAAAATTTCACCTGTCTATTCTTGCTGTATATGTTTGAACCGCTATGGAGAAGTTACTTTGAATAAGAAAACAAGTAGAATTTACTTTATTTTCAACTTTAAAGTGAATACAATAAGCAAAATGTCAAGTACTATGCTGTATTTTTTTCCCAGACACTCTGGTTGTTATATATGGTCAGATTCCTGCCTTAAGGATGTCAGACATTGGCTACTTCAGGAAAAAAAAAAGTAAAATTATCCCTTCTTTCCACTATACTGTCTTCTCTTTTGGTAGCTGAAATACAAACCTGCATGTCTTCCTGAATGTGCAAAAAATGAAGTGTTTTCAATTCCTGCATTTCTTATTAAATTATGATGGGTGATGAGCAGGCAGATAAAACTTTATGTGAAGTATCTTCTGCTAATAATGATAATATTTTGCCAGATCATATCTGAAATCCAGGTGGTTTTTTTTTTTCCTGATCTCAAAGTAGCTATTCTGATCATACTGACTTGTTTCCTTTCTATTTTCTGCACCCTTTAAGTCGGACTTCAAATTCATGGGTAATCCCCTGCATATTGAAAACAACGAACACTGGTCTGCCAGGAAGTGTGGAATGCGGCTTCATAGTTTAATCTAAAGACAATCTCACTTTTTGTAGCTCAGAATGCGTGGCTGTTTTAGTAATCTGTATCTCTTTACAAATTGCAGGATGAATTTGACCCATTCAAGAGCACTGCAACATCAAGAAGAACTAAATGATTTCAGGCTCACTGTATAAGAGAGGACACTAAGGAAAATGGAGAACAGTATGCAAAGCATACTCTGTAGAGGATGGTTTGCCTTAAATCTTCACTTCTATGAAATGTTTTATTTTAGTGGTACTGAATTCAGAATGGTCAGTGTGTCGCATTACTTGATGCAGAGCATATCTAATATGTTACACACTTTTCAAAGAAGTACTGCCTGAAATTGCTAATTCTTTCCAAAAATTCTGAAAGCCCATTTTCTTTCTCAGATGGTAGTGTAAAGAACAGACATAGCTTTCCTATTAAACTTCATTCTTTTGGGGCTTGAATTTTCAGAGGAGTGGATTTAGGGTAGTATGCAGGCATGGAAGTGGACGTGGATTTGGCCAGGGCAGTGAACTTTGTATTTATTTGCAATTTTGATACAGTTACAGTAAAATACGTAAGTAGTAATTTGACCCAAAGATACAGCTCTCAATATTAACCCTGGAAAATGCTGTAATGCTTTCAGCATACTGGGAGGAACAGATCTACCATTGTGTTATTAAATGTCACAGGATACAGGAATGACTTCTGCTCTCTAACTACAGAAGTGCCAAAGACTTCAGGTCAAATTGCATTGTTGTCTTCTTACGTTTTTAAATAAGATGCAGGGCCTAGACCCCTGCAGCTGTGCGAGGAACGTGGTTTGAAGAATAAAGGAATTGTGCCAGTAAAGGCAAGACATTGCCTCTTGCTTTTTCTTAACTGACGTTTTAGTAACTCTCCCAAAATGTCTTTGTTGTTTTTCAAAATATTCCTCCAAATGAGGCATTTAAAACAGAATAAGGTGACGGTGAGGAAAACTCCTTCTATGGAAGGAGCCAAGGCCTAGACCTGTTCCTTCTTTGACTTTTCCATCACTAGACGTCTCTTCGTGGCCCCCTCACCCCCAAAAAATCCCACAGGAGTGCTGAGCTGTCATAGCTTCAGCTTTCCTAGCAAGAAAGGGGCCAGAAGAATTTCTCAGCGAACGCCCAGCACATCAGAGACCCGCTGCACACACGGCAGCCTCATTTTTGCATTTGTTTTCCCCTTCTCCCTCCGCGATGCAGGGTTGGCAGTTGTGTTGCTGTGGCTCTCGTTGCATGTGGCTGTTGTTAGTCACATATATCCTGGAGAAGAGAACTTAAATGAGCCTTGAACTTTCCGAGGACTTCCATAAGAGTGATCAAGACACTGGAATTTCTAGCGTGGGCCTTAGTAGCAGTTTACAGAGCAGCATGCTCTCACTGAAGGTATCGGGGCATAGTTTGGTAGTACTCTCTTCATTAAGAGCTGTTAAAGCTATTGTGATATTACCTATGCAATAGACAGGCTGCTGTAAAATCCCTTCAAGAGAAGGGCTGTTTGTTTTTTGTTTCTGTTTTCTTTTTTTTTTTTTTTAAACCTCTTTGGGTTAAACGGTGAATGTCACATGTATGGATTATGTTGAATCAGAGGGATTAAGAATTTGATATGCTTTGCTTCTTTATGTTGCTATGCAAAATAAACTTGTTTTCTTATAAAGATTTGGAAAAAAAATAGCTAATTTATTGTTTCCTGAAAGATTTAAGGGGAGTCCTTTTTATAATGCTGCAGGCACATCCTGGTCAAAGATTTTTAGCAGACGTATGCAGGATGATCCAGAGTCGCTTCAGAGTCTGTTTTGTTCTGCTTACCTTTATCAAAAGGGTTTTTTTCAGTCAACTGCCGCATTCAGAGAGGATAGGTTTATGCCGTTTAATCTGCAGCAGTTGGCAAGTTGTCTCATCAAAGGCAATGATAGCATCTTTCATTTCAGAGGGAAAAGGTGGTGTGCATAGGAAGAGAGTTCTTCTAAGGATCAAGGTGCTTGCACAAGGACAAGAGACTCGATCTGCGTTTCTCTCACAGCACAGCAGTCAATATGTGGTGTTGGGAAAGGGACATTTCTCCTACACGTAACTTAAAACCCTCCTTCCCCGAGGTGGCTCTCTGGGCCTGGGGACGGTGTTAGGCAGGGGCAGGAGGACAGGACTCTGCTGTGCGGAGGCCACCGGGGAGCAGCTCAGCCCTGCGTGGGCTGGGAGAGGGGTCAGTGCCCTCCCTCCCGGCACAGCAGCTCCCCAGCCACCGGCGAGGGGCTCCCAGGCCGAGGACACGGTGATGCTGCAGGAGACTCTCCCCTGCGCCTGGCTGCAGGGTCGCAGCAGCCTTGGCTTCGCGTCACCGCTGCAGGGGGTCACAGCGGCCTCCGCAGCAGTGCCGGGAGCTGAGCTGTGCCGAGCGGGGAGCACAGGCAGGGATGGAGCCGGAGGCCCTCGGCAGCAAGCTCGGCTCGTGCTGGAGCAGGCGGGCGCCGCTCTAGTTCCTGCGGCTTTTGTACTCCTTCCTTGGCCGGCTTTCCAGCCTAGCTCCAGCAAGAGAAAGGGCAAGGAGGCCCAGAAGGCCGCGGAGACCCTTGTGCCTGTGTACGTGATTTCTCCGACACGGGTTCCCCTGTTTTGCGTTGCACCCCAAGCATCGTCCCCAGCCAGCTGGGACACATGTCCTCCCCCTCAGCGGCCGGGGTCCCCGTGCCGGGGCTGCATTTCGCCACCCGCTTGAGCTTGCCCCCGTCCTGGCGCTCTGCGGGCTCCTCTGCCCGGCTCTTCTCCTCCGCCTCCGCGCACGCAGGGGCGGAGGGGCCCAACGAGTCCCCCGGCAGCGGGGACTGCAGGGCTCGCGGTGGTGGCCCCGCGACCGGCTGCCTTTCGGACGCGGCCTGAGCGCCACCTTCACCCTCCCGCCCCCTGCGCCGCCCTGCCCCTCAGCGCGGCGGCCCGCGGGCTGCCTCGGGCCGGGGCAGGGGCCAGCGGCACCAGCGTCTCCAGCGCAGCCACCCCTGCCCGCCGCGCGGGACAGCCCCACGGCAGAGCTTCCAGCTGGCCCCGCTGCGGGCGCTGCGTCCTCCTCTGCAAGGAGCAGAGCCACGGGGCCGGGGCACAGCATCCCCGCTGCCCTCCCGCCAGCCGCTGCCCCCGCCGTCCTCGGCCCACGGAGGAGCGAGGCAGCAGGCAGCTCTATCCCAAGGGGAGACGGGGCGGGAAGCAGTCGGCAGGAGCAGCCGGGGAAGGGTCCCCAGTGCCGCGCGGCAGCCTCAAGGCGGCTGGCAAACAGCGGGCGCTCCTGCGCAGCTCCAGCGCAGCGCCCCCGGCCCGTGCGCCGCCCTGCGCCCCCGGTAGCCGGGCCCGGGAGCAGAGCTCCGGCAGGGAAGGGCCTCGGCAGCTCCGGCAGGGAAGAGCCTCGGCAGCCGCGGCCCCAGGGCAGCCTCTACCACCCAGCACCTCAGTGCTCTTCTTCTGCTCTCAGCCCCTGCTCTTCCCGGGGAATCCTCGGCTTGGGTCATTTTCCTTTGGCAGCAACAGAAGGCTGAGCTGTTCGAACCTGTGCGGAGGACGAGCAGGACGAGGCAGCCGGGGAAGAGCAGCCGGGCGCTGGCTGCTCCTCCAGGCCGGAGCGGCTGCAGGTGGGAGCTGAGGAGGCCACGAGCCGGGAGCTGCTGAGGGCAGCCCGCGCGGGGCCT
>VZSV01000042.1:932973-971265 GCA_013398735.1 Nothocercus julius
CGCCCGGCCCGCGCGGGGCGGCCTCTCAGCGCGCGGGGAGCGGGCCCTGAGCCACCGTCGCGGTGCCCCACCACGCCGGGCATGGAGGGGGCATCGTGGCTCCGGCAAAACGCTGGCGGCTGCTCCAGGTCCTCTGCAGGGGCTTCCCAGACCTCGTGGTGGGCGAGCTGCCGCCCTGCGAGCATCCGCTGCCTTCCCCCCGCTGGAGCGCAGGAGGTGCCAAATGCAAAAGGCTCTGACTTGAACTGTTTGTTGCTGATGGCACCTGCCACTTGCCCTTGCCTGCACCAGCCTGGAGGTGCTTGTCTCCTGTGGGACATTGTGTTCGTGGCTCTCGCTCTCCCGCTGTCTTACATTTCCTAATGCTTTGTGGGAGAAGGGCCTGGGCATCAACACGCTGCAGGGCTCTGAAGAGCCTGACACGCAGCATCCGGCTGCTTGTGGCCGTGGATATCGCATTCCCCAGCCCGGCTCAGCCCCTCCAGTCCTCCCTTCCTTATAACCCCCTGTTTGTGACTACTACTGTATTTCTACAAAACCTAGAATGTACAATTTAGGCTAATAATTTTTTATTCCATTGGCCAAGAGAAAATCCCTGCCAAAGGAAAGCTTAGATATTTTTCTCTTTATGTGTGGAGAAAAGATCTTTGGAAAAAAACTGCAAACCGTGATTCATTCTGACTTTTTGCATGGACATGATAAGCATTTTTAATAAGGGCTTCAGCAAAATCAGTTGTAAGTCAGGTGGCATTTTCTTTCACTACAAGAGTGAGAGGAAAGGTTCCAAATACAGTGAAGCACCTTGTTATTCTCAGGTCATCTGTTGGCATACCCCTATTTCTGTGCTAGTTAGTAAATGTTGCTGTGTTGTCGTGCTGCTATTGATGGGCTGCAGCTTTCCTGATAGAGCTTTAACAGTGAAGTTTAATTTGGAATTTCTCCTGGAAGATGAAACCGCTGCAACATGCATTGCTGGTTTATAAACAGCACAGAATTTGCACAAACTCAGTAACGGCTGTTGGCAGCGAAGAAGGATGCTGAAGACTGAAAAGAGCGGTTTTGTCTTTTTCCTAGAGAGCAGATGAGATTGCCTTGGAGTAGTGCCCAGGGGGAGCGTAATTGTGCATAAAATGAGCACGTCACCACAGAAATATTATGCAGCCCAATGGGCAGAGATCCTTGCTCAGAGCACGTGTCCGACGGGAGCCTGCTGAAGGTATAAGAGCAGCAAGAAGCGGAGCGGGAAGGCCACAGCGAGGGCGCAGGGAGCCGCGCCGCGCTCGGCGCCGTGCGGGTGTGCGGCGCTGCGCCATCGGCGCCGCCGTCCTGCCTCGCGGAAATGCTGCTCCGTCTCCTCTGTCTCTGTCTCCCCAACTTAGTTAGTGCCTTTGCGACACCAGGAACGGTTCCCCTTAACAGCAGTTTGGAGGAGCTTTTTGAAATCCGCAACATTTCCAGTTTCTTTTCCTGGGATAACTACAGCCTGGCTGACTGGCAGAGCTTCGTGGGCAGGAGCCGGTACGGGGCCGAATCGCAGAACCTCACAGCAAAAGCCCTGCTCATCGCAGCCTACTCCATCATCATCGTCTGCTCCCTTTTCGGCAACGTCCTCGTCTGCCACGTCGTGGTCAAGAACAAAAGGATGCACTCGGCCACCAGCCTGTTCACCGTGAACCTGGCCGTAGCCGACATCACCATCACGCTCCTCAACACGCCCTTTACGCTGGTAAGAGCGGGACGGAGAGACCCTTCCCTCTCATTTTTCGTTCAAGGCATGAAGTTTGTTCAAGGAGAGCTGTGGAAACAGTTCATCACGAGGAACTGCGCTGCTGGGAGGTGGCAAATGACCCCGCGTTGAGGGAAAAGAGGCAGCTGGAGCTGTCAAAGCCATAAAGGAAATTCAGTCACTTCAGTGACCTTCCTCTCTTTACCCTGTTGCAGGCAATGCATGAATATCTTACAGGTGTCTTTCCAGTCCCAATTATGGTGATTGGAGGGCTCTTGGGAAAACTCAGTATGTCCTTTTTTTCTCTAATTATTACCGAGTTGAAGATCTGGTACTATCTATCTGTTGAAATTGGTCCTGGTAGCACATGGACAATAATAATCTCATAGGGATTTCTTAGTGCCTTATAGTATATGGTGGTTTTTTCCCCTTCGTCTGAAATATTTCCAGTATAATACTGTGAATAATCATTTTACAAGCTGTGTGGAAAAGCCGTAGCTTGCTTTGAGCTGAAATGAGGCATGGAGGTGAGCCATATCCTGTAAGGAGAGCTTAGGAGGGGAAAACTGACAGATTTGGTGATCAAACTGTCAAACTACAGAGAGGAATATTGCAAATGGAGCAGAACAAACATCTTAGATGCTGCTTTGCTGCACTGTCCTGGAGCCACTAGCCTGACTGTTCAGGGTTCAGCAGCCAGCAAATCTTACAAAGTAAAAAGATGGAGACTGAAAGAAATGGCTGATGCACTTAAATGAGTTGGAACCTGCTATTTTAGAGAAGCTAGTAGATAGTAGATAAGGAATTTTGTGCCCAAGGTGTCTCTCATAAGCATGTATGTGGTTGGTTGGGGTGCAGGGTGCACAAAAGCTAACAGTACTCTGGTTTTAGGCTCGTTTTGTGAACAGTACATGGATATTTGGGAAGGGAATGTGCCACGTCAGTAGATTTGCACAGTACTGCTCCCTCCACGTCTCTGCCTTGACCCTCACAGCCATCGCCGTGGACAGGCACCAGGTGCGAGCTCTCTGAAGCAGACGGCTCCAAAGTTCAGAAGCACTTACGTGACGTGAGAAAGTGTGATTCCATTTCATTTACTTCTCAGCTCTCAGATTAATGCAAGATGCAAGAAAAACTGGCAGCGTAAGGGGAATAGTTCTTGCTATCAGAGCATGAGATGTCTCTGTACGTTAATACCATGGCCCACTTGACCTGCAGTCCTCTGGAACCCAGCAGGGCACTGTATAGACATCTGTTTATATGCAGTAATCACATTATCCAAGTTTTCTTTGCTCTCTGGGATCTCTCACCCCTTACTGCTCTGAATGATGGAGAGCTCACTGTACCCAAGTTGTGCCACCTAGGTGCAAATACTGAAATGCAAGCATAGGGCTGGGATTTGATTTACCATTTGTATGGAGAAAACATTCAGGCTTTCATGCACAGCTTAATGTCAATGGCAGCTGGGTGAAGACAGCACACCTTGCATGCTAAATTTCTATTTAAATATTTAAGGCTGGAAGATAATATGAAAAAGTGGTGTATTGATTTCCTGAACCGGTATCAGCCTGAATACTGTTTTATTTTGTGCAGGTTATAATGCATCCTCTGAAACCTCGCATATCTACTGCAAAAGGTGTCATCTACATCTTTGTAATTTGGATTATGGCAGCTTGTTTTTCCCTCCCACATGCTATCTACCAAAAACTCTTTACTTTTGAATACAGGTAAGGGTGTTCTCTGTTCTCTACTCTCCCTCTACACTCTCCCTGGGGATCAAATTCTCAGTGGCGATTTGTTGGCATCTTATATTAAAAACCCTGAGCTTATGTTTAGGTCAACCAGCTATGGATCTGGCCTATGATTCACATCAGATGCCTTTTACAGTAGCTGATACTGTGTTCTTGTTTCTATTTTTTGTTCTTTTATCTTTATTCTCTCACAATAATCACATAGAAGAGGGTAACAAGTTAGAGGACCTGGTATGGATCCTCAATCTCTATAAATTGTCGACTTACACTATGTACAAATCCAGTATATTTGGGCAGACCAGGAATGGGGAAAAAAAGCTAACAAGTTTTAACTCACTCTTTAGTCCTGGGGGAGTGACAGAACCTGCCTATCAGCTGCTTGTTCTATGAAAAGCTGTTGTCAGCATTGACGTTTGGAAAGCAGTTGAATGAAGGAAAGGTCCTTCATATGTGCAGAGACTGTTTCTGTTGGCAAAAGGACATTTGCCAAAGGCAAGCAAATAAAAATTTGCTTCTGTGCAGCTGATAATTTTGTAATTAATGAAATTCATAAGACTGCCATAATGTTGTGAATGCCCATGGGAAATTATCATCTCACTGCTAACAGGCTGCGCCGTGGCTCAAATCCATGGGCAATGCAGCTTCACTTAACTACCACAAATTTCCCTAAGTGAAGGGTCTGCCTCCGGGTTTTGTGATACGAGCCTCTTCCTCCTGTTTCTGTTTCTGTTTTGCTCCTGTTGCAATGCCCTGGCATATGTACGCTCACTTGTGTCTGATATCTTCAACTGCAGAGAGGAAGTCACCCGCTGCCTCTGCCTCCCTGATTTCCCTGAGCCAGCTCCCCTCTTTTGGAAGTACCTAGACTTAACAACCTTCATTTTGCTCTATGTCCTGCCCCTTTTGATCACCTCTGCTGCCTACATGACAGCGGCCAAGAAACTCTGGCTGCGCAATGTCATTGGGGATGTCACTGCTGAGCAGTACTTTGCCCTTCGCAAAAAGAATAAGAAGACTGTAAAGATGCTGATGCTCGTAGTCATCCTCTTTGCAGTCTGCTGGTTTCCCTTAAATTGCTACGTTGTCCTCCTCTCCAGCCAGACCATCCGCACCAACAACGCCTTGTACTTCGCCTTCCACTGGTTTGCAATGAGCAGCACCTGCTACAACCCTTTCATCTACTGCTGGCTCAACGAGAGTTTCCGATCAGAACTGAAGGCTTTGCTCCACATATGCAGAAAATCTCCTGGGCCTAGAGAACAGAGGCTTCCCTCCACAGTGCCATCCTACCAACTAGCGTGGCCGGAAACCAGCAGCTTCAAGAAATTGTGTGTCCCCCATGTCCATCCATCAGCCTCCAATATTCAGTTGGCAAAGACAGACATAGCTTCAGTCGAGCCAATAGTCACTGTGAGCTGAACAGTGCCCCTGGGAAAGCTATAAGGACTGTGCCCAGCTTTGACTAGAGCTAAAACAGTGGGGAGAGGCTGAGCCCTAGACTACTACTAGTGACAGTAGTAGTAGACATCTTTGGTGCAGGCTGATAATGAAAGGGAAGAAAGCAAACTCTTACTAGCAAGGAACTTTTCTTATGTTTCTCAAATTGCTTTTCGATCTCTGCCAGAAGAGGTTCTCTGCATGACTAAGACATTTTTACCAATGCATTTTGCTGGTATTTAAATACTAAAGTGACAATTTAATCACATTAGGGGTGATGTGATTCTTCTTAAAGCCTCTTAGTAACAATATGGGAAACCCAGCGCAGTTGGGTGCAAAGCCATCTCTCCTGGAATGGGAGCTTGTTGTTGAGTGTTGTCTGCCTTCACCTCAGCAAGGCTTTCGAGACCGTCTCCCACAACATCCTCATGGGGAAGCTCAGGAAGTGTGGGTTAGATCAGTGGAGAGTGAGGTGCATTGAGAACTGGCTGGATGGCAGAGCCCAGAGGGTGCTGATAAATGGGGCCAAGTCCAGTTGGAGGCCTGTGGCCAGTGATGTCCCCCAGGGATCAGTTCTGGGCCCAGTGCTGTTCAACTTTTTCATCAATGACTTGGACGAGAGCACAGAGGGCACCCTGAGCAAGTTTGCAGATGATACCAAACTGGGTGGAGTGGCCAACACTCCTGAGGGCTGAGCTGCCATTCAGAGAGACCTGGACAGGATGGAGAGTTGGGCAGAGAGGAACCTCATGAGGTTCAACAAGGACAAGCGCAGGGTCCTGCACCTGGGCAGGAATAATCCCAGGCACCAGGACAGATTGGGCAGCTCAACCCCTAAAGAATCCCACAGTTTGACTTCTTAATTTGCCTTTGCAAATTGCTCTGTTACCTGCAAAGCACCTGGGTGCTTCTCACATCAGACAACTGAGACATTTCATCCCCACTAAGACACAGGCTGTCTGCAATCAGTGCATAAATGAACTGCCTTCAGAGAGCAGATGATATCTACGACAGCAAGTAATAAAAGGGGAACACTTCTCTGTAGGATACTGTCTGGTCAGTGAACAATTCCGGTGCATTAAAAGACAGTGAAGATGTGTCCTTCATTGAACCACTATGTTAAGAAATTAATATGCTGTCTAGAGTACATTGCAGAACTCAATATACTGAGTAGCAGAAAATCTGATTGTGAACAAGGGCAACTGGGGGAAGAATATTCAAAAAAAAAGAAGCATCTTGTATTGCACTGGAACAAAACAATTTTCCCTGTTTTGTGGAAATTATTTTGAATGTCCCACTGGGGAGTCCCATTCCACATTCAATGTGCAGCAGCTAGTGATGAAGAGAGAGAAAAAAATTCTTTTCTTTAAATGACCATATGTGAAAAAAGAGAACTTATTCTTTGCAATTTCCTGTAACAAATTTACATTTGTGAACTCATTTCAAGGCTTGTGAAGCTTTTTCATGCATAACAGATAATGGAACAACTGCCATTTCTTGCAGCCTGCCTGTCTTCCTGGCCCGTGCGTGTCTCACTTCCTTTATGTCACCTTGCTTTTTTTCTTTCATGGGTATTATGAGTAGTTTTGAATTCAGTGATATATTATTACTTCTTTATTAAGCACCCAGGAATCCAAGTATCTCAGATCACTGATGTGCAAAATCAAAGCTTTCGTCCTACCTGCTTTGATCCGGTATGTCAAGTCTCATTCACTCCTTTAACATTTGCTGTAATGGCAGCACAAGGACCCAAATGCGGAGGGCCCACTCTCCCCATGCTATGACAGCAGATTCTCACTCTTTTCCAGCAAACACATCTTTGGGAATGTTGAATATCTAACAAACAGAACTGTTACCACGTACAAGAGAAAAGCAGAGGTTGGATATTTTTAGACCCACAGTAGCCTTGGCTCTATTTTGAACTGTTATAAATCAAAACAATTCCTTATTTTAGTTGCTCAAGATGTAGCCGATATGTTCAGTGTAAATTTTAAATTAGTATATCAAAGTGTGGGAGAGAAGCTGGGACCTAAGCCCATTTCTGCTCCAGAAAGAAAAGTGAGGTGATGGAAAGCTGGAGAAAGCCCCTAATATCAGTGTGGGAAGTTAGCCCAGGCCTTCCAAAATCTGAGCAGTGAACATTCTCCTTTTTTTTTTCCCTTTGCCTCCTCCTTCCTTGTAATTTTGCAGCTCTGATTTGAGTCCCTCATAACCCCCTGCAGCCATCCTTGTCACTTTTTAAAGCACTCAAACCTCTCCCTTGAGGGCTTAAATATTTCACCAAAGGAAAGGACAACGTGCAAATTCCTATATGCGCAAGGGAGGAAGCAACACCATAGCTGCTACATTTGGTTCCCTCTCTCACAAGAGAAATACTCTGTGTTTATATGTAGTTCACAGGAGCAAGTGTTCACTTAGTGGTATCAAAGGGGAGGGAGAAGAGATCTGAAGGGAAAGCAGGGAGAGGAGGGAGAGCAGGAGAGCAGGAGGCAGCAGGATGGAAAAGATCAAGACACAGAGACAGGACACACAGGGAAGTGGTGGTGGGAGGAAAGGAGGTAGATGGACCTCTGCTGTCATCTTCTTTTGCTTTTGTCACAGATTTTGGAAATTTTGAGCCAAACCATTTCATTCTGTGTTGTGTATTTGTTTGTGTATTTATTATTTTGTGCTCATTAATAAAAATCTTTAACTAATAGAAATCTACTTGGGCTTCTGTAACAGTTTTACTCAGTACAGACTAGGAAAGAACAGAAGAACTTCCCCATGAAAATACTTCAACGCTTCACAACATCTAATCTTTTGCACGGTTCTTTTTGGCCATGAAGGGCTTGAGAGAGGAAACTATCTGGAGATGGACTTCTGATTAGAGTTTAGTTAGAGTTTTGTCGGTAATTTGATCTTCTACTCTCATCCTTCATAGCATTTTCACACTTGTGAATGAACACGTGGCCTCAGGTCAATCAGCACTACGTGGTGTCTGTCATGTCAGCATCACTTGCTGGCTGCAACCAGCTGAGGAACACCTAGGTCATGCTCACTCAGAAAACTAATACAAGGAACTTTCAAAATATAACTCTGCTACTGTCAACACCAGCAAAGAAGGGAGGGATAAATCTTCTTTTGTGTCCTGGATTCATCTCTCTGTGCTTTAAATCCTTCTTTGTTTCTTTGCTTCTTTCTTGGTTTCTTGGTTGCTTTCTTTCTCATTCATAGAATCATAGAATCATAGAATGCTTAAGGTTGGAAGGGACCTCTAGAGATCATCCAGTCCAACCCCCCTGCACACACAGGGTCACCTACAGCATGTAGCTCAGGACTGCGTCCAAGCGGCTTTGGAAGATCTCCAGACAAGGAGACTCCACAACCTCTCTGGGCAGCCTCTTCCAGGGCTCTGTCACCCTCACTGTCAAGAAATTTTTCCGTAAATGGGGTGCAGTTGTTTCCAAGCGCATGCATGTTACCCTTATAAAAGCTCCTGGGACTAGATTCTTATATTTAGCTTTGCTTGAGACCAAGGGATTCTAGTCTGAAGTCAGCTAGGATGCTCTCTTTGAAGCTGAAGGTAACTTTTAGCCATCATAAGGAATATTCTATCTTTGGGTGCAGTTACCATCTTTTAAGTAACCACATATGTAGAAACGTGTCAGAGCACGAAAACACAAAATCCTGAGAGGCCCAGTCGCCCTTGTGCTTGCTCCAGTTAGGCCTGGACAGGCTCCTGCAGTTACAATTCTGGGTCCTGTACCCCAGTGTCGACCACAGAGAACATCTCTCCTCCCAGCTCTGCCCAATACCCTGATGGATCCAGGCAGAAGGGACAACAAAACATTGATTTAAGTACAGATAATAGGGTGGATTGGACAGAGTTCCTTAACGGCCTGATCAAAAGCTGAACTGAAAGTGTCCAGCAGAACTATGAGCTACAGCAAACAAGACAGAAAAATGCAGAAGGATAAAATCATGGTTAAAGCAACTGAAATGATGCCCTTGTAAACGGCGCGTTTCCCTGTCTATATTTAATACTCTGTGCTACAATGTACCCAATGTACCCAACAGGGAAGTTTCTGATGAGCAGTTGCTGATGCTAGTTACGTATTCTTCATCTTCTTCATATCTGATCTGGGATTCGGGAGACGACCTCTGCATTCAGCAAGGCTGCTGAAAGCAGTGGGGGCAGTGCTCTGAGCGCAGCGGGTGCGCTATGACGTGAGCTGCTCCGTGAACATCACACCCGAGGCAATTTAAACTGGGTATTCAGGTTCACAGGTAGTTTTTCACTCTACCTCAGCCGTGCTGCTGATCAGAGGGATTCTTTCAAAACGTACATGCAGCGATTTACACGGCGCTCAGAAACCATCTTGGTGAGTGTGAAAGGATGGTCTGAGGGATGAGGAAATATGTGCACAGGGCAGAGACTGTTTTCTTCCATTTTCCCATTTGTTTGTGTTTCTCTGCTTGATGGAGCTTGACTTTCTGTTACTTAGCTATTGTGCAGCAATGCACAGCCATTGGACAGGCTGTTTAGTAATTAGCCTTAAGAAGGCAGAGCAGAAAGAAGGACAGTCTGTGAAGGGACTTTGATGTGGAAAGGGATTGGTTACTCTGGAGCACTGTACGGATCACGCTGTTGGGAAGCTTTTCTTTCCCCTGTAGGAATGTAATGCATCAGAGGTCAATGTGCAACATTATGGAAAAGAAATGACATTTTATTTGATTTGGTTTTCTAAACAAATTGATTATCTCCACCCTCACTCTGATATATTCACAAGCATGAAGACCCCTGTGTCAACATGGCTTGGCCAGGATCGCTTTGGGGTGACGCAAAGGCCAAGCGATGCTGGCTACTGAGTCACCACGTGCCTCAGGTTCTTCTTGACTGACAAAATGGTACTGGGTTTTGGACAGATCTTTTATATTTATATAGGAGTGAACAATTACTAAATTATCTTTCCCCTCAGAATCTTGCCTGCTTCTGCTTCCAATGATCTCAGGCAAGGACACAGCCTCTTGTCTTCGTTCCCTCCTTTTGAATATCCTTATAGTTACAGACTGTCTTCCAGACAGTCTTCTCTTAAACAAACCTGCCCCACTAATATCAGCCAAGCCGTGAGCACTTGGGAAAAGTCCCCAGGAAAACCAGTCTGCATCTGAAGCAGATGGTGAACACAAGACATGGCCACCTACTGAAGAGCATGTATGGGAAGCACCGCAGAGCTGCTTGTTACAGGAGAACTACACAGCCCAAGCACCGGAGCTGTGACAAAGAAAACATGTTCTTCTAATTAGAGATTGTATCATCCGTCATATGCATGATGGAGCTCAGTTTTGCACAGGTAAAGTTAATGACAGCATTTCGTAAGCTTTGAGAGGATGGCTCTGCAATTTCAAAGACTTTAAGATGGTGGTGTGATTTTTCTGTTCAAATGGGATTATTTGTACAGAGAATACTATTTTTTTTCTGTTTCCTTGAAACATATTGTAAGGTTGCAGGCCTTTAAAAATTAACTTGCAGATCCTGTGACTGGAGTGTTAATTCTCTATTTCTACATTCTATATATGCTCTCTCTATGCATCTATATTCTGGGTGTTTTATCCATTTTCTTCATGTAGAACTGTACAGCCAACTTGAAAGTGAGTAAAGACTAATCCAGGTTGTAGGCAGCTTGTTGCATTTTGAATACAACTCAGAGGAGAACAAGACCTTGAAGTCTTTCTTGCAGTTGCTTGTGCCAGATGAGGCTTCCCTTGCCTTGCCTTGCTTCCTTACCTTCATTCCCTTTTTTCCCTTCTCTCCCTCCACCTTGAATTGGGATGATGCTACAGCAGAGCATCTCTGCCTTAGCAGCTGCAGGGGCAAGAGATGAGGTTGGGCGGCTACTGTCACCCCAGCATTCAAGCTAACTGCTGCTGTTGCAATTGAATCTGACGGCTTCCTTATTACCTTTTCTTATGAGAAAACTTTTCGTGTCTCTGCTATCTCTTCTACACGTATCAGAGTTCTTCCAAGCTTCCCTTGCAGGTGACGTGCCTCTTGCCTCCTGCAGATGTTTTTCTTGAAACAAAAGTGCTTGAACAGAATGGCTTATCTTGCATACTCCCTCGCCTCTCCCAAGTGGAACAGAAAAGTCACCCAATGCCTTAGGTCTGACACTCCTACTAATGCATTCCAACCTGATGGGGGAATTTGGATGGGAGGGCAGGGGGTTGTGGAGTTTTTTTTTTTTTTTTTTTCTTTTTTTTGCAAAAGCACCATATAGCACCACATAACTTTGTGAGTAATCCCACAGCAATCCCATATTTTTCTACATTCCTAACGTCTATCTGATTGTTATCCATCTGATTTCTCCTTCGTAAGTGTAGTTGTTCTTTTGCACTTGTCTTTACTTAATTTCACCTAGCTGTGTTTAGACCTCTTCTCAAACGATTTGTGCTCCGTAGCCCATCATCCATCTCTGTACTGAAGAGAGCAAACCTGCAGGGCCCTGCTTCCAGTGCCTTCCCAAATAAATCCTCGAATTCAAGTTCACTCCAGACTCACAGTATTTAATATGCACTTGCAATAGTCCTAAGCCCTCTAGGAAGCAGGCAAGCTCTGCGTCAGTCTTAAACCTGGCATGGTGGTGCTCAGCAAGAAAAATCCACAACTGCCTTTATCCCACTTCCTGGGTTTCTTTGTAACAGAGGAATTTCTGTTGTAGCTGAATGAATTACTATGGCCAGCTGCCCAGCAGATGTAAATGGAGAATTTTTCTTTACATATGATTTGCTGTGGCTGCTCTAATTAGCAATAAGCCAGGATAAGAAACTCTGCTATGACTATCCTGGAGCATTGGAGGTTTGGGAGGTTTCACTGGAGATTTGAATCACTTGAATCACAAAAACACTGCTTCCTTAAAAAAGGTTTTCAGTGTATAATCAATGCCAAAACTGAGGTAACTATTCTGTAAAAGAGGAGAAAATAAACAGAAAAAAAACTATGTGCTATTTCCTAGCATTAGCATATTGTATCTCACAGCCATTCAGATATAGTCGAGATACAATCTGCCTTCCCATAGGAAAAAATCTGTCTATTTAGAACAAGTGCGGCTGTGCATCAGTCATTTTGTCTCTGATGATACATAACATTAACGCTACACAGTCCAAAGCCAGAGTTTGTCTTATCCAAAGCAAAGGGACAGATAACAGAATCATTGCAACTGTATCTGTTGGAGGCAGGGATATTTCACGCTGTCGGAGCATAGCATACAGGTAATCCACTGAAGTTAGGCCTTACTGAACCTTAAAAGAAACAACAGGGTGCTACTGTATACTGTCAGATATAGACATTTGTTTCCAGAGTTCCCAGGGTACTTCACCCCTCTAAACAGTCTGACCTGGAACCAGTATCTGGACACACTGATAAAGCTTTAGCGTAGTAGTTTCCCAAGAGACTAACTATATTATTCAGAACTGTCTTATTCATAAACCTCTTGAGAGCTGGCGGGAGAGCCCGGGTGCTGCTGCGGTTCTCCAGCCTCGCACTGAAGCCGTCGAGCTGTGACACCCTGACCCAAGGCCCTCTGGGGCTGGTACGTCACGACTCTACCCTCTTCCTTCCTTATTTTCCTGTTAGTGCTGATGCCAGAGGAAGATGAGATCCAATCCTGCTGTGTTTCCCTAATGGGCAGTAGTGCAGGAAGGTTGCTAGGCTAAACCGACAGGTCTTCTCATGTCAGCCTCTCATATTACTGTTGGTATTTTGGTCTGTGCCAAGGGATCATCAGACTGACAGTGCAGTCCCAGTAAAATAACAGCTGGAGCTCTCTAAATTAATTTACATGTGAATGTCTAAGTTGCTATAGATTTTGAGACCTGTATCAATCAGAAGATAGATGATGAAGAGAATGAGGAAAAGACAGATACCCCCCCCATACCCCAATAGCTGGGGTTACAGGAGCTCTAGGGGTCTAAGGGGGTAATTATTTAACGGAAAGGAAATTCAGGCTCAAGGTCTGTCAGGTGTGCTGTGAAACCTCTCGGGCAGGAGCCGTGAGCGCAGGACGGATGGCACAGAGGAGGGGCAGCCGGGCACGTTAGACCGCAGGTGGGAACGGCTCACAGAGCCTGGAAAACGGAACACTGCTCCTTCCGCGTTGGCGCTGCTCGAAATTCGGGAAGCTCCGGCGCTGCCGAGAGCCCTCGCAGGGAGCGCGGGAGCGAGGAGGGCGCGCGCCCGTCTCCTCGCTGCCGTGCAGCCTCCCCCAGCTCCTCGCTCTCCTCCACGGAGCCCCGTGCGCGTCCTCCTTCTCCTGCCCCCTGCAGCCGGGTCGGCCCGTCTGGGGCTTCGCGCAGCCCATGCGGGCGGCCTGGGTGGTCCCCTGCTCCTCGCGCTCCCTCCTGCCAGCCCCTGGCGCCACCAGCCCGCGGAGGGGCGGCTGACAGGAAGGAGCGTGAGGAGCGGGGGCTCCTGCCGGCCCTGGCCCGGAACCGGCCCGAACCGGCCCGAGCGGGTCTGAGCCAGGCAGGCAGCCCTGGCGCTTCCGCTCGCTGCGCTCCCCTGGGCGCGCCGTGGGGGCTTCAGCTCCCGGGGCACGGCGGGGCTGAGCGGGGCGCTGCACCTCACTCACCAGCCAGGGCCTTTCTTCTCAGCTCGCTGTTACATTCTTTCTTATGCTTTAAATGCACTGGGAATGATGTGAAGATACGCTTCTTGTCACCACACCAGCAACAGATTTAAAATATCTCTCGAGCCTGAGCCACGTCCTCTGAACTCTTTGGCTTTATGAGGAGTAGGTTTGGGCTTTCCTTAGAGAAAGAAAAGCAGTAAAATTCCGTGCTGCAGCCTTTCTTTTCCTGGGAAGAGTTTCCTCTACAGCCTGTCCTCTAGTTCACAGCCTTGAAGCGTTTTCTCTGAGTCACAGGGAGCCAAAGCTTGTTCAGAGCTCCCACCTCTTGCCCTGGGCTCAGAGCCCTTTGGTGGTGCTGAGAGAGACGGGGATGAATTCCGTGCGCTGTACGGTCATCTCGGCAATATCCGAAACAGGAGGAAAATAACCTTCATCCTTAAACAAATGCATGGAGATCTTCCTTCAGGTCAGTCTCTCAGCCCCCATTTGGGCACCTCCCTCCCCTGCAGGATGGATAGGGTAGTCAGGGCTCTTTAGGATGGCACAGTCATATCTATGCAACTATATAAAAGGTCTACGAATATTTCCCTAGGGTATAAACACACTTGTTTTTTCACCGTGCGTGGGGCTAGAGCAGACTACCTATGTCATGCTACTCTTGACTGTAGGCCCCTGGGGATATCCCTGCAACCCCAGACAAAATTATACTTCTGTTTGATTTTCAGTCCAAACCGCTACAAGGGCCTTGCCACAGTCCACCAGAGTAGCTTTTAAATATATAAAGTCCGGGAAATATTTGGGAGGATGCTGGAAGGGTACCAACTCTGACGGTGGCAAACTTGATGCAGAGTGTTGGAGAGATGTTTGGGCCGGAGGAACCACACTAGTGTAGTCTCATCCCTGTTGGGAAGCGTTCCTGAAGCGACCTGGCCCTGGAGGCTTGCTCAGAGTGTGTCTTGGAGCAAGTCCGTAGGAGCAGTCCAAAATACAGCTCGGGAATGAGTTAATAGCTTAACAATGAGGACGGCAGGGTTCAAAGTCTGGAGCTTGGTCCCTGGCACTCTTCTATTTAGCAGGAGGAACATTCGCAGATGCTAAGCAGGTGAAAAGCCCTTGGTTCTGTCTTTAATCCTGCAGCTCAGACTGATGGCACAGAGGTGTTCTGAGTTGTGAAACATCAAGTAATTGTCATCCCAAATGTAATACAATTAAGTGCAAAATGATAATAATTATTATTATTTTGATAGTGTTTGAGAGATTTTACTTCCATCGCTTTAAACACTGGGGGATTTTAAGTGTGTCATAGCTTAAGAACACAAAAACAATGAACTCAGGCTACTGTTTTCCAGGGACTGGATTCCCGTTCAAATGCCTTCAAAAGCGCCTACTACTCTCCCTGAACTGTATGGAGAAGCTAGGCTCTTTAGAGCCAGGAAGCACTTGAGATAGGTGAGAGTTCATGCAAGGATTGTCCCGCAAGACGAATTCCACTTTCCAACTGCCCTGCACTACTGAAGTGGGTGCTGCTGGATTATTCAGTGAAGGGCATAGTGCATCTGACCCTCACCCAGAGCAAAATGCTTTGGTACCTCTGCAATGCACAGAGAGGCTATGCAAACTCAACTGCCGTCCATCCCAAACCACGGACACTGACAAGTTTCAGTTTTCATTGTGTTACTTTAATTAGCATTTGCCCTTAAACCAAGTCAACGCTCCCCATAAGCCTCTAATTGCAGGAAGGAAAGCAAATCTGAGGGCCTGAGGTGGTCTGCATGCAGTCCTGTCCTTGCCTTCCAGCAAGTCTGTCCTCTTTGAAGAACGACAGTGCCAGGAACTGCAAGGCAATGGTCCTGCAGGAGAGCAGCCAACCTAGTCTGTGTGGGAATGAGGGCTTCTCGCTCCGAGCAGCGGCACATAGTGCTGCCTCCTCCTCATCAGCAGCCTTGGACTGAGGAGCTGGTGGCAAGGGCAGCAACTACTACTTGCAGTATGTGAACTGAGCCCTAAATTGACACGTGCCAGTAGTGAACTCTGCAGTCGTGCTGCTTCCAACTGGCCAGCCTGGGAGCTCTCCGCACTTGTTTCAAAAGAACAGCAGCTTAGGTCACATGAAAGAAAAAGTCACTCTATTTCCTGTTTCTATTTCCTGATTTTGAAAAATGTCTTAGCTTTTGATATATGTGTTTTTTTTTTTCTAAACAGGATTTTTTTTTTTTTTTAATTCTTTGTCAAAACGTCTATGAAAGCTGGTTGAATTATTTTGTGAAAAAGCTTTCAGCTTTAAACTTTTGGAAAATTTCCATATAAAATTTACATCTCAGCTTAAAATACATCTTGGCCAATTTCATGCTCTGTAGTTCCCTATTATTCTAACATGAGGTTAGAAAAATGAACATATTTTACTCATTAGTTTTCCCTAGAGTCAATATTTCTCTGATATTGATAGAAAATTAGTGTTGTGCAAAGTTAAAATAAACATACAGCTTTTAAAGGAAAGTAATATCACAAAACAGAACTTTGACTTCATTGTTAATTTTGCTTTCCAGTGTGTACATTTATGACACATTATTCAGTTGTGGGATGTCACGGTAGTTTGTCCTGATGCTCTGCTTTATTTGGTGCACAGGAGGGCAGTGTTCAATAAGCAGTTAGTTACTTAATATTTTCTTTCTGTTCTCTGTGGATATGCACAGTATTCCAAGCCTGCTCTGAATAATGGAAGCTTTCTGTGCTTGTGACTGTGAGTCCCAGATGCCAAAGCTCCCTCTGGAAGCAAGGGAAGTGGGATTACAACTCAACATTTCACCAAAGGCATTTCAGAACATTTCATACCTCATCCCTCCATTCCAGGGCTGACCCGTGATGAGCATGGAGCTGCAGCTCAGGACAGGCTTGTGTGATAATGCAAAATACCCTCCCCAACACTTACTGTTTACATGATCTTTACCCCTTATTTTGATGCAGTTCTAGCCATGTGGTTAAAAGACAAACATTTATGTCAGAAAGTGGGAACAATAGCCCCGAATGGAGGAAGCCCAGTTTGGTGACACTTCACTTCACATCCTGGCAGGGCCAGGAGAACTCCTGCTAGGAATTCCTGCCAGGATGGTTTGGGGGTATGAAAGTGGGGAGATGCTCTCCCTCCTTTAGAGAAAGACTTTTTTTCTTCAAAGGAAGGAAGGACATCTCTCTCTCTGGGAAAAAGCAACTTGTACCTGCAGGATGCTGTGCATCATAAAGGCACTTTCAGCTGAGCAAAAGAAGGAATCCCATTCTTCTCTGCAGCTCAAGGAGGCCCATATCAATGGATAGATGTGACAGACCTCCTTCCTCACAAAGGTTATCACGGGTTTCACCAGCTCTCCTGGCTCTAGCCTCAATTTGAGGATGTCCAAGCTTCCTCCCAAGTGAGGTCTTTCCCAGGACACGGTGTGGTTGTGTGGGCCTCTCTAAGTGTCACCAGATACCAGGGAGCTGGGGAAGCCTTTGCCCTGAAGAAACCTAGACAGGAATACACAGGAAGAGAGGAGGCTTAAGGATTTATGTTTTATTTTGTTTTTCAGATAACAGAACAAAAAATCATGTTTGGGGAGTGTGCAGACATCTAAATGAAGCCTGATTTCCTGAGGAAGGGAGACTCTCACCTACTCCCTCTGGTTTGGCGGGTGTAAGTGAATACTGTCCTAGCAACAGGGTCCGGTTCTTGCCCCTTCTCAGAGGGCAGGGGAAGTCCAGAACCTATTCAGCACATGGAGATAAAAGACCTAAATTGAAATTTATCTTATCATTCTAAAAGGGCAAAATAAAGCAGGAGCAATGCCATTAAAATACATGTAGAACTGAACTGGGCTGCTCTAGCAACAGATGTTAAAAACAGTAAGACACAGCTGAAATGCTCAAGCAGGCTGAGACTAGGGCCAGCTTTTAAATAGGAGCTTGCACAATAGATATTCTAGTTATCACTTGCTGATGTTTTCTCAACAGTGACACTTTTAAAAGTTAAGCAAGTTTTGAACGAAAATTGTCAGAGTAAAATGAATTATGAGAACAAAAATTAAATAAACACAATTTTAACTATTGTCCAAAGAGTTTGCTCGGGTTTCAGCAGACTGTATGTTCTGTAATAAGGTTTTTGAGATGGCAACATACGGTTGTCCTTGGAACCTTAAATCACTCATACTGTTATAGTTTATAAAATTGATTTTATTTAAATAACCAATAACCATATATTTTATTCATCACTTTAGAAGACGTCAAGACATTCACTGTAGTAAGTCATACTTTTAAATACAAACGGGGAATTAGTAAAAGGTAATGTCCACTCCAACACAAACATGCCACTGTCAGGAGCTTCAAGTTTTAAACACTAAGAACTCATTACTTATCTCAAACATCTCAAACATCTGCATCACAAAATCTTAGTATCGCACTACTGCTTCTGGTGCACCACATGCAGGGCATAATGTGAAGATAACCAAGTACAATTCACTTCAGAGCAACAGCGTGTGTGTGGCTGGACTGGAATCACTAGTGGGTGGTAAACACTTGATCATATATGATCATACAGTCCAGGGAAGAGGGCTTGCCTACTTTGAGTGTTCGTACACTTCTCTTTCCAGAACAGAGACTGGTTTTAGGTTTCCTGGGAGAAGAACACAGGAATATGCAGCAGTTCAGTCCACCACCACCCAACATAAACCCTGTTTCTTGCTGGTAATGCAGCAGACATTAGAATTGTAGGCATGCTGCTGTCCTATGCAAAGAGGTAGCATAATATTATGGCTTTAAAGACTTTCTATTAAATAAGGCTCATCAGAGCTGAAAGTCATATGACAGCCAAAGGGTTTTTATAATACTAACACAAGGTATATTATGACAGCACTTACGGATCCACTTGTTTAAGAGCAGCTGCCAAATTCAAGTAGGTTAATTATCTCCTTGAAATCTGTTGCAGCACATAAAGATCAGCAGTTCCGTGCAAGTCTTAACACTGGTTACTTCTGCCTTTCCTCATTCTTACTAATATGAAGAAAGCCAATATTGAGGAACAGAAGAGTGGATGCCACAGATGAGCTGTAAAATGGAAGGCTTACCTAGCTATAAAAGAGGTACTACTATATTTAGAAAGACAACCTGGAAGACGTGATAGCGAAGACATTTCGATTACAAAATCCTGGACAATATGGAAAAAACAGTCACCATGTAACACTCGTGAAGGATATACATAACCACTGTGGTGGTTAACCCTCCACCCTTCCGATCTTGTATCTAAAATTCACGGCAAGGATTTCAACGTTAATTGAAGGTAGAGTCTTGAGAGATGGGGTAGGGGGGGAAAATACATGAAAATTCAAAAGCTCCTCTCCATAAACAGCTAATTAGGACAATTTTACAATTTCCAAGTACCTCTTTTCTTTGTTCCAACTCACTTCAGCATCTTATTTTTATAATTAAGTCACAGGGGATCTTGGAAGAACAAACTTTCATCACACTTACATTTACCTCATTGTGGCTACAGCGTGCTTGGCTCTGCTGAGGCACTCGAGTGCTACTGTAATACAAGTAAATCTTCTCAAGTATGTTTTGGAAGACAGCACAATTGATATTGTGTTTGATACTACAAACATATTAAAAGAAGTTCCACACATACAAAAGTTAAAAAGGAATTTCTACAAATGGTTATAAAAATGGAACAAACTGATCTTCTACCCAATCTCTTAAAAGGCCTTGTTAATTATTAAGACCAAAACAACTGAAAAAATGGTAATTAACAGAACATTTAGCTTATTTGCCATTAAATTTTGTTTAAAAAAGTTATTTTTTCTTTTATGAATTATGAAAAAATTATTTCTTTCTTTTATGAATACCTAGAAAATTCAGAATCCCTAGAATCTTCACTATTCCTTTATACTAAGCCTATTTGGAGTTTATTCCATCAGTGCCAAGAAAATAATTCAAAGCCCTTCCCTGTTGAGATGACTAATCAAGACATCTCCAGTAACGCAGGTGATTCAGATTTCTCCCCTGCTGTATTACAGAGAGCTGAACACAGCAACATCCATCTTTCCTGTAGACACAACCAGTATTTCAGTGGCCAGCCACTGACTCATATACAGATGAACCAGACTAATATTAAAAAAAAAAAAAAAAAAAAAAAAAAAAAAAATTCTAGGGCAGAAAGCTCCCCAAATGCCACATTTAACCAGAATTGAGATGGCTGCCTCTCGTGGTTCCCCCCTTATCCAAACGGGATATTTTGCCTTCCTGAATACTTTCAGCATGGAACTCTATATAACCAACAGAGACATTTCACAGAGCAATGTCACCATCTCTTTTTAGTATTTACAGTTATCTTTCCCATCCGTTTTACAGTCCTACCTCTTACTGATGCAGCTTTAATTGCATTCAGTGCAGTTCACCTGTTACTCAAATTAGTTTGTTGTTGTTGTTTTGTTCTTGTTTTTTTTTTTTTTTTTTTAATAAATAATAGAAGTCTATAAAATGCCTTTTCAAATATGTGGATGATGATTGTTACGCAAGTAGGCTGCAGACCACTTTGGCCTCTGAAGAGCTGTCAGGATATCAAGACGGTTGCGTGCAGGGCCCCATCTTGCGTCCAGCGTAGCCAAGGCTAAGGCAAAGCCCTCTCAAAATGCAAAGCTCCTGCCTGCTGCAACTGGAAGGCATCAGCACGAAGCCTCGATAAGTCTCTGGCGAAGCCTTTTATCTTCCTTTGGACTCGCGTTGCTACTCGCGTCATGGTCTGGCAGGACTAAACAGAAAAACAAAGCCATTTAGCACATCCTCCCTTACACCTGCAACAAAGACAGTGTCCCCCCCAGGGACCCCGTGCCGCACTGGGGTCGTCGTGTGTGGCTTCCTGCAGCAGAGCCGCAAAAGGAGAGGCTGCAGAATAACTTCATCTTCCTTCAGTATCGCTGCATGCCACGCTGGCACAGAAAGGGCAGCGGGAGCCCAGAGGCTGCAGCGCAGCCCAGTCCTCGTGGCCAAGACCCTGAGCAGCATCTCCAGAACTCCAGGAGTTCTAGGACTGCTCTCCCACTTGAATTGCACAGACACAGGCAGAGCCTTCAGCTGTCCCAGGACAGTCAGGATGTGGCTCTCAGTGACCAGGAACCCCTGCAGTTCCTGGAGTCATCATCTACCCCTCCTCTCTTTCCATGGTCACTTCTCAAAACATACGAGTACCACTTGCAACACAGGAAAACACGGGCCCTGGGAGACGCTTTGCTGATGTGAAGTCCACAGCAGGAGCCAGTCAGAATGAGAAGTATGTGCCAGCTGGGCAGGAGACGACAGCTGCTTTCCCTAACAAATTGTAACAGAGCTGAAGAAGCAAACCATGATTTGCTTTTGCTCTGTAAAAAAGCAAACTAAAATACTTTGAAGTTTTTTTTTTTTGTATCTGTGTGTGTGAAATGAAGCGGTTTCAAAAGCTCTGGTTTCAGCAAGAGCTAAGT
This sequence comes from Nothocercus julius, assembly GCA_013398735.1. Classification (NCBI taxonomy): domain Eukaryota; kingdom Metazoa; phylum Chordata; class Aves; order Tinamiformes; family Tinamidae; genus Nothocercus; species Nothocercus julius. The sequence goes on from VZSV01000042.1 coordinate 953,978, forward strand.
CAGATTTCCTATGAGTCTCTTCAGCTCAACAAGCAGAAATTTCTACCTTGGGCTCTTAAATCTTCCTACTAAAACCCTTCCACCTGTATTTTGGAAACGGGAAACAATTAAAAGGAGGACTATTTTCTGTCAGAAGTACTCAAACTGCTCTACTAGAACTGCCTGCCAGAAGTGCTTTTTCTACACAGTTTAAAATAATTCTGAGTATCTGTTCCAAATTCCCTGTTGGTAAATTCCCTTCTCCCCCTCCAAATCTCAGCCTACGAGAGCTGCCTGACCCTGGTGTAGAGAAACCATCACCCTTTGGAAGATGCCTCCTTGTATTTAGCACAGAGCAGTCAATGGCAGAGAAAGTCAATTCCAGTTTTTCCTGCCTTTGAAATAGTCCTTTCACTTGCCCTCAGTGTTGACATTCGCTTACTCGCGCCAGCTGCTAAACGTTTTGGAGCACCTTCATTTCTAGAAATANAGCACAGGGGGTCTGAACTCCTTGCTCAGGGGTGTGGGTGTCTCAAGCACCGTGCGGGACAGTGACGACACTGGCTGCGTTTGCACCACGTGGGAGGAATGGATCTCCATCTCTTGGTGCCTCTGTCTGGAGGTTTGTTTTCTCTTCCATAACTGTCCTAGACCAGGAAACCCATGTGCCACATCTGAACTGATGGGAGTATTCCAAGAACAGCTGCGCTAATCCAGACTCTGACTCGGAGGATTTTGCCAAAAAATCGCTTTACAGTCAGCTTTCCTATCTCTCTGCTTAAGGAGGAACAAGAGCATAAAGGGAGGCACCATTTCCATTTCCCATCTGCTGAATTTCTGAATATCAGAGTTCTTATTTCTATGTTAACCTCAGATTTCTGCTATTCCACACTCACCACAGGGACCTTTTATTGCGGCCTGGAGTGGGGACCATCTGTACGAAGGGCAGAGGCAGCCCTTTCTTTCTAATCCCTCAGTCTTTCAAACTCATAATCTTTCAAACCAATCTCTTAAAAAGTGATGTCCTGAAACTACTAACTTTCTCACTTGCACTGATCTTCAAGTGCAACCTACTGTAGAAACGTTTAGTGTTCTGCTGTGCAGGTGGCTGTAAGAACTACAGGTTCAGAGCAGCAAAACCCCTTCCTCCTCGAGCAGAGATGTCAGCGAGGACACCACCATCCTAGCAGACCCTTCAGCCGCCAGCCTGTGCCAGGCACTTGCAAACCACAGTCTTCCTGTATGTAAATGAAGTTATACCAGTTAGATAACAAGGTCTAAACAGATCCATTTTCTTACAGAAGGCATTAAAATACTCTTGGTATTTTAACCAAATACCAAAGGTATTGGTAGGCCGAAACCTGCTCTGTTTTATATTAATAGATTTTGTATTAATTGATTCCTGTTGTCTGTATACTAGCAGACCTGTATTTTTTTTCCTTTTTTTTTTTTTTTTCTTTTTTAAAGGGAAAAACAGATCACCTTACCTTGTAGCTCTGTAGCATCTTTTTCTAGCTCTTCTACAGTTGTTTCTTCAGGCTTCTTTGGCAACGGCTTGCCATCTACAGTATCTGTCTTAATAGTGCCAAGGTTTATCAAAAGCTGCATGACATCAAACTTCTCAGAAGCTGCAATGTTTTCTAGCACTTTGAGGCATTTAAATGATTTAAGTTCACTTACATTTTCCTCGAGAAAGAGGACATAAAGGCTTAGGTCATCAAAACATTTTGACTTAACTTTCAGAACATCAAAAGTTGGCAGGATTTCATACACTTTAAGAATCCCTGAATTCCAGCGGAAGGGAACAAACATGGCATACACAACCAGGGGCATCACTAGAAGATAGACTATCAAGTTAATGTAGCTGAGGACCTTGAAGACCCCAACAGCAATAAGTTTGCATTGAACCTTTTCTGGAACAGTTGTGTCATTCTTCAAGATTCCTGTTTTGATAGTGCAGAGAAACTCATCACTCAGAGAGGAGAGGCTGATGTAATAGCCCAGGTAGAGACATGCAATGAAAATGATCACCAGGGTCAGTAAACGGCAGATAATATATTTGATTATTAAGCACTTGGAAAACTTCTTTGTCTTCAGGTATTGCTCCACAATTGGGTATTTGAAGTGGCTTTCTGATATTTCCCACAAACTGAAAAAGAGGAAACCACACCACATAGATCAGATATTGCAGCATTGTCGTCCACCTCAAATTTCAAATAAAGCAAATATTCTAAAATGGACACAAGCTTGGATTTTCTCTTACTGTGACAAAATAAAGGTAGTTTAATTGAAGCCAATGGAAAAAAAAAAATAGAATAAAGCAGATACATGAAGAATACTGGTAATATAATACAGAAAGGCCACTTAGAAGCCAAATGAGCATCAAAAGAGGTCAAGCACTTGAAGGCAGAAGCAAACCAAATATTTCCTCACTGTTAAGAAATTTTTAAGTATAAAATATGCAAACCCAAGAGGAAAAGCAGCTTCCCAAGCACTCATTAGGTTAACAGTGCACTGAGAATTTTTCTTTTTTTTTTTTTACTTGCAAAGACTTGACTACATATATTAAAGAACAGCTCGCTCAACTCCCTGCTGTACTGCTCCTATCTCCCCACACAAAGAGATATAGGACCCTAGGATAAACCAGAAGCTGCAACTGTTTGGAGCAGTGCCTCAATTTGATCAGGGAATGGTCTTTTGATTTTTTTTTTCCTTCTTCTTACTTTTTGTCTTAAAAATAAGCTTTGCAGATCTGAGGAGGCAGGAAAAGACTGATAATAAATTGTGCATCACAGGATGTGAGAAACTGCCAACAGCACTGAATAAATAAGCAATAGAGCCATCTCTGTTTCCTTATTTGTGACAGGTAAAACTAATTAACACCTGCTACAACAAAAGGAATCAGGATAACCTCAGGTAATTAGTTATCTGAAAAACAAATGTGTTCTTTGATAAAAGAAAGCTATGAGGTCCAACTCCATGTGTACACTAATGATTTCAAATGTATCTTCTAAATTGATTTTTAAAATGTACATTCGAACCTTTGCAACAAATTTCAAAGATAATTCAAACATTATACTTGCTAAGAGCTTGAGAAAAAGCACAGAGAAACCCAGGCCTCGGTGTCTTACCTCTGGGTCAAGTTTTCGTTAGCACTTGGAACCCCATCAGCAGGGTCCTTGGGGTCTGCACTGCAGATGCATTTAGCAGCCTTGATTGCCCTGTTATAGGCTTTGTCCAGCTCTTCCATAATAAATTTCAGGTCTGAGGAAAGGTGCGGAGCTGCCGTGAAGCGCCAGTACAAACAGGGCAGGTACAGCAGGATGGCAACCAGCAGAAGGATGTATGGGAAAAACTAGAGGGGAGAAAAATATAGGATTAGGTTCCACCAGTATATAAAGTCAGCCAGCTACCATCAGTCCCTGAAAGTCTGTTCAATTCCTCATGATTTTATTTAAATACTTCTGTTAAAATACATTTTTGTGAAGGGATGAAGGAGTCCTCATTTGGCTAGCCTGTAAAACACACGTGTTCCATCCATTAACAGTAATCTTAGATGACTGAAAAATTGTTTCGAATCATCAAAATGTGAGGCCTTGAACTAACAGGCAGAAGTGAAAATGCAAAGTCATGGGACATGAGTCAGGTTGCAGAGCAAAAGACTTGGATTTTGCAGCCCATCTGACTGAACTTCATTGTCTTGCACAAAGACTTCTCATTTTAAGGAGAAGACTCTGTCGTTTTCATGCAAGAATCAGCACGCAAAATTTGCCTTTCTTCCCTGATTAATATATTTACTCCCGAGGAACTGAATACACAAATAGGAAGAGCTATTCTAGTTTTGGATAGTTTGTAGTGTTTGCAGCATTTAGATTAAACAGGAGTGCCGCTGACCTCAAGAACTATAAACACAAAGATACAGCAGAGCAAGCTCTGCCCTAAAAGTAAAACTCAGTTTTCCTTTTGCTGCCCTGTTATGAAATTCCTTCTCAACAGCAAGTTCACAATGCTGGATTTAGGGTGGCAAATGAAATTGAATCACTGAAGAAAGGCTCCCTAAAAGAGATTAAAACAGATGCATCTGGTCCAAGATGAAAAGGGGACCAGATCTGTCATGAGTTATTTGGAAACCTGCAGCTCCCACACTCCACCCAGACCTGGAAGATAGAAACTATCATCTTCCTGCCCAGTAAGAGCTTTAGAGATGGGTGTATGAGGATGTGAAGATACCGAGTCTCCATCCGCCCTCTCAGCACCTTCACCAATACATTGTTTAAACGTCTTCTGTTCTAGTACTCACCCAAGCAGCTATAAAGGTTATAATTAAATCAAAGTCGTACATCAAAATGTGAACACTTCACAGATGTGAACATGTTTTCTTACATCATTGACCATAACTCTGTCAAGCAGTTTTAAATCAACACAGGCTACTATGAACTAAGATGAAAAACAATCATTAAAGACAGAGTCTGTACTCTGGAAATCTCACATCCGTTTAACATACTGCAGTTTTTGACCATTTATTCAATTGCCTACTTTTCCTCCTCTCCTGAAAATCGCTTACACAAACTGAATATGTATTTTCCAAAACAACTCTGTCTTGCTAGAATTTGTGACCATCTATATTCAGATAAATATTCAGAATGACTTGAACTGCATTCACTCCAATGTGCAAAGTCTTTCACGCACTACAAATATCTAAATGAATTCCTAATATTCTCATGACATGATTTTCGTCCTCTTTTATTCAGAGGCCACGGAAAGCAGCTGTCCAGCATAATTTGTGCCAGCCACAAAAGCTTAGAAATGCATCTAAACAACTGGGGTTAACACACAGCAATACACTACTGGTTACGGATAGGGGTGTAGGGAGAGCTCGACACACACAACACATTTCTAACACCCACAGTATTTACAGGTATTTACAGAGAGAAGAGAATCATCCCCACGCTGTGAAGAAGCTGGAAGTTACCAAGCTATCCTTAAGTCCTAAGGCCTCCTTTCTCTTGCCCTAAAAACACCCTTCTAAGTTTGCACAGGGTGACCTGGCCTTCTTGAAAACATCTCTTTCAGTCCTTTCAAGTTAAATTTCTTGAACTAGTTAACTGTGTAACCTAACTGAATGCCCATGTATAGAAGAAAATGCTTGAGTAATATATTGGTATGGGCAGATGAGACGTTGGAATCACACAGTTGTCCTTTAGAGGTGTGTTGGCATCACACTCTACTGAAGGAAAGAAAAATCAGATAAAACCTCCAAACAGTAACAGAACATTCCCAGTTCAGCTAAGATCCAGTAAAAACACAGCAAACAAATTAAAAGGGTATTTCTTAAACTTCTTTATAAACTGAAATGTGTGTGTGTCATCCAAAGATGGGTCACATTGCCCTTTACAAAAACAAGGCATCTGCCAGACACCTAGCAAAACTTTCTGTGAAGGGCGATGTGACCCAAAAGGCATTTTCAAGGAAATCTACACAGAACTTGCTGAAATCTGGAGACAACTTGTAGAAGATGAGAACAACTTTTGTGACACTCATAAAACAACTCCTATTAAATCTTCTGTCATATTTACTCTGAGCAAAGACTACTACCATGCTTGGAGGAGGTAAAGTACTAACTTTAAGTACAATAATGCAACATTGTTAAACTGCATCTACAGGCCTGAATTGGAGTCTTGAGAAAATTCATTGATATTGAATACTAAACAAAGAAACACTGGAAGTTTTTTACTCAGTTAGGATCAAAATATTTCACATAAATAATATTATGATGAAATAAATCTCAACTTCATCAATTTCAAATTTTTATACTCCATTGAGAAGAGCCTAAGCACAGGAATTCCCTTCCCTCCTTCCCAACCTCACCACCAGAATAGGCTAACAGTAGCAACATATTTCCTCATGCAAAGTTATTTAGTTCCCTTTGGACATAATCATATCCTTAGCAGAGTCAATGGGAGACTTTTCATGGGTTTTCAGGGCAAAAAAAATGTGAGTTATAGGTGACTCACAATTCTAAAGTTTGCCATTTGGCTGACATATTACCCTGGCTCCAGATCTGAGACTGCATCCTGAGCAATGATTTTTTGTATCCCGCCTGCTCCTTATTTATCTTCTGTTTTGATACAGCTCGAAATACTGTATTTCTCCAGCTTCAGTTAGGAAGAGTAATGATGTGAGTAAACATTCACCTATTTTTTTTTTTATTTTTTTTTTTGGGCACTGACAGCCCTTAATCCTCCTGGGTGGTGCTTTATAGCTTAAAGATGAAGAATCCTCAGACAACTATAATGTTGGATAAACAGTGAGTAACAAGAACCAGGTAACAGCTATGATTATAATGATACCAACAACATAATGAAGAATCTATTTTTTTTAATCTGTAATTACAGATAAGCAAATCAGAGAACAACCCCCAGGCTCACAGGAAATCTGTTTTAAAGCAAAATCATGAAGACTTTGAACAAGGTAAGTGTCACTTCACACACACAGACAGAACGATTCTTCGTTTGCAGTGCTCTGAGCAGGTCCCACCACATTCGCCCTTCACTTTCCAGAGATCTAAGTGAAGGGACTGTTTTTCCCTTGCTGTGACAAGAGGAATATTCCTCCTGTCTGTCAGGCATACAGAAATGTGCAAATGAACCATCTTCCTTCATTTCACACTGGTACTATTGCCCTTTCTCAGAACTGTTCCCTCTCTTTGCCTCAGCTTTGCTTCTTCCTCCTTGACTCTCTTCAACTATTAGCAGACTAGAAAATAGAGTAATTAGAAAGCCCTTGAGGTCTTGTGATCAGAGGCACCCCCATTCTAGCAATCCAGGTTTGAGGGCTGGGGAGAGGTCACAACCGAGTATCCTGCCCCTCTCCTCCACCACCAGCTGGCTTGGTTGCCATCATGCCTAGAGGAGACAAGATGATGCTCTGTTCTCCTTCGCACATTTCTTTAATTTTTTTCTAGACTGCAAGGACCAGCAGTGGACAAATAACCTGTTCCTTTTTAAGTGAAGAATCAAGGCAAGTTTTGTAATAAATTGTCAGGTGGAGCACTCATCCCTAGGGACAAGAAGCAAACAACGAGAAGAGAGAGAGCAAATATACAACTCGTATCTGCATTGCCTGTCTTTTCCTTACAGCCTGTCTTTAGAAGTTAGTATATCATTTTGGTGCTTCAGACAGGTACAAGTAACATGTTGAAGGAGTTCAAGTCTCCCAGAAGAAAAGAGACATCAGAAAAAACATGATTCCTGACCAGGCTTGGTCTCCTCAATGACAGGCCTGAAGATGAGTCCGATGAGCATCTTGATATCTTTTTAGCTAACAAGGAGAAGGAAATCTTAGACTAAGATTACAGGCAGTACATACCATGCTCTCTTATTATCCACCTGCAAATGCAGTTTATTTCTTGAGTCATGTACTTGAGTACACAACTCATTTTGCTTTCTGTGAAGGCTCACTGTTAAAGCTCACTCAATATTAAGAGTTATTCCAGGATCACTGAGAATTTTCAAATATCCTGTTTTCCAAAGAGCAACAGTGCTGGAGAGTGCGTAGCCCACCAGAGAGTCAGGCTCCTCAGAGACCTGCAGCATGCTCCTCTTCCCCACACCAAAACAAGTTTTCAAATTGATAGATTGTTTTGGGAGACACCTCCCAAGGCAGGACTGACACAGGCAAAATCTGCACTGCTGCCCAGGACACAGAAAGAAAAACGTAAAATGTTTTCTTTACAAGAAAAGCTGGACTTAACTTGCCTTCCCTTTACTTGCATCCCTGTCCCTGCACTCCAGGGAAAAGCCGCCTCTCATCTGAAAATCTCTCCTCTCTCTAACATCACTGTGCTCCCACAAAGGCTCTGCTCATTTTAAAACCTGTTATCTGGCCCCGGTCTGTGGAGCAATGAGCTCTGTCGTGCTCCACAGTTCCCTGCGCAGCAGACAAGCACAGCTGTGTTTCCCTGCCCAATGAGCCGCCTGTGCCCGCGGCAGCTGCACGTGCAGGCAGCAGCTGCGGGCCCCACATTTGAAGAGCGGCCAAATATCTCCAGACAGCGCAGCGGGCACCGAAGGCTGGTGATAGGAGCTGTAACACTGCTCAGCCCCTGGATACTTGCTAAGCGTGAGAGCTGATAAACAAGTAGCAGGTTATTTATTAATAGCAGCCTCCAAATTGCGTGTGTGTCTTCCATGGAGTAGATCAGGGGAAGGGTGGGAGGCTAAGCATAGATATAGGAAGTTAACACTGGCATCCAGGCTCAGTCCCAGGTTCTGACTCAGCAGTTCAGATATATTTCAGTCTGCAGGGCATCCAAAAGGAAACATCACATATCACTAAGCTATCACATAGGAACTGTGCAAACAGGGGCCCTGCTGCAGCTCCTGAGACAGCAAATTCGTGTGGTTGTGTCATAAAAATATGATTACTTAAGCTATTTGCCATAGCTAGGAAATGAAGAGACTTATAGTCGACTATCAACAGATGACTATGGAATAAAGTTTATCAAAAAGAGACTAGGTAACAGTAGCTCTGTCCCTCAAGAGAAAGAGGCAACAGTGTGTGAGTGCACATCCACGTCTGCAGATGGAGGTTCCTGCCATGCAAGCCCTTGTCAGATGTCCCACCAGCCTTGAGTGGCCGCTATAGAAGGTCTGACTGGGAGGAACTGGAGCAGTAATGGAACAAAACAGAGCTTAGTCTAGAAAATAAGCCTGGCTTTCATCTTATTTCATGATTTTAAAATAGCTCCTGACTAAAGACAGGTCAGGGCAACACATCAACATTAACATTACCCTTCTGTCAGACAATTGGTGATATTTGTTATTGTACCACGACAGATCTTTTATTTAAAAGAAAAAATGTTGATGCTTTTGTTGATGCTCTTCTGCTCAGATAAAATGTTGATGCTCTTCCTGTCCCATCCTGCTTGGAAGCAAGGGAAAGAAAACTTCTTCTCTAAAATTAAAGTCAATTCACAGCCCAGCACTACAGCACAGGAGGAAGGAGAAAGGCAAAGCAAAGGCAGGTTTCTCTACTTCATTTTTTCCCAAAGAAAGAGATTTGAACATACTTTATGAAGCCACAGGGGAATGTTTTCCAAGTTGTTCTGGGACGTCTGCTTTTGCTGCACTGCTGCCCAGCAGTAGGAGTCCACGTAAGCAGCTTGTCGCCAGGAGAAGGAGCTGGGTGCAAAACAGCTTATCTGAGCACCTGAAAAACAAAGCAAAACGTATCAGATATTGGGAAGATTTAAAGCAGAGAAATAAAGGTAAGAAAGAAAAGCTCACGCTTGGGGTTCAGTGTTATCCCAAGCTACTACATCAGGCAATAGAAGAAAGCACGGTGGCTCTGCAAAGTCTGCAGAGCGGCTCCATTCCCCAGACAGCATCCAAAGGGTTACGCTCCCACACGGATTCTCTGATGTCTGCTGAGGGTTGGCCAGCATCCTACCTTTCTCTAAAGAAGGCATATTAGAAGCACCTGCCTGTTATCCCTTTTTTTTTCCACAGGGCAGGCTGGTTTCCTGAGGAAACAGTTTCCACAATGCTGTGCACAAGTTACACAGGTGGAAACAGGGATTTCTTTGGGCAGAGCAGTCCTGGTGTCCAGGCTCTCCCAGAGGGCCCTGCACCTCTCTTCCCCACACCATATCTCAGTGTGGACCATAAGTGGGTATCAGTGGTTCCTTATAAGGGAGCTAATAAAACAGTTTTTGTTGTTGTCTTTCCTTTTTGAAACTCTGATACTGATGAAAAAAAAAGTGTTTCCAACAGGCTTCCCTCAGTCCTGATTGCTTTGGGGGGGTTTTGTGCCTACTTTCTGGTCTGTCTCAGAGAACAAGAACTCGCTTTATAAGAGGAACTTAACACTGTAACTTCTGTGTTACAACGTAGCAGAGCCCGCGCGTGCGGAATAAAAGCCTTCCCTTCTGAGCCACTCACAATTATTCCAAGGCTGCAGTGTCTTAATGATGTGGTTTGAATTGTCACAAGCCTCCCTTATGGCAAACAAATTATTGTTTATCAGAAGAGAGCTCATGGGATTTCACAGAGCTCGCACAACACCAGCAGTTCCACCGTATCCAACATGGAAGCTCCAAGAGTTTCTGCTTCCCAGGCACTTGCCACCTGTGAAAGAAACCTGTGCGAGCTCCAGAAAGACACCGAAGGGCCCGTTTATGCTCTGCTCTCGCTATTAACAGAATTCCTGCTACTGACACAACTCTGTGTGTGAAACCATAAATCAGGGGCCCTTTCAGAGGGCGAGCAGGAGGAGCGCTCAGCACCGCGCACTGCCCTCGCATGGCCGCACCGTCTGCACGGGAAGGGCATTAAACCGCCCACCCCACACGTGGGAAACCGCTGGTTAAGTGTCCAAGTTAATGATGAAAACGCTGATTTTCCATCAGTTTTCCTTTTTTTTTTTTTTTTTCCCGTCTACCTTCTGAAGGAGTAATATCAATAATGCACAAACAATTCAGTCTGTGCTTGGATATGGATATAGGGCCAAATTGTTGTCACAGAACCACTATGAACATAAATATATATGTATATAATTAATATAAATATATATGTACCTACATATAAATATATATGCAAATATATATGCACACCCTGGAGTTAGTTTATGGAAGGCTGAAAGGCCTCTGTTATGAAAGAAACAGCCTTCCCATTTCTGGCAATGTGAAGTCAATCCCAGGCCTCTGATCCCACAAGTAATAGAAAGGCAAAAAACTCCTGGCGAGTCTTTATGGACTCCCAAGTCCCTAATGATGACAGGGAGATACAACACAGAATCACAGGATGGTTGAGGTTGGAAGGGACCTCTAGAGACCATGTAGTCCAACCTCCCTGCTCCAGCAGGGACACCCAGAGCACGGGGCACAGGGGGGCAGCCAGACGCCTTTGGAAGATCTCCAGACAAGGAGACTCCACGGCCTCTCTGGGCAGCCTCTTCCAGGGCTCTGGCACCCCCACAGCAAAGAAGTTCTTCCTCACATGGACATGGAACTGCCTGGGTTTCAGCTTGCACGCATTACCCCTTGTCCTGTCACTGGCCACCACTGAGAAGAGTTTGGCCCCATCCTCCCCACATTTTCCCCTCAGGTCAGGGGTCCCCCTCCCCTACATATAATGATCAGATCCCCTCTCAATCTTCTCTTCTCCAGGCCGAACAGGCCCAGCTCCCTTAGTCTTTCCTCAACACACAGTGAGAAGAATGAGGACTGAGAAGCGGCTGCCTTCATTAAGAGGCCGCTTTGGCCAATTTTGTGATCACCCTGGGCAGTGCATCTTTCTTTACACCAGCAAGAGCCTCTCTGCAAGTGAGGGCCTCCCCTCCGTGTCCAGGTAACACCTTTTCACCCACTTCGCCCAAGTCCTTGGCCTGGTTCGGTCACTAAGCGTCTGAGAGAAGATGTCCCCATCGCCAGTGGGATTTCTTAAGAGTTAAAAGTACAAGCAACAAGTCTGCCCTGGCTTCTCTTTCAAAAACAGACGGGGAATGTTGCTGCAAATGCTCCAAGAGCAGATCTGAGCCACCTCCCACCCTACTGCACCTGCTGATGCTTTCCAAAAATAAGAAACCTTCTCTCATCCTAGAATCCCAAGGGGAAGCTCAGGACCCAAGGGGCTGGTCCCAGGATGGTACCGGCCTGCACTGCTGTGTGGAAGGGGTGACTGGGAGCAGGGAAGGTTTCCTCCCTGAGGGCTCAGCCCCTCTCTCCCTGCTTAGGCACCTAATTAAAGCCGGGCAATAACTCCGAGTACTCCAAGAACTGATGCCCATCAGAAGGTCACTGCTCAGCCAGGGTCTGCAGGCTTGTATTTCACAGCATGGAACCTTCAGTAAATAACTATTTGCTTTCTGATGCCCTGTAATCACTAGGGCAAAAAAAAAAAAAAAAAAAAAAAAAAAAAAAAAAAAAAGAAACAAAAACAACAACAAAAGAGATCTGCATAGCTTTAGATGATGAAAATACAGTCATTAATCACTTCTGTAATTTTACACTAGGCAAAATGAACTAGCCACAATACCCCAATATTTGATTTTATCTAGCAAGAATTATTCACTTTATCAGCCACTAAAGAGGAAGCCACAAACAAGGATATCAAGCCACACATACAGAGTGCACTTCAAGGCACCACACAAAGCACATGCCCCACACCAACATTAAAAACTATGAAAAAAACGTGAAAAAAGATGGATAAGAAGTAGGAGAAGTATGGAGAAAAACAAATGGGTACGTGAACTGAAATAATCTGTTCATTGAGGTTTGCTTTGGCAATGTAGTAGTGCAGAATATAAAGTTAATATTTAAGAAAAGTGGGTGAGCTATCAAATATTTTTTCCCTTTCCATAGTCATGTAAGTTATTGCTTTGTGAGGTCTTAAAATCATGTAATGGGAAAACAGGTAGGTTTCATCAAGCATGCACACAAAATAATACAGTTGTGAATCATGGGCAAAAACAAGGAAACAAAAAACACCTTTCTCTGTGACCTAAATTCCAACCAAACAGATTAAAACAATAAAGTCTCCTCACCAACAGCTGAAAATGTTCCCCCAAACACAGTTCATTCTTTGACATTTAAATCAATGTTTTTAAAAGCTTGTCCCAGCTGCCTGGACAGGCCTGTAACTTCTGCTGTTCACTGAACACTATTTACCAGCCAAAGAGCAGCACAGCTCCCGCTCCTGCCCTTGAAGAGCAGCATCCTCTGCAACACACACAACAGCCAGCACTTCCACGCTCTTGTAATAATCCTAACAGCGCTAATGGGAAAATCTAAAGATTCTCCTCCTGCTGCCCCGTGATAAGTCATGTAACTGGCCAGTTTTGCAGTAGATAATAGTGCATTTCACTCCCGAGCTTTGGTTTTGCTGCTTAGAAAAGTGGAAAAATTAAAAGTAAGGAGAAAAAAAGATATCTGTAAATAGCCAGAACATCCTCGGTGACATCACTTTGCTCTGAAGTGCTTCTCTGGACTCCTGGTTTTGAACCCCAGGCCCAGAAGCTGCAAGGGGGAGCAAGTGGAGCGGGGAGCAAAGTGTATTTGTAATTCCCTCCCTCTGGAAGGCTGCACGTGCCTGGTGCTGCCGTTGATGCTGTGCTCCTGCTTGCTTTTCTGCTACAGCCAAGCTAGCCAGGGATATTTTGCCCAGAACTAATATGAGAATAAGCCTCTGCCCAAATTAAACAGCTTGTTTCCATTTCTCTCTGCTCACCCCCCTGTATCTGTGGAGCTTTTCAGCTGTTCTCCTGGAAGTTGCTCAGGAGCATCTGCTTTCATCTCTGCAGTGGCACGGAGACAGTCTGTGTCTTCAGCTGACTTGTTTACACTATGACAGCGTGCCAGAAAATACACACAAACTGATTAAAAACTGGAGCATCAGCCACATCTCAGAGCTATCCTTATTAAAAATGTAATCATACAACAGTGACTCAGATGAACTACTGAGTTTAACAAAGCTGAGGGTGCCCACATCTTTAATTTATTAATTTTTTTTTTTCCCTCTACAAGAGGGGTTGGTAGGTGATTTAGCCATATTTATGTCACTGCTACTGTTTACATTACTGTTACTGTAGTACCTGACCACCCAAACTGTATTTATCCAAAGAACTCCTAAATAGTATAAGAAAATAACATATGGAATATAAGGAAATACATTATTCAAAACCTCATGTTCCAATTTTTATTTCCACTTTCAAATTCCCTTGAATTTATACAAAAATGTATAAGACAAGGACTAGAAGTAAAGTGGTGACAGGTGCAGGATTTCAAGCCTTCTCTTTGCTAGTGCCTGGAGCAGCAGAGCTTCCCAGGACAGGCCCAAAACAACCATGGCTAAACAATATCTGAAAAAACACCCTTAAAATCCTGACAGACCTGCAGTTGATGATAGTTTCCTAAAATATAACAAGGAATAAGGTTATATTGCACCTCCTCCTCCTCCTCCTGCTGACCCTTCAGGGCTGCTGACCCCAGGCAGTGACTGCAGCCAGTAGCTAATGACTGTTTGGCACAATTAACATCAACAACCTGTACAACAAAAATTGCTGCTATCTAACATTGCCCTGCGACAAAATACCGAAAGGGTGCAGAGAGTGAAGTCAACAGCAGCATCCAGCCAAGCTGCCAGGATAATGTAGGTGGGGAGGATGCCATTATTCCAACAGAAGTAGGATCTGAGCACTCTTTCCCGGAAAGTGCGTACGATTCCTGCACCGGAGGCAGGGATATTTTCACGCTGTGACTCACGTATTGCTTCCACAGCCACTGCTGATTTGGAGTTGCCCTTTTTCAGACCTAAAACAGACCCTCCCATCTTCTCTCAGCTTAGCACTCCTGAAGTCTTTCAAGGCACAAGTGCATAAGGAAGTGTCTGAAACAAATCCCACCACCGCTTCCAGACTTAGCACATCCAGCAGCCGCCAAACCCTCCAACCTTCCCTCCGCCAGCAAAAATGTATCTTAATGAAAGCAGCTTCGGTACCTCACCCAAGCAGCCTGCCTGCTCGGCAGTAAACACCGTGCCAGGAAAGGAAGATAGCAACAGAAACAGGATAAGGCAAATGGAATAGGCAAAGGGCAGCACAGCTGATAGGGTATCACTTTCTGTATAGAAGCCACGCAGTGCATTTTCACCTCATGCTGGGGCCTTGCGTGTCACAGGCTTCTTCCATTTTTCAAATAGAAGAGCTCTGTTTTAAACGCCATTTTTTTTCTTTTAACCTCTCAGAATTACAAGCAAAAAGTAACACATGGCACATTCCTGACATGCAAGGTTTAGTACCTGTTTTAACAGTTGCTTTAAGCGTGTGCTGTAGTCTCAGATACAATTTGAATTATTTTAACACTGAAGGATACAATATATATTGTACACTGAGGACTAAGCGCTTGATTAGAGAAGCTAAGAATTTGTTGACTGATTCAAGCGAAAGAGGCATTAAAATACTCCTCACCAAACTCTGCAATGTAACTATAAATTGGAGCTTTACATGAAGCAGGAAAATGAGAAAAAATCTGCAGAGCTGCACAAGGTAAGTGGGCTCATATACAGACACTCTTTCAGGCTGAGGTGGATCCTGACAGATATTTTAGAGAGGAAGCAGAGGAAGAAGAACAGAGAGGTCCCATCCCCGGCTGGCAAACCTGCTGTGTTCACCTGCGCTGTCCCATAAAATAAAAGCCTCTTTTGCACTGCTTCAAGAGGAAGAAAAGAGAACATACCAGTAGTGGATCCAAGACTAAGAGCAACAAGCTGTTCTATGGAAATACTTCTGCAAGTCTCTGCTTGAAGAGACCTTCCACAGGACTCAGACCTGGGCTTGAAATCCTGGTTGTCCAGGGTTACTGTGAGTGACAAAACTCTGCTTATGTCTCCCGCACTCAGTGTGGGCCTGTTCCCTGGTGAGCAGTCTGCTATCTAGTTAATGCTATTCGTGATGCTTTGGCAGATCCACCACCAACTCACAGTCCAATCCACTACTACTCCTCTGACAGCAGCTTAACTCAGGACTATAAAACACATAGCTCAGGTGCAAAACAGGTGTCTTGAGTACGAGACACTGAACACCAATGAACAGGTATCTGCAGCAAAAACAGCCATTTCTGCAAGTGCAGAAGTCCTGTGACTCACTCTGCCTCAAAAGTGGCAGCAGTCCTAATTCACGTAAGAAACCTTAATTCAGGTAGTGCCATTTGAATTCAGAATAATTCTTACATGCAACGTGATTTTTACAAGCAAGCCTCTGAATTATAAATCCAAGTCACCTCAGTCACTTCTCAGGCACTGCAAGGGTTGCACAACTACTCCTGTAACGTGGGGGGAGGGAAGAAGCACAGTAAAATAATTAGTTAAAAAATAAAAAATAAAAAAAAGATCATTTGGCCTTCCTCGTGTAAAACATACGTTGAGGCACACACCCCTTCAACAGGAGTTGAACTGGAAGAGTTTGAGAAGTGCAATGCCCATCTCCCACCCAGTGCCTACCCCGGGAACCAGAGCCCAGCAGCTCAAATCGGAGCAGCAGGTGACCAACCTCAACACACAGCTCAGATATCCTCCGTCCAAACCCAGAAGTCTGGAAAACCTCCCAAGCTCCTGAGAGCTCATAAACAACAAGAAGCCTTATTGCAAAGTCCTCCATGCGCTGGGAACTGCAGTGTTGCCCATGGGCAGTCCTCAAGGCACAGCTCAACCTGCTGCTTATGCTTAGGCTGATGAGCACAGAGACACAAACAGCCCCGGGTGGCTGTCACCTTCTCCAGGCCACACCTGGAGAGAGGAGAATGGGGGCAACGCTGCCCACACATGTAGCAGCTGAGCTGCTGGTGGCCTCGCTCCAGAAGTGTTACAGAATGACACCAAAGAGGTCAAATCACCTCAGCGATTTGGATATTCATCAAGAAAGAGCAGGGAATGGGGAAAAAGAAGGAAGGGCCAACCGTGGTGCCTGACACCTGGACAAGACCTGCTTTGAGCGGTCGCTTGGCTCCAGGAGATCTGTGCTGCCTCCCATGCCCTGCCTATGGCCCGAGCGAACCTGTGGCTCTGATCCTACCACCACAGGGACACGGGGGCTCCGGAGAGGGTGGTGGGCACACCGCAGCCTCCACCCGAGGCCCGGGGTATCCAGCAGGCAGGTGGGTGCTGAGCCCTGACCCTGCGAGGGCTTCGCTGCTGAGGGCAGCCCTTGGGTGGGCTGGGACCCCTACAGCTAATGGTGCGCCAAGCCTAGGAGAGGCAGCAGGCGAGCACCCAAAGCCACGTGCAAATGTCCCCTGCGCAGGGCACCTCAGCACGTGTAGTGTGGGGATGCCCACCTCGGTGCGGGGGTGCCCACCTGCGGGACGCGGGGATGCCCACCTGCGGGACGCGGGACACGCTGGCCGTAGAGCTGGGCATCCCATGTCCGCCATGCAAAACACCCCGCAGCGGCGACAGAGACGCCCCTTCAGCACCACCATGGCCCCGCTCCCACGGCCCACTGGGCCACCCACAACCTCAGGAACCGCCGTGTCCCCAAGGCCAGCACGGGGGCCGCCGGGGCCGCCCGGCTCCGCCAGCCCGCCCTCCTCCTCCTCCTCCTCCGCTTCCTCCTCTCCCGCGCGGAGCCGCCCGTTACCGATGGAGATCTCCTGGGCGAAGGCGAGCGAGATGAGCAGCAGCGGCAGCCCCACGGCCACGCAGGTGACCATCTTGTCGAGCGCCAGCTCGAGCCGCAGCCCCTTGAAGCGCGTCTCGGGCGGCTCCTTCAGCAGGAAGTCGGAGAACACGTACTCGGTGGCGATGTGCGCGATGGCC
>VZSV01000042.1:971385-1038530 GCA_013398735.1 Nothocercus julius
GCCTCCCGGCCCGCCCCGCCCGGCTCTTTCATCATCCCCACGGGAGAAAAGCCTTTTATTTTCGCTCCCGTTGAAGGGGAATTTCCTGCATGTCCCTTGCCCGCTCATTGGGGGCCCCTGCGGAGAGCCCGGGTCCGTCTTTCCGCTCCCTGCCCAGGCTTTGTGCGCAGGGCCGAGATGCCCCCAGCCTCCTCCGCAGGCTGAGCAGCCCCAGCCTCTCCTTGCAGGCAGCTGAGCCCTCTTTTCCACCCCGTGTTTGGTGTCCACATCTCGGGTTGCTTCCCGTGGGAGCCACTGAGGGGCCCTTATAACCTGCCTGGCTCCTTAGTGGCCCATAAAGCTGCTGTAAAGGGGGACAAACTGTTCCTTCCTTGGCACAGCTCTCATTTTATAAAACTGTTGTCCCATGCACTTCCAGTTTTCCTTCCTGTACTGGCAAATATGGATCCCAATCCCACACACAGGAGCCACTCTCCAATCCCGCCTCACTTTCATGCTCATTTCTGTACCCTTCTAGGTCCTTTTCTGGACGGGGTCGAGGAATACGACTCAGCCCTATTCAAGTTCCAGGTGCACCATACATTTATTTAACAGCTTTTATTTATTTGACAACAATCAGTGATGATTCCTGGGCTGCTCTCTTGTTAATTTCCAATGATTCCAAATATTCAGTTACCTCTCCGCCCACTAATGAGCACTGAACTAACATTGAGCTACACACCGATCTTTCAAAAACCTATTTGAGGTACCATTTCCTTTAACAAAGAACGTACTGATTTTTTCCATGAGGTGTTTTGTTCCTTTGACCACTTCTGTGTTTTTTAGAATAGTTTCTACCACCTTGCACTGCGTGGGTGGCAGGGCTATTCCTTTGGAGCCCCCAAGTCTCCTCTGGAAAAAATTTTAAAGGCTGGTGTCATATATGTGACATATAGGTGACACATAGGTGACGTGTCACCTTTGGAGCTCTTGGTGCTGAGAGAGTCTGAGTTGCTACAGGGGGTAGCAGTGCAGCCACTTCACCCTTGAAGGCCTCCAGCTGCCCTGGAGAAGACGTCTCCTCCTCCGCCTTTGCCTGTTTTTCTCTGAGTTCTCCTGCTTTATCGTGATGGTTCATTGGTCCCACAGAGGTGGTCCCGCAGCTGAGAGAGCAGGTGCAACATTGGGCTCCTCAAAGCATTTATTTGGGGTCCACCCCAAGATGCACAGTCGAGGGTGATGCTCTAGCAAAACGCATCCCACCGGGATGAGGCCGGCTGTGCAGTCCCTGCTCTGGATGCCCTGCAGGCAGGTGATGCTGGCACTTGGTGTTTTCCATGTTGGGCTGTTGCCTGTGCAAGCAGGACGATGCTTCTCATTCCTGTGGACCTTTGGACGCTTCATTCCTGTTTCACAACCACCATCTGGCAGTGTGCCAGAAAATAAACTATGACAGAAGATTCATGGAAATAACCAGATTTTTTATCGTCAGTGTAGTGAAAATGTGTTTATGATTCTGATTTTAGAAAGTCATATGCTTTAGCTACTCCCAAAGGAAAGTACCAAATAATTTGCTTTATTAACAGTGCATGTTTAAGTGGAAGACTTTAATTTTGTATGAGTACACTAAGCAAAAATTCTGTAAACACACAGAAAAGGAGACCTCAATGCTAGTGTTTCCATAAAACAGAAAGTTAAAAGGGTTTAAAGTATCCGTCCTTGTGTGCTTGAAGAGCAGATTCAGAAAGCGATAGTGGAAGCGCTTATTGCTGTGATGTAACTGCAGCTCGGGCTCAGTCCTGCAGTTCCGCCCCGCGCGCTGGGGTCGGTGCTGTGAGTGCCCGTGCACATGGCTGAGGAAAACGGAGAATCAGGAAACGACGGAGAAGCTCCCAAGAAACTTCTACATTCACCCAGGGCTCCATTAAGCTACATTAAGAGCGATGGGCAGCACAGTTACCTGCATTTGAACATACTGCAAAATACGCAACTGGAAAAAATAATTTAAAAAAGCCCACCAACTTGAATTTACACTGAAAGTCAAACGTGGATAAGCAGTTTCACAGATTGAAGTATGTGCCTGTTCTGGAGTTCCTCTGCAAGAGCTGTAGGTGACGTAAGCAGCTGGCTGGCAAGAATAAACGTTATCTAACTAAAAGAGAGCTATAAATATTCAAGTATCGCTAGGTCCAGCCTGATTCTGCCAAGTCTTCCTCACAGAGGGCAGTGGCAGTCTCATGATGACCAGGTCCTTCGCTGGGACTGGAGCGCTGCTTGGTGTAAAGAAGAGTTACAGAATCAGGAGCACAATGAGCAGCAATTACAAAACCAAATAACTTTTTCATTGATTGCTCAGGGTTAGATTTTTAAAGGGATTAGCAAAAGCAAATAGGAACTAACACCCACTGACCTTGGGTGCTAAACTATACGGTTAGGTATGTAAATACCTTTAAAAATCTGTCCGCAGTGCACAGCTTCCTCATTTAATAGGGCAAAATAAAAGGGAATATCTTAATATCATTAGAATCCTTGAGCTCGATTCTGCTCTCAGCCTGGCCTAAGTCCGGTTTCCCTGTAGAAAAGCATGAGGAGTTGCAGATTGAGCCCTGCACTTTCAGAAACCAGCACGCTTAAAGCAGTCACTTGCAGTACTAACTAGTGTGAGCCCAGTGCCCATCTCAGAGCACAGGAACACAATTCTGCCCTCTCCTTCCTGCTACGAAAATCCTTCGCGCCCGGTGCGGTTGCCAAGAGGTGTGGTGCTTCGGGGGTTGATCTTGGGCAAAGCTCAAGTGAACTTCAGAGGAGCAGAAACGGGGAGGAATGGTGTGTGGCTCGTGGAGTTTAACCCTACGGCTCACGCTCGCTCTCGTGAGCGCTGGCTGCAGGACAGGGCACCGACGGACGTCTCGCTTCAGTTTTCTCAGCAGCATACAAGGACACCCGGTGCAGCTCTGCGGACGATGCTGGAGGTGGGAATTTACAGGCAGTCCGCCAGAAGCGGGCTCTTGTCCTGCACGGCACTGTAATAGATCTTGCTCTCTTGGCGTGTGAGGAGGCAGAAGAAGATAAATATTGTTGTCAGTAGAACAAGTCCAATGAAGAAAAGGGCTGTGAATATCAAGCTGGTTTCTCCGGGACTCAAAGTTTTGCCAAAAAGACTGACTCCTCTGTCATAACCTGTCAAAGAAGAAGTATTTTATGAGAAACCTCTGCATCAGTCTGATGAGTTTTATTTACTGCTTGTAAAAATCCATACCCTCTTTAGTGGTCCTATTTTCTGTAGTAATAGTATCATATGTGGCAGTTGTGAGTCCTCCTTCCAAAGGAGCTTTCCGCTCTGTGCAGGGAAAGGAAAAGCTTAGTTAGGTTGAAAGCCTTATTAAATTTTTTTTTTTTCATTCTGGAAATATAGAATGACATAATTCTTTCTACCTTGGTAATCCTAATAGAAATTTTGATTAGATTAGCACATTTTTTAGCAGATTGCTCTAGGTAGCTGTCTGGGCAAACTCCTTCCCCTTGGAGATCTCAGTTATTTCAATTCCGCGCTTGCTTGTCCATTTGGCGTGTCACAGCCAGAACAAATATGAAGAATATAATAGGTTCACCCTCTCCAAGGAAGGAGCATTTTGGCAACAGTTGGCATTATCCTTGCCCCGCTGTAGGACAGGATCAGAGTTAGGAGGGCGCTTGCTGGGTGCTGCTGCAGCCCCTGCGGAGGAACATAGTGAGCACTGACTCTGCTGTGCAGCCAGGGATCCAGAATGGAGCTGTGGGACCCCAAAACTCACTCAGTGAATTTAGGCGATGTGCAGAGGCCTGCAAGCACTTCTGGCTTTATGTGCAAGTGTGCAAGTGAGCGGCCAAACCTACCCTACCATCCCGAAAGGTAACCTCACCCATGAGAGCAACCGTTTCCCACTACTCTTGGTCAAAGGATACCTATTTCTTGGACCAAAGGGGAGGCTGAACAACCATTTTCTGTAACCTGTTGTATCTTAATTGGTCCCTGGCCATGCAGGAGTGTGCTTGAATATCCCCGTGGACGGGGAGAAAGGCACCAGCAGCATGCCCCTCTGCAGGCACTACGGCTGGCTGCATGGGGTGGGGATCCACAACTGCTAAAAGGCAGCTTGAGGTTGTCCCCTGCATCACCTACAGCTGGTCCACAGGCTGCCACTCTCTTAGAGGGACTCTTATGAAGCAGCAACTGTCATTAGATGTGTTTTCCCTGTCCCTAAACGATGCTAATTGGCCATGGCAGTTACAGGTTTTTCCAGGCACCACCTGGCGTTCAGGACTGACATCAACTATTGCCCTTTCCTGCCTGCCTTTCCTATGGATTGCTGTGATACTACCACGGAGCCTTACGGCAATGTTTCTGCTACTGCACCTGATTTATTGATGGTGTAGGTTGTTTCCATGCCAGCGTGGATGTGGTCGGCTACGTGACAGTGCAGAAGCCACGTTCCAGGGTTTTCTGCTCTAAGTTCAACTGTCTGGAAAGTCCCAGGAAAAAGGTCATACACATCTGCTCTGTGGTCCTTATCTGTCTGTGGCAAGGCAAAACAAGCACGGTAAGAGTCTCACTCTGCTCCAACACGGCCCCCATGCGCTGAGATATTCCAGTTAGACTGCCAGCAACTTGAGGCAGGTGAGAGGCTTCTGGTAGGTTTGTACTGTGTCTTATGCACAGGTCATGGGCTCATGGGCTGTCCTCATTTAATCAATTAATTAATTAACAACAGGAGACATTTCCTAAGGGCTTAAGGTCTTAGCGGAGTGCCAGTATTTCTTTGAAAGTCAGATTCTTCAGATAGTCCTGCCAGCATCAAGCTGTCACTGCTTTAAACCATAACGTAATCAGGCAATATACACTGCAACATCCATGCATCTTCACTTATACATAAGGGCAAATGTGTAGTTTAATCCACCTAACCATGTCCTCTGCTGTTGACATTTATACATGTTTCATAACAGGCTCACAGTGGCAGAAGCTCTACAGAATTCTCAATCATTCTGTACTTTCTTCACATGCAATACTCCTGCCAATCTCAGCATCAGCCCAGAGCTATGGGCACAAGGTACACAAAGAAACCAGAATCTGGGAGGCTTTGCAGAAATTTCCCATTGCATTGTTGAAAAAAAAAAAAAAAAAAGTACTTTGATTTTTCCACCAACCTTGAAGATGAAGGTCTGGGCATGGAAATGGACTGTATGTATATCGACTTCATTGCCCATTCCTATCAAATACCAGTTTGTTGTATCGCCTTCATTCATCGTTAGACCCAGGAGACTGTTATAGATCTTCCCGTTGATTGCTAGAATGACAAAACAGGATGGATCAATCACTGTCTGCTTCGTCCCAGGCTCTGTTCTGGCTTCCTTGGTGCAAGGGACAGGTAGGGAAGGTAGGACAGGCACCACGCAGCCAGGGCAAGGGCTCTCCAGGGTGGCTGCCATCCTCGCAGGGAGATAGCCCACTTTTTTGCTTCAGTTTCCAAACAGCACATCATTAAAGTGCACATTCATTTACCTTGCTAAACACAGGATAACATTTTAACCTGTTAAGACTGAGCTCCTGAGCAGAGAGGATTAATGCTGAGAACCCACATGGAAGCAGGAGGGATGGAGCTGTTGCCTAAAATGGGCACAATGTGTAGAAACAAACATTTTGTTTGGCTTGGGCTGTTCCTGCCCCCATTCAGCCTGTTCTGCCTGGGCTGATTGCTACTCTGGCTACAGTTTCCAAACATCATGGTCACAGTCCTACAATGCAAGCCAGCAGGGAATGCAGCTCTGAAGTGACAGAGAAGTTTAATTTTAACCGTAGCTTAAAATTAAATCAACTTGTTAGAAAAAAATATCTTGCTGAGTCTCATGAAAATTTCTGCTTTCCAGTTTTGCACTTTATGAAGATGTCAGATGGCTGGGTGGTTGCAGGCTAAATGTGGTGTCTTCCTACAAGGGCTGTCAAAAATAACCCCCTAGCCTCTTGGCTGCTGCCTGAGTCCTACATACCATGCATGCAGTTGCCTTCCACAAAGTTCTCTGTGTAATTAAAATCATCAGGATTCTTGTGAAGGTATGTTTCAATGTTTTCTTTCAAATACCAGGATTTATTTTCATCAAACACCATGAAGAGAAGTGTAAATTCACGATCAATGTCTTTCCTTAGACCTTTTTCATTTAGAATTCCTTTTCTGCAAACTACAAGAGGCCCCATCAGACCACTGTATGTGTCCTGGAATAAAATGAATATTTGCATTACAGATTTGCTAGTATATCCACTTTAACTACACATGAAATAAAGATGAAATTCCATTTTCCTATCAGGCAAAAAAATCACTGATCTATCTAATTTGAGAAATCTTTCTCTATATTTTAGATTTTAATGACCCAAAACAATGTTTTTCTGCCACTCAGACTCCTTTAAATTGCACTTTATGGAAGGAGTCACACTGATTCAACTTATCCCAGGGTTTTCAATAGATTACATTACACAAAGGTGGACAACATTATATATTATAATACTATCAAATATTATTATATTATATGTGATATATATATTTATATATCATATATATGATATATTTAATTATATATACTTATAATTATTATATATTTTATATATTATCAAAGAATACAAAGCATTCAGCTCTATAAGGCCTTCTCTACCCTGTGATCCTTAAATAAATGAGCAGCATTTCAAAAATGTTATGCAAGATAGGATGCTTTTCCAAACAGTATAATGACCATTTCCTGGTTACCTTTACAAAATTTGCTGTTGAATAGTAAACCCAAGTGATACAGTTCGGATCTGTTTTCCCCGGGCCTGATCTTTCTGGGACGTTCCACCTGTAAGTATTTATTTCCTCTGAAACAGAGAGAAAACAATTTCACTGAAAGCAGTTGGGTTTGGGGAGCTTTGAGTAGTAAGTAACTGGATCCAACAGCCTCCCAGTCAAAAAGTGATCCTCAGTTTTGCCTTCTAGGGCACCAGGGAGGTCCCAGTGGTGTAAGTGAAGGCAGGTATGACCCCAAAAAACAGCTCTGAAAATGATGCTGAAAACAGCAGCATCCCCCAGAGGAAAGTTTGCAGATTTAACTTTTCTTTTTTCTCCTTGGGCAAAACTTGTAGTAGATAAATGGTCTTTGATGCCAATGTTTAAAGCTGCCAGGAGCCAAATTCCGGAAAATATTCCCTCGGCTCTCTCATTTAAATGTCACTGCCTAAAAATAGCTTGTATTTGAGGGGTTAGAAACAACGTAAACAATGTCTGCTCAAGAGTGAAGATGCCACAGCACAGTTTATCTGACGTTGGCATCTCCAGTATTGTGCTGGACATTTTTTTTTAACAAAATAAAATAATTGTATGGACGAATCATGTGTGTTGTGTTCCTCCACTTTGATTTTTTCCTGGTGTCAGAGGGGAAGGTAGAAAACAAAGATGTTTTCAACACCTTGTGTTGGATAAATGCTGAACAAGACAGTTTCTGGCCCAAAGATCTTCTAGGATCACATAACTTGAGAACAACCAGGGCCACACTACAAGTCAGGGGAAACCAAAGAAATCATGAAACTATTGGCCTTAGCAGAGCTGCTCCCAACAGCTGTCAACAGCTGTGAGCATTGTGACAGAGGAGAGTTTTCAAGCTTTATTTCTAAAGCCACTGAGGTAACTTTGTGCTGCTGAGACATTAGACCATTTTAGTGGATCGTGCAACAGTGTGCTTTATGGTATGGCAATAATGACAAAAAGAGAAATGATGACTCTCAGATATCACATTGCATAGGATGAGGCTCACGAAGATTTTGCAGTACCAGTTAATCTTACAGGATGAGCCCCTTCTGTGAATGATAGCAGGGGTTTAGGTACTTAAGCAGAGATTAGCAAGGCTTTTAAGATGGCATCTTCTGTACCATCTAGCCCTCATATTTTGGGGGTACCAGAAAGGTGTTTGGACACCCTTCAGTTCATGATGTCTGCAGCTGTTTCTTGTTTGCAGGTAGAACAGCCTATCCAGGACATGGATACTTCAGGAGATACTGCTCAACAGTTCAGCAGTGTTTTCATCAGTAGTACCTAATTTGCAGCAGACAAATCAGGCAAGATGGCTTTTTTTCGACAGGCTTACGATTTTCAAGGATATGCTCTGCCAAGAGAAGCAATCTTGCTAATGCCGCAGTATCTTGGAGGTAAAAATGAAACTTAAATCCTGGAAAGACTGATAAACAAGAGGAAAGTGGATTTCCCTCTTTTCTTCTGCTTAAATGGGGCAAAGGACAGAGAGAGGACAAAGCTTTGGCAGCCAAGAGATTCTCTGATGTAGGATCCTGTGGGTTTGTCCCCGCATCTGTCGTGAACGTGTCATGCAGTGTTCCTTTAGGAAGCTGGCAGTGCTCTAGGAATTACGAGTCTGGTAAAGCATACATATAACTGATGGCTTGCTCAGTATTTAGATGGGATGGGCATGAAGAGCTTAGTGTGGACAGTCCAGCTTGGGTTAGGAAAGCTGGCTAGCAAGGAGCTAAGCAAAGGGATTTTCAGGTGATGGTGGTGGGGACTGAGATGCCCGAAGACTGTTCTTGTTTTGAGGTGCTTCATTAACTTGCTAAGTGCTATTTCTGAATGCCTAAGTAAAGGTCAGTACTTAGACCTTGCTGAAGAAGCCTTTCCTTTGGCTTATTGTCAAACCCAACCTGCGTTGACGCCTTACTTCATCTAATCCATCCTAAGCCTGCTCTCGTGTGGCTATGAGAGACATTGCAGTGTTGCTCTTACAGCACAGCTGTCGACAAAGGAGCATCAAGACCATTGCAGATTAAAGAACTAAACAAAGGAATCACATAAACCAGCTCTATTTTTTAATATATTTACCCATAGTATGCATTTGTCAGACTCCAGCAAGCCAGACACAGGCTTGGGTCTGGCCATGAATTTTTATGTGACTGTACTGTCTCAGCATAGCTACACAAAAGAGAGAAACTGCACCTTGTAAAGAGGCTGGAAGAGTTTTTCATCCATTTTGAGGCTGAAGCTAACAGATACTGCGAAAGAAAACTCCAGGGGTGATAGGAAGCAAAGGTGGGTGCATTCTGGGTTGACTATAATACCCATTTTTGAGTTTGCTTTTCTATTACAATGTAAAACTCAATATAATAATTGAAAAAAAAATGCAACCATTGAAAAGATGGTTCTCCAAATGACAATATAAAAAAAAAATGATGCTGTGCGAACTGCTTCCTTCCATTTTCCCGACTAAAAGCTGAGGCATATTTGACACAGTTTTTGAAAGACTTTTGACTGACATGGCAAACAGCTCGGTTTTACGTTTTAAGCCTCAGCTCTGAAAGGAGACGCCAGTTCTGTGCAGATTAACAGAGAAACAGAGTCAATATTTCTGACTGCAAATTTACCACTGAGTCACTCCATTTTGTAAACACTATCTGAGTGCCAATCCTGAGTCAAATGCAACACTAGCCGAGGCTTTCCTTGCAGGGATTATGGGCTTGCTCCTGCTTTTTGGGAGGAGATGGAGTGATATTACATTACTGTATCTATCCCTTAGGAAAAAAGATTCACTCTTGCCCTAACATGCTTATGTAATCAAGATTGCAATCTACATACATGAGAATACAAAGAATCACATATAAATAAACTTTGAATGTATGGTTGGAAGAGCATAGAAGAATGAGGAAACTTGAAATAGGGCATATTACACAGGTATTTTTATACCAGGTTTTTTAGCTCAAGCAAAAAACAAACAAACAAAAAAAACCCACAAAACCCAACAAACTTACCTGGCAGGGTAATTGGTGTCTCAGACTGTTCTTCGCAACCCACTTCTTCTATACCATGTGCTGTTATTGAATAAGGCCGGCTAGCTTTATTCTTAAATACAATCAATATAGAGTCACCAACCTCTGCATGTAGCAGTGGGCCTAAATTAAAACAAGAGTCTCTAGTGATTAATGCAGCTATTACAAATTGAGAAAAAAATGAAGTTAATCAAGAATCAGCCCAGAAATATGTTTTCTGTTATTACTTACAAGCTATAATATTAGCTAACCTTGAATTTAGGAGCTGTCCTCTGTGAAATGCCATTGCTGTTTACAGTGAAGGTAAAGAGAAATTTTTGTGATCTGCAAGCTGATTCTGTGAACAAGATTTCCAAGGGCCTTTTCAATAATAGTTTTCTGACAGTTCAAAAAATTATTGTATTTTAACAAACTGAGTACCTTGGCCATAGAAAGAAGCAGTGGTCCTTCTCAAAATCCTCACATTTACTGTTCTTTCAGCTATGCCATCAAAATCTGTCAGTTATCCCAGCTGACAAAAGCAATCTTTTTACTTTTTGAGTGATGAGAATTGTTCACGCTGGAGACAAGTCTTTGGGCAGCTCTTTTTTAGGGAGAAGTCTTGCAAATAGTTTTTGCAACTCAAATACGATTTTTTTTTTTAATTGGTAACTGTTTTTCTTTCTTTTTTTGGGAAAATTAAGCTACTTATTTTTTTCAGTTTTGCACTGCAAAAAAAAAAAAAGAAATATCCCTGCTCTTTGCAAAAAAAAAAAAAAAAATCAGCACCATTAGAAATATTTTTAAAGCAGGTTAGTCATTTTAGGAATTGTTGTTCCCCAGTTCTCATCCCATAAAACACGAGTTGATAGTTATTTTATAACATGCAGAATCTCAGATTGTGTAAATTTTGATTTGCACAATCCCAGTACAAACCAAGCACCTTAGCGTCTTCTCCATTCTACAGGCATCTCCAGATCACATGCTCTGATCTAAGGTGGATACTAGAATTTTCATTTTTACTTCCTCCCTGTAAGTACCCCTTAAGGTAGTCTTCCTTCGTTTGGGATTGAGCTGTTAATTTGGAAAATATCTTTACATTCAGCAGTTAAACAAACTGGGTGTAAAATCACTGATAAGCAGGAAGAAGCGTCAGTGCAACTTCTTTTCCTTTCCATATTCACAAAGCTGGGGAAAGCTTCCTGCTTGGAGAACGATCCTCTCACTTTTTAGGCTCAGTCTGTGAGCCGTGAGAGCTACTTGCCCAGGATTTCCAAATGTTCCTCCTCCTCGGTCCTCACTTTGCGCTGGGTGAAGTTGCCGTCTGTGTACTCCCTGTAAACCACCTTCTTGTATTTGGAACCAATCAGGTCTTCTGCTTGGCTCAGGAAAACATGCCCATAGCTGCAAAATAAAAAGGTGGAAATTAAAAACATAAAACTTTATATATCCAAAGACTAGTAACTGTTGTGTTGTTCATAACAGTTGCAAACAGAAGCAAAAAAATATACAGCTTGGTCATATAAGGGTGATGTGCTGCAAAAGATTTTTTGCGGCAAATATCAGTGATAATCCTTGCTGAATGCACACTCTCTCCACACAGGTAAAGCCTGGGATATATTGCACTCACTACAAACTTTTGGGAGCCCAAGTCCTTCAGAGGTGACAGAGCTGACACAGCAAAAACAAAGTTCAAGATAAATGTGGGTTTGACCACTCTTTCCAGCTCAATCTTCTACTCCAATAAAAGAGCGTCTTTTCCTGGAAACCTCAATTCCCCAACTATGGTGGCTGCCTTCACTGCCTTGTGTTTGCTGCTGTCGTTTGGGCCAGGGGCTGTGTGTCCTCACCCAGCTGGGCTGGCCATGCTCGGAGCAGTGTTGCTGCTCTCCTACACAGGCCGGACACATTCCTGGCACCAATATCGTGCCAGCTGCACCCAGCGGTGAGAAATGTCTTCTCCTTTCTGAACCTGGCTGAGGATGCTTTTTGTAACACCCAGGTTTGCCAGTAACACTGCATTTTTCGTTGTTGCTCTTGCTTGATGAGAGAAGACTGACTTGCCAGCAGAGGACACTCCTAACCAGCTAAAGAGGAGAGTGTTCAACCCGCTGAGAGCAGAGTTATCACACCTCCAAGTGACAGAGTTGTGTCATCTCCAAGGCCCGCTGCCAGAGGAGTTTTCAGGTTGTGTCACAACATACATAAAAAGAAAGGCTCCATCAATACTCATTTTATGTATGTGTAAGAGTAGCCTTTTAGCTACTGGAATTAAGATATTCTCCTAATGCATTTCTTGATCACTGTTAGAAGATCACCATCCACCTGTGATGCTTCAGGAATGTTTCTGACTGCTTCCACTGGACACTTGCTTTTTTATTGGGTGCAGTTGCTGAGCCATATTTCTAAGTGTTGTCTTTCAAATATGTTGCCATTTTGTTCCTTTAAGTTGTCACCAGAGACAAATGTGGTCTCAGAGCTGACCATTTTTAAATTACATTTTCTCTGATGGAAATTATTTGATTCGGCAAAGTGCTTTCTGAAAAGCACTAGGGCAGCTTCATGCGAGGATGCTCCCAAGTTCCCCTTCAAGCTATGAATGTGTCCCACACCCACAAGTGTTTCTTTTTGCCTTCAGTACCTTTCTTCATTGCTGCTTATGTTGTAAATCTTGGGTGCCGAGCTCTTATTTGATGCGTAGTCCCATTCCACCTCCTCCGCCGCAATGTAGTACAGCCTCAGCCCGCCGTACTGCTGCTTGGCTGGAGTGCTATTGCGGCAGCTGCTAACTTCATAAAGATGTTTCATCCCACCAACAAAGTGATCAAAAGTCCTGCAGACCACGTTGAATGTACCTGGAAAGGAAAGCTCTTGAGATTTAGGTAATCCTAACAACTCAAAAGCTGGACAGCAAACTCAGTCTGGTGCCTTGTACATCTCTGATCTGTCCTCAGGCAAACATAAACCATGATGTAGCACAGAAAACTGAGAGACTCGATATTTATGTCACCAGGCCTACTAGCTCCTTGCTAACTTTCAAAAATACCCATGGGGGTCTTAGTAGATGAAGGGACAACTAGTCAATAAAATTTATATGCTAATTTTCTACTTTAGTCGCTATATTCTCTATGGCCCCAAGACTTAAGATGGTGGGAATCAAGGGTAACATTTGCATGCTGGACGGCAAAAACACACATAAGACTCCTCAGAGTTGTGGTCTATAAAACCTAGGTTCTTCAGCTACGGGCAAACCATGAGTGCTGATGCAGATCCATAAGACAGCAAGTAGTGTTTTATTCCCTCAGAAAAGTCAGTCTACTCCATTTTCCCTCAAAAACTCCGTAACTTCTTATTATTTCATTCGGGATAACTTAGCTGGGGGGAAGCCCTGAAGAGCAATCAGTTAAATGTCTAGTTTCAGAAACAAGCTTGTCAGAAAGTCTCTGTTACACCTTCACTTCTTTGCCATGGGCTCCGGGTTCCCAGGGGGATGTGGCGCTGCCAAGGGAGGGCAGGGCCCGGTGCCCGGCTTCGTGCCCATCCCTGCAGAGAGCACCGGGGGACACAGCGGGACTCAGGTCACAGCGTGGGCTAAGAGCAAGGGGCAAATTTAGCTCGAGGCTGCTGAAAGCCGTATTGTTGGGTGGTTATGGATATTTTCTCAATAGGTTTGGGATGGTTCGAGTTGGTGTGGGGTTTCTGATGACACTGACCTGGCCTCTGGAAACCTTTGTAGTGCCTGCTCCTAGCAGGTCAGCAGCCCTTCTGCAGAGCTCCAAATTAACTTGTAAAATTAGAAGCAAAAGCTCCCTGTACCCAATAGTACTAAGTGTGCACTGCCAACATGGCAACAACACAGCCAAACAGCCTGCCTGTGTCAGAGATATCATTTCCTTGTCCCTGAGCAAAGAGCCACTGTGCTGGCCTTGGGGTGCACGAGAGTCTGGGCCTATGCGGTTGCTCAGTGTAATACGGCTAATTGAGGCCTCTTAAAAACTTTGCAGTTCAGACACAGCTCAGGCATGCAAGATCCATTATAGAAGAACACCTCTAAAGCATGGCAAGGATCTCGTCCCCACAGGCTTGAGCAGATGCTGCCCGCAACACGGCCCAGTGCAGATCTGCCTCCCAACACTCTCGTGAAGCAGGAAGGCATTTTCATAGGTGTTTAATACTGAGGAAGCTGAGGAGTTCGGTGAGTCACACATATCTGACTTTGTAAGAGAGTGATGGAACCGAAACTAGGGGCGTAGCTTCCTCCAGTCTGGGTTTCAGTCCCCCAATGGTGCTTTTAAGGAAAGTTATGAAAAAAGTAAAATATCAGTGAGTTAAGAAAACTTAGAGTTGTTGAAGTGAAAGAAGTGAAAATTCATTCATTTTCCCTTACTGCCAGTAGAGGGTTACTAAGAAATAAAAAATTCCTAGAATGCCTTGTTTAACCTGCTTCCTGCAGTGCCCTTTCATGACAGATGGTGGAGCTGAAAGGGATGTACACCAGGAAAGAACCCGCTGCCAGATTCTTCTGGTGTCGGGTGGACACTAGAACCAGGTGTCTACAGAATCACAGAATGGCTGAGGTTGGAAGGCACCTCTAGAGACCATCTAGTCCAACCCCCCTGTTCCAGCAGGGACACCCAGAGCACGGGGCACAGGGTGGCAGCCAGGCGCCTTTGGAAGATCTCCAGACAAGGAGACTCCACAGCCTCTCCCGGCAGCCTCTTCCAGGGCTCTGGCACCCTCACAGCTAAGAAGTTCTTCCTCACATGGACATGGAACTTCCTGTGTTTCAACTTGTACCCATTACCCCTTGTCCTGTCACTGGCCATCACCGAGAAGAGTTTGGCCCCATCCTCCCTACATTCACCCCTCAGGTATTTGTACATATTGATGAGATCTCCTCTCAATCTTCTCTTCTAGCCCTGGGCTTGGCACATGCACACAGGTCCGATAGTTATTTCTACTGGGTGCTCAGGCCAAAAATGGCTCTCAGCATGGATTGCAAAACTCTGGTGACACCACAGATTTAAACAGAGATGGAAAGAAAAGTGACATTGCACTCTTTAGCTTAAAGCCTATCTGAAGCTTCCCCAACCAAGAAATCATAACGATAATCTTGAAAAATATATCCATGAATTATACATGAAAATTAAAAATATTTTTTATGCAAACACTCCAGAAGAATCTCCTATCAAGTAGACACTTTTGAAGTTCTAAAATATCTTTAAAAATATTGACTATCTGCATTGGCAGAGAATTCCAACTTTGCTTAAAAAAAGCTTTTTTAAGAGTTGTGAGCATCCCTTTAGCTATCGGTCTGTCTGCTGATCTAACTTTCTCAAGCTCATCAAAGACTCTGGTCTGTGGTACATATTTAACTTACAACTCTTGCACAAAAAGTTCCCCAGCCTGAATTCTCAATTATTTCTCAATTATGCCAAGTTTTTCACAGTCCCTGCACTTCAAGGCTCTCTTGTGCTCCCATAACAGAGTAGAGCATCTCATTGCAAGTGTTATTTAGGCTGCCTGATTTCTGCAAATGCCACAGCACTAAGATAAGCTCAGGAACATACCCACACGGTCTGGCTGCATCAGTGCTGTCCCTGATAAATGAGGAAACAAGGCCAGGCCATCCCTTGTTGTCCCTCTCAAGTCGATGGTGTTTCCTTGGAAATGAACTCCGTGCATGTCGTAGTGACTGCCCAGCCCAATGAGATGCCAAGAAACCTTGTCATCCTTGCACATGGCCAAGCCTGGCAGATTACCAAACAAGTATCCGTTGACAGCTGAAGGAGACAAAAAAAAGTTTGGTTAATAGAAGACAGATGGTACTTCAGGAAATATCCTCCCAGCACATCCGTGACGTGATTTGGGACTGAACAAGTCACAGCACTAAATAAAGGGGCATGTTGTGAAGCAAAGGTAGCACTGATTGACACCAAATTAATGCCTCAATGCTATTCCTGTAAACTTTGAGTGTCTACACTTCTTTTTGGCCAGTAAAATGGAATTTTACATTGATGTGGCTTTTTGAAGTGCTTCACAGATACCAGTTAAGTCTAAAAGTCAGGTATCTGATTTCATTCTAGAGAAAATATCATATTGTTATGAGGTAATGAAATGGGCCATAAGGAGTCTGAGTTACAATTTCAGCTCTGAATCAGCATTCCTGTGTAATTTTGACATTCCATTTCCATTTTGATTTCTATATGAATCTCCTTCCTTCACAAGTGAGGCTGAACTCACTAATTCTTAAAAACTCTCTAATTCTCAGAAGCTCTTTATGATCACTGGACAAAAGATATTGTGGCAGAATTAAACTTTACTGTGGCATAACTCATCATAACATAAGAATATAATAAATAGTCCAGAAAGTCCAGTGGTGAATTTATAGGAAATGCATTAAAACAGGCAGAATCACTCCAGGGTGTCCAGTCATGGGAGGTGCTCTATATACTGTGTGTTTCATGCCCTTTGCTTATTATCTATTGACTAGCAACATGTATTTTCAATTCTGTCAGGAAAACTAAGGCACAGAGAAGTTAGATGATTTGCTCAAGTCTGTCAGGTCTGAAATAATTATGAGGATATCTACACAGAAGTGATGGCCATTTTCCTGGTCTTTGCTCTTCCAGTTCCAGAGATGGTCACTGCTCAAGAGACATTTGGTAGAACACGGTGGGTGAATCTTCATTAGCTGCTTCACTGCAAAGTCCTGCAGCTAAATTTAAATCACCATTGAATATCAGCCTTTCCTGCAGCTGCTGTCTGACTATGGCGCTATGCATTCCTGTAGACCCAAGCGTAATATCTCAAAGCTAGACGCTGCCCCCTTTCTCCAGGTATACTTGATAGGTGGATGTGTTGATTGCTAATGGGATTAAGGATTCAATGTGAATTCAAAAGACATCAGAAGTTGGCTGTTGCATCTGCCACCTTTCTCCTTCACCCTCAAGTGCAATATAGTCATCTAAGAATGATGACAAAATCAGTCAGCTTGTCTTCCTATGCGATTGCAAGGAAGGTCTTACTGACAGACACTTGATTTTTCATACCATGCATTTTGTTAGATTCTTTGAAATCTTCATTGCCTTTGTCTACTTTTGAAGGGTCACCAGTAAAGGCTTCGATATTTTTGTTCAGATACCAGCTGTCATTCTCATCGAAGATTGAAAAGAGCAGGTAAAATTCTCTGTCTATTCCTTTCTGCAGCCAGGGAGGAAAACAAGGCATTAGGCTTTACAACCAAAGTGTATGCAGAAACACCCAAGTAAAAAATATTTTTTAACATAACTGTCCCTCAAACATTGCAATAAAAGGACAAACTGTTACAGTAGTTGTCAGCCCTATTCTTGTTATGTCCTTATAGAAAAGGAGACTGACACTCTTTCATTAGCCAGAAGATTAAACCTTGGACAATCATGATTTCATCTCTGAGGAAGACCCTGTGTTCTGCTCTGGTTCTTAGAGCTGTTTGCCTAGCTGCTTTTATTTGTGTTTTTTAATGTGCTTCATAACGTTCTTATGGGTGTTTTCATTTCAATCTCCACTACATAATTTAAGTTATAAAATGATACACGGTTCTTCAGTATAGTCTCAAAGTCACAAATCTGGAATTCTGACAACATTCAGCTACAGATTTGGACTGATAATTTTCATCAGACTCTATCTTAAACTTGGATCCAGATCTGAACAACCCAGCGTACACACAGAATCAGAATCAGGTGGGAACTTCAAAACTTGTGAGACTTGTGAGGCCTAGACAATTGCTTTGTGAAAAATAAGGGAAGGAGGAGAAAGATGGGAAACCCAGGGATGTGGAAGGGGCAATGCTGTCTTCATTGGGAATGAGTTTTGCCTTCCCCACCTTCTCCAGGTCACCTTGCACTGTGAGAAATGACATTTCTCAAGAGTTTAAACTCTAAAAAAAGAACTGGGTATGTGGAAAATTGAACCATATGGGGAAAATCCCCAGTCTACCTCCTTGCCATTTGGGACAAAGCAAATGTCTGTTTTGGGTACCTGCGTCCCATCAGGGTTCAGTGTGTTTTTCCGACACACTAACAAAGGTCCCACAAGGCCAGAGTTAGTGTCCTTGACAGCATCAGTTGCTGAGTAGTACAGATAGGTCAGGCATGGTGGGTCACTCTCTGTTGGGCCTCCGTTTTTAGGCACTCTCCATTTGTATGTGAAAGTCTCCCCTGGTTTAACATGGGCTCCTGGCTTTGGGTATCCTGCAAACAGGAAATTGGGAAGGGCAAAGGTTACACAAAGGTTATATTTTCCATAATATAAGCACACAGATTGAAGTCAGACGTAGCTGCTGGTTTCTGACAGCAGCTTCCCTCTTCCAGACAAAGCTGAACCACCATCCCATAGCCTGGGGACTTGTGCTCCAACCCTCAGTTATGCAGCAGCATTCCAAGCCCATTCCCAGCAGAATCAGGTTAGCTCCTTCACAAAGGCTGATGCTCACCCACAAGACATTCAGAGAGCCTCCTTGCTCCTCATTACCTCCTTCTAATGCTTGTAGCTTACCTGCCCTATCATGAGATTCATCTAAGATAAGAACCCAGGCTATGACTTTTCATTAAGCATCAACAAAGCAATTAGAGCAGCAAGTGGAGCTGGAGCTGGGGCTGTTTGGAAATGCAAACCAAATCTGACCCTGGTGAATGTTTCTTTTTAAATTCACAGCCATGAACAGGAAAATCTGTCATAGTCTCCAAAAGACAGTTGCTCTTGCTTCTTTTGGAAGCTTCTTTTAAAGGATTTAAGTGTTTGCCTGTATGCCATGCACAGTGGGGATGTAGCACCACTCGTGTAGTTTAGCCGCTGTGTTGGTATTCACTGAGGGGAGACCGAGAAAAGGGACTTGAAAGGGAGATTGGGAAAAGCAGTCAGCTCTGTCCCCTTTGTAGAATAAAGTTCTAAGCAACTTGCTTTGTCTTTGATATAAGGAAGATCAAACCAGAAACTTCATTTAAAGCTGAGGCTTCCATTGACTGGATTTTCTGAGGCCAGTCAGATGTGTCTGTCAGTAGGATACTGCACTGACCTAATTTTGTGTGTGCTCCTTCAGTTATTACCAAGATCCTGGAATGCCTCAGGCACAATCCTCTTGAAGACTCAGACAGGAGTGAAAATATCAATATTACATTTAAACACATACTAGGTGCCACAATAACAAAACAGAGAGTTCCTGCAACATTATCTGATGCTACAGAATTCATCCTGCAACAGTACTTGGTAAACAGGAGGTTGGTTGAGAAAGAAAAATTATCTGAGAGTGGATAAGCATCAAATGCAACAAAGAAGAGTGTATTTTGAGACCACATCTGGAAAAAAAAAAAAGCTGTCCAGTGAGCCTTAGGTATATTTAGTTAAAGCATAGCACATGAGTTTGTACACAAAGTGCAGCCTTTGAAAAATAATGTTCCTTCAGTGTAAAGCTGCAACTCCACTGCATCTGTACACACTGGGAGGCAAATACAGAAGAAATCTAAGACATGGGGGCTACAGGGAGACATGAAGGGGCAGAAAGATTATTAGGAAGAGATAAATGTGGTTTCCTCTTCAAAAACCCGGAGGTGTGCAGCTCATGCTGCTGCTGACCTATAGGATTTGGGTTGATTTTGCACCTCACCTAA
The DNA here is from genome assembly GCA_013398735.1 of Nothocercus julius. Lineage (NCBI taxonomy): Eukaryota > Metazoa > Chordata > Aves > Tinamiformes > Tinamidae > Nothocercus > Nothocercus julius. The sequence continues at coordinate 990,817 of VZSV01000042.1, forward strand.
GGGTGCAGTGCCAGCAGACATTGTGACTGGGGGGTGTTAAGCAACAGCATGACAAGAGGGTCAGCAGATTGAAACACATTTCTATCAGGGAACTATATCTGCCATTAGTGGTGTTTAGGAGTGTACAGTGGATTTCAAGGCTGAACCTAAGCTAATCTTGTTTCAAGGTACCCTGGGGCCTGCTGCCAAATGTGCTACAATGCAAGGTCAGCAACTGGAGATTTGACAGGATTTGATGAGCCTTCTGTGTTGATTTTAGAAGCTTTTGTTGATTTGATTAGATGATTAGAGTTTTGCATGTTGACCTAATTCCACTGGAACTGTTCTCAAACAGGGATTAGGTCCTAGGAGTTTCTTCTGCTAAATTGCATTGGAAACAAAGCAGTTCAGACAAGTGTTCAGATAGTTCAGGCAACTACGTTCTCCTCAGTGCTGCAAATGCAGCAGAAGAATTATTTTAGAGACCGCAATATTCTCTCTATAGAGGCTGCAGAGAGTCTGTAGGGATTCAGCTCACCTAACCTTATTCCCCTAAAACTTAATTCCCTAATCCAGGTCTAGGCTTCTTCTACATTCAGTGAAGAGAGACACCACCAAAGAGCAGCTCACTGTCTCCTAAAATAGGTGTTCACAGTAAATGGGACTTCTCACTGTCTGAAGGGATCGTTTCTTGCCACTGACTACACAGTTAGACACATCATCTGAATTTTAAGTGTTAAACTTAAAGGACAAAGATCCCATCCTGTGCCAGTATGAGAGGAAGCATTCAGTAAATGCTCCAACATCCACATATTTACAAAGATTAATAAGAATTGTTGCTGCCAGAGCCCAAGCTCCCCTATTTTGGAGCATGACCTGAGCAGCTCCATTAAGTGCAATTGAATGAATTTGTTTATAGCTAATACAAGTAGGGTTGGGTTTATGTTATTTATTCATCATTAACAGAGAGACACCAGCTAGTTTCAGCTGCCTTGTCTGGTATACATGCAAGGGAAAGAATCAGCACAGGAAGAGATCAGGGGAAGGGGCAGTCCTGCAGGCTGTGACTTATGAGCTAGGTGTAAACTAACCAAATGATCTCTTCTGTGCCTTAAAATTCATGGAAAGGGCAAAAGCTGCAGAGTGACAGAAAAAGAGCCTCAGACCCATGTATTATGGATGCAACAATGCAATAATAGAGTTAAAACTTACCGTCTAAGTATGGAGCACCTTCTGACAGCTTGCTATAGCTCACACCGTGGGCCATAATGCTGTAGTTCCTCTTAGCTTTATTGGCAAAGGTAACCAGCACTGTATCTCCCACTTCAGCTTTTATAACGGGACCTTCAGAAATGAGAGTAAAGGAGTGTATCAGAAAAGCTGCCAGCTATCATGTTTTCATCTAAAGAAGAGAGGGCTGATCAGCAGCTGCATGCCCAGAAGTCGTCTCTGGATCCAAGTGGACTTCTGCATTTAAACTTGATGGAGTAACAGAACGGGTAAGTATTTACTATACCAAGTATTCCCAGGTGTTTCAGTTCCTCTGACCTCCTCTTCCTTTTTCTGAATGTTGCATCAGTGTATTCCACGTATTGAACTTTCCAGTATTGCCCTCCTATTCTGTCAGTTCCTTGGGTAAAATATATTGCAGATTCGCTGTGAAATTAACAATTCAGACTGGTTAAACAACTGGAGGTGCAGGCAGAACCCTTCCTTTGGGATGAAGTTATTCCGTCCATGGGACAAATGATCCCCAGATTATTAGCTTCTATATGGTTTTCCAGCAAGCCAAGGGAGATATTTCTAATCTGTACTTCTGTTAGAAATTAGTTAACTTACTTGCATTCATTGTGCGTTAGACTTCCTTACATTTGACTCCAACTTAATTATGGCAAGACCTATGTCATTACATTTCCACGATGGATCTCTATCATCCTCTTTTTTTTTTTTTTTTTCCTAGCAGATAACATAATAAAATTCATCATCGTGAAAAAAAGTTACCACTATGGTATGTCTGAGATACTGATTGAAAGTGGAAGAGTTGCCTAGGGCATCTAGACTTAGTGAGATTCACTCTGTTGACCTTTGTGAACCTCATCCTCATGAGGGTTCACTTTCCCCACACAGTTAGAGGAGCAAGATAAGCACTTCCAGAAGGCGGACTGGAGCATCTCATGAATCTAACTTCTCAACAGGGTTGTTTAAAACCATTCCTCCCTGTCCCTTTCAATTAAAATTAATAGTAGTGTAGGACCTAGCCCTGATGACTCACTGTAAAAGTCTCTCCCAGACACCTGAAATTAAAACACGACACGAAAGGACAAGAAGGCTTACCTGCCAGTGGCATTTAAACCCTGCCCAGTGAATTTATCATAACCGTCAGGTCCATAATTCCAGAGCACTTCTTCAGCAGCAATATAGTATAGTCTTTTGTGACTGAGTGGTGTAGGCCGAGAGAGGTTTTTCTGGCAGATCTGAACGTCATACAACGCCTCCATGCCACCTGAGAGGAGGAAGAGTCTGGAGACAGCTCTTGTGCCAGCAGAGTCAACAGTCTCACAGATACAAATGTGCATTTGGAAGTCTCTACACAGGAGCTGCGTGGGCTGGAGATTTCTATTTCAATAGACTCCCTATGCCTTCTCTGGGTCAGACTCTATCACCCTTCCCTTGCACCCACAAGTGAATCCCACTGGAATCCATGATCAAGTTTTTGAAAGTGTTTTTTTTCCCCAACCAGTGACTGGTTCTGATATTATAATTATACAACAGCTAGTATCATAACACTTGGATCATGGCATGTGCTTTGCATCTCCCGCACCAAATAGATATCACAATGTCATTTTCAAATTCATTCATGCAATTGCCTCCTACCCACCTTCAGAGAAAAATGACAATTTTTGTCAGATTTCTCTAAAATCTGTCAGGATTTTTCTCTGATTATCTGTTTCTACATCAGAGAGTGAATATGAAGGCTCTTCTTACCACGCAGTAAGATCTCCAGTTTATATAGAAAATGCAGTGCCAGCGCTGAATTTAGCAAGCTTTTCTCATATGAATTGCCACTATTTACAATTAAGTCATTTGTAGTAGCTGAAGATTGATACAATACCATATATGTATAATTTTCATAGGTGGCTAAATTCATATTCATATGTACAGGTAGAGAGAAAAAAAGCTCCAAGTCCTGCTCCCCCTGGAAGCTACACTCTCAGTTTTCTTTTCCTAGCCTAAGGCAAGCTGAGTTTTGTATCTGAGATGATCAGGGAGATCTCTAGCACTGTACCTCGTAAATGTTCATTGACCTGACAAGTTATCAGCCACCTCCCAGCATTCCCAGGAGTCATCTCCGCTGTGATGAACGTTGCTGGAAACAGCCCGACGACGTCTGCCCTCTGGCCTCTGTTGGTGAACGTGTGGCCGTAGAAGTACGCAGCATGGATATCTATCTCGCTTCCCATTCCAAACAAGTGCCAGGACATGGGATCATTGGCACACATCTCCAAGCCAGGGAGATTGCCATAAATATATCCATTAACAGCTAAAAACAAAAGTGTGAGATTTCATGAGAGATGGAAGACAAGTGTCTCTGACCCTGTTTCTAAGGATGACGCATTGCAGACCCTGAAGTGTCTGAATGTCCACTCTGAGTCCACAGCTGGATTACTTGCTCACAGACTTCTTGATGGAGAACAACAACTTTGAAACACCGGGTTACAGGTCTAGAAGATCTATGATCCATATTCTCTTTGCTAGCTCTGTGAAAGGCTTTCTGAATGGTACAGAGATACCGCAAAAGCCAACTCATCACCAAAGGGCCTGATTAGAAGTTAATTTGTTCTGCAGCTATTTAGCATCTCTGGAATTTCTTCCCTTTTATTCCAAGTCATAAATATGCCATTATACACATGACTCAAGCAATTTAGATTTGAAAACTATGATATCAGTCTAGTGAATCTTGGCTCTCTCTTCATCAGCTTGCACACATGCCAATGTATCAGGACCTTGGGAGAACGAGTCATACTTTGAAAAATGTTTTGGCTTCTAGATGTCATGCAGCCTATCAGCATGGCAATTTAACCTCCAGACCCATTTCATGATGAGAAAGGAGAGCTATCACAAAGGACAGAAAGTCCTAGTGAAATGAAAACAGCCAGGTCACTACTAGATATTACTACTATATGCTCAGAAGTCCTGCTCACCGTGCATTCGGTTGCTGGTCTGGAAACCTTCATCCTCTTTGTTCACTGTGGTTGGTTCTAAACAGAAGGTGTTTATATTCTCATCAAGATACCAGCTGAAGTTTTCATCTACAATGCTAAACATCAGGGCAAAAGCGTTAGCAGCACCAGTCCTTTCTACTGAGGTGTCATCTGCAGTTCCTAAATTGCAAACAAAAAGGAAAGTGCTAGGAAAAGCTTTGGAGGGATTTGAATTTAAAAATGACAATAGCTTTGGAACGCTTGAGGAAATACGGCGCTCCACCCTTGATGTAAAGGACAGGAAGCATCTCAGCTAATTTCACCCTTCTGAGACAGCTTCATCCCCCTCTACAGCCTTCAAACAGGTAGGTGCATCGAGAAGCAGATATTTTGTGATCACTTTTTCTTGACATAAGTACAAGTAGCTACCAAAAGCTGCTGTTTCATTTTCCCCATCCTCGGCCCACTGACCCCAACCCTGACCTTCAGTCGGTGTTAGCATCTTTATGTCTGCTCAGTGAATCAGGTCATGGACCTGGTCCAGCTGGAAACCAGTGATGATTTTTTATCTAGGAATTAAGAATAGGCAAGTGGCAGCCTGTAGTTCTGTTGCATGGCAGTTGCTGTAGAAGTGTGCGAGAGACAAATGGTCCTCTGTATGCACCACTCTCCATGAACTAATGAGGGAGCTTAGGGGATCATCTTGGGATAGATACTTAACTTTTAAAAGGTTAAGCACAGGATGAATCTCACCTATTTAGGCGAAGTTCAGTATCATTATTTGAATAATCATTTGGGAAATAACATGAGGACTTAGGAGTGGTTATACTGGGTAATCTATTATTAACCTCTGACGGATTTCTAATTCATCTAATTGTCTGTCCTACCTCTGAGCCTTGAAAACTGTTGCATCCCCCTAGCTTATAAAAAGGAGTCCCAAAGCCTAACTATCAGCTCTGTCAAGAGCCAGGCACGACCTTCCAGGCAGAGAAAGAGTAAATCGTCACACAGAATTCAAATTCAAGACTGAACTTGCAGATAATCTGTCCTTTCAGGCTAGGATTGTTTTTAATATGCTTTGCTCTAGCTTTACTTATTGTCCCATAGTTATCAGCTCAGTTTCACTCATTTGGGTGGTTTTGCAGATTTCAAAGTCTCCCTGGGAGAAATAAGTCAGAGAGATTTTAATTATCTGAGTTAAGTTAGAGATCAGGCCCATCCTTTCCATAATGAAGTCTTTCTCTTCTTCTGAACATATAAAAGCTGACCCAGGTATGTGTTCTGTGTATAAAATTGGGGTTGAAGGAGGTGCTGGAAACAGATGGCCAAAGGATTACATGTATCCCAGGTGGAGAAGGGATGATGGCTTAGCTGACAAGAGGGGAGAAGGCTGGTATGTGGTTCCTGGCCATTTCTGCATAAAATTAGCAGACTATAATGAATATGAGACAGGGAGTCACCTCAGCTGTTTAGAGCACATTCCTGTATAATAATTATGCTATTGGCAGATAGAAATATATAATCCACAGAGGAAAAAAATGACAAAGAACACTGGGCTTTCAAATATCTAATACCAATACCAAAATAACCATCCCAGCCATAATTTCATTTCCTGGGCAATGAGTCTTTTGACTGTCTGGAAATGGTCCCAGTTCTGGAACACTTATTCTGGTCTGGGTCATGACCAGCAGGCCACAGAACCTGCTGCAGTTCCTGCACGAGCTGGGATAAATCTCTTGTGACGCTGAAGGGGAGCAGGAAGGGACTTGTCCCAGAGCTACAATACCTACCCTGGGATGCTCCTGGAATGGCCCAGCTATTCCTTGCCCCTTTTTATGGGCTATGTAGGGATAGATTCTAGACCATCAGGTTTATACCTGTAAGCAAAAATGACTGTTAAGATGCCAAGCTTGGCAGAGGGGCTTGCTTTGTCAATGCTCAGTACCTTTTTTACAAACCAGCAGTGGCCCAATTAAACCAGATGCAATATCTCTTGGTGTGTCAATGTGAGAATGGTAAATCCAAGTCAAGCAGTTGGGGTCTGACAAAGTTGGGGAATAATCTTTCCTTACTGGCCATGTGTACGTGTAGTTTCCACCAGGAACAACAAAATCGTCCTCTTTGCTTTTACCACCAGTTCCATCTGGGTAAAGTGCTCCTAAAGCATTAAACAAAAGAAGAAAAACCTCCTTTTAACCCTCTTTTTCAGAAAAACTGCTTTCCCTAAATAAATATGTAACTTCCGTCCTATTATCGCTTTCAAAAATAATAGCAGCAGTCACAAACACAGAATCACTAAGCAATTAAAAAAAAAAAAAGTATGAGGAAAAGAATAGCACTGAGAATTAAAAAAACATCATATATTAGTAGGCAATGGCTTTGAAAATACATTTAAAAGGCTCTAATTTTTCCTTGGCTCTTTACTTGTATCAGGCAATTATTTGCATATTTTGTAAACTAATATTTTATGTCTTCTCACAGAAAATTGGTATGAGTAATGAAGGTAAACAAAATACATAATACATTAATTGAAATACACATGCATAGTTCTTGGATTCTGAAAATTAAATCATGCATGTTACAGCCCTATCAAGAGGAAGTCATTTGCTTACAAGAACTTTATGCGTGCAGGTAGGCTAGAGGTAGGAAGAAGGTACTTCAGTAACTAAGTTCAGCAGAAGAATTCAGGATAAAAACTCATCCAACCTGTTTTGGTTCCAGATTTATTCCAGGCGTCTAAGGTTTTGGGCAAAAAGTTTTAAGAGGTGAGGCTGTTCCTGTTTTTAGTCACCAGCTGCTATTGCCGATGAGTTTATAAGGCAGTGATCCAAAGTTAATGGCCATAATAATAAATTGTTGGCCAGCTTTTAGTCATGAGAGTTACTACACAAAGGGGAAAGGAGAAGAAGAAAAAAAGAAAAGTAAAAAGGCAAAACAGCTTTTACCTTCTGAGTCCTTGTCATAGAAGACCCCATGTGGATGCACAGAGTAAGGTCGGGAAGCAAAGTTCTTTAAGTGGATGATAAAGACATCCTCTTCTTCAGCCTTCAACACTGGCCCCAGAAAACCCAGCCAGGCTGCTTTGGGGATCTCCTGGGAGTAAGTGTCATCCGTGAATTGTCTAAAAATAGCCTTTTTGTACACACGCCCTATCCGGTTGGCTCCTCTTGTCGCATATACACTTGCAAACCTAGTGTTAGGAAGGGAAAATAATTTAAAGAAAAAAAACTCCTTTTGGAGATATTAAAAGACTTGCAGTTCAGATAAAAGGCTTGCAGTTCAGATAAGCCTGAGATATATCATTTAGCTGATAGAATAAAGGATGAGGAATCAACCTGGACAACACTAACAGGGTACAAGAGAATTTTTGTGCTCTAACAGTTACCCTACTAGCAGGTCTGGTCATTAGCACAGTTAATATAAGTCTTCACTTGAGGAGCAGCTTCTCAGGCCTTTCTGTACAGTTTTTAGTACCTTCTCCCTCTTTTGCATGACTGAAACCTTACATCCAAATGCATGATTTTTCGGGAGGAAAATAGAGCTATACTAATTCAAGGATTAATTCTAAAATCAACAACAGCAACTGTAATCAGGTAGTTATTCTAAAAATAAATAAATAAATAAATAAAAGAATATTTTTTGCCTGCCTGAAATGCATAACTTCCACATGCTAGAGCCTATGTTTTACAGCAACTTCAAGAGATGGAGAAGACAGCATATGGTCAGTGGTTAACATATTATAGCTATTAAATACCTGCTTCATTAGAATCCTGAACTTTATTTGTAACCTAAACCAAACCACTGGTTTCCATCATGCCCTTTCTTTCTTAGATCAAAGAGGCCGCATACTGTGGAAAACTCCTTTTCCATGCAGGCACTTGCATACTCTGATTAAATTGCCTCTTACCATTCTCTTGGACAAATCAAGTACACTGAGATTCTTTATTCCACAAATCTTTCCTTAAGCTCTTTTCTGAAAGCTTTCCAATATTTCAGTATTTCTTTTGAAGTCTGAACACAAGAACTTCACACAATACTCAAGTAATCTTCCAGCCAGAGATGCTTCCAGTCAATATTCCTTTGCTTATATGACTAGCAATTTGCCCTTTTATCTAAAACATCATACTGGCAACCCACGTTCAGTCTACCTCCCCTTAAGTCTCCTTTACCTCTCTCTAGCATGTCTTTTAAGTGAGATACACACACTTCAAGCCTATATGTTTCACATGATGTTCAAATTACCCCTCTTCACCACACAAAAAAGCGTAGGTTGTATGACCAATTTAACCTAATTCAATGCTCCATGAGTTTTTGCTTCCCTGGAGATCGTTTGAACTTTTATATTTTCCAGCACACTCAAAAAATGAGCTAAGTACTCATGAGGCATCATTGGCAGTAATATGACAATTTCCTATTTATTCTACATTTTTATAAGCGATAGTTTTATCCCATTTTTCTTTTGCTGCTTTTTTACAGCATTGGTGAATGCTGGGTGAAATATGACTTAAAAGGTGCACCTGTATCCTGTATTTCCTTTACCATAAAACCTGCAGGTTACTCCCTGGCAAGCCATCCCTGTCTGACACTGTGATTCACAGCATCACCACCATTTAAACTAAATTCCAAAAGTGATCCAAATTTAAAAGCTTTCATAAATATTTTTTTTTCATTTGAAATATATGGTTCAAGACATAGACAACCAACAGCTATTTTGGCACAGACAAAGCATCACCAAGAATTCCACAGTGCCAGAAACACTCAGCTAGGATGGAGTGCAAGGGATAGAGGTTTCTCCATCCTTCCACACATACATAAAAGAACATATATCAGATAGACCTCAAAAGCATGATTAAGGATCAGCTGTCAAGAAGTGTGGATTTTCACTGAATTAGCTGCTTCATGGTATTTGTCAATGTGCACAGCATGGCCTAGCATGTTACCCCATGCTCACTCAAGGGCAGCAGATATCTTCACTGCCTGAGGGGAACAGATAGCACTAGGAAGTTACCACAGAGCAGTAAGTGATAGCAGTAGTGCAGTGCAAATGCACACACATCCCTATCTCATGGCACTGCATTTATATGCCCGTGCCATAAATCAAATGATAAGTTAATGTTAAAAATTATTTCAAACAATTTTTCTCTGGAAAAGAATTCAAATGGAAAAAAAAAATTCACTTTTTTTTTTAGCCAAAATCTTTTCTTTTTCATAAGCTACCAAATATTTGAAATGAGTTTCTGCAATGCCATTGTGTTTACTACCTGATGACAATCCCTCTATTCCCTGGCTCTCTGCCACATAACATCCGTGTGCTTTTTCTTAACTTCAGAGCCTCGGGATATGCTGTCTTTCCTTCAGAAGAAGAACTGTGCCCTGGGAAAATTAACACCTTTTGGGTTGAAATGTTTGACATGAACACAGAGCAGGAATCCCAAAATCCAGGTTCAAGAACATATTCTGAAAACTTCTGAGGTTTAAGTACCAGAGCCTTTCTGGGTGCCTGAAGCTGTTCTACAGGTCTTGTTCAGTAGCATCTCTAGGATCTGTGCCAACTTTCTACTTAAAGCTATTTACAAGCTGGGAGAAAGAAGTTCTTTCTGGAGTCAGCTTTCTGAAAGGAGCCCTACTCGATTCCTCCATCCACTCAAACTGCAGTGGCTTCACAGTGCCATTGCCCGCTGTCAATGCAACAGCTATGGCCAGTCAAAACATTGGTGTGGCTCCTCTGCTCTGGGCACCAAGAGCAGTGGAGCCAGCAAAGGGTTTACAGTAATTTGCAGCCTTCATTAATTAAGGTTTTCATTTAATTGTGCCATAAAAAAAAAATTAACAGCACAACCTAAACACTGTGTTAGAGATTCAGGCTCATTTGTATCTCCATTTCTTCTTCTTTTAGAGACTCACAATCTCTAAAGGACAGAGGCATTTCCTACCCGAGATGCTCAAGGTTTGGGAGTTTGTTGGAGCACAGAAGTTACAAATTCATTTTACCCTCTCACTAGGAAGGTCCAGAACCCAGTTCTTCTACCTATGCACACATACACACTGCAGCATATCCCTATGGGTGCCCTCCAGATCCAAGGAAAGAGCACATTAGTTGTCCGAAGTTCCAGTCCAGGCCTCTAAGTTTCCATACCTCATAGAGGAGGACCTCCAGGTGCCCACCTTGGGTTTCTGAGTAGCTAGTAGCTCTGTGCCTCTTATATGTGTTGTTGCACTGCACAGACAGTGTTTCAGACCCTCTGCAGGATGACTGACCACTCTAGAATTGTCAGAAGCAACCACAGAAATCTCATGCAAAGGATGGATCGGTTTGAGCAACATCTCCTTTACACCCCTAGAAGGGACTGCTTGGCATGGTCACCTGGCCGAACTGTTGGTGTTCTCTGCTGCTCCCTTTGTGGGGCACAGAGGTTTTCTCTCCTTCAGCTGTTTCAGTGAGAGCCTCTTTTCAGTGCTCCGTAAAATCTCCACTGTCTGTGTCATCCACACCAGGGCATCTCCAAGCCTGTGGTTCCTTGCCACCCGTCCCCAGGATCCCTTGGAGATTGAAGTTGCTTTCATTACCTCTCTTTGACATCAGTGGTCATGCAGACCTCTACCTATCTTCTTCTGGTGGCATCTTCTTCCTTGGGTCTCTCATCTCCACATTCTCAGTCACTGAGTTAAACATCCCCTTCAGCTGCATTTCCTGCTGTGTTCCTTCCCTCTAACTGACTTTAAACATGTTACTGCAGCAGCTGCTGCTGCTCCAGATGCTATGAAGGTTAAAAATGTCTACTTCTATGAATCTGCCTTTGCCTCTTTCTTCCATCTGTCACCCCCTGGCAAAATGTCTCATATCTCTCATTATTCCCCGGTCACAAGACAATAATCTTTCTCCCTGCTTCTTCATGATTTCCTGCTCACTTCAAATAATTTTATCCTCCTTCAGGCATTGCACTATTGCTGCCTGGATCTCTTCCGTGCTTCTGGTCTTGTGAGGATGTAAGAGCTGTCCTTCCAAATCTTCCCTCTGATCCTCCAGGCCAGTTGTCAGCCTGCACTTTCTGTGCAGAAAGTCTTGAGGATCAGCCATTCCCTCTCCTTGTAATGGGAGTTTTCCATCCCCTGGAATTGTACTTGTGCCAATGTCCTAGTTTCCCTCAGAAATCCTTCAGCTGCACTAAGTCATTCCTCAGTTTCCAGGCAAGTCTGTCTTAAGGCTATAGAAGTAAGCATGTTTGTAAATCATGACATAAAAAGATCTTATTCAGACTAGGAAATCCATGCAAATCCTTTGCTTATTTCCAGATCTGATTTTATTTTCCCAGTTGGCGATTCCCAGTAGTTTTTATGCTCCAAAAAAGACCTTCTATGCACCATGAGTGGGACTGCAAGGTATGCTTCTTTAGAGGGAAATGAGCTCTAACTCCTTAAAGACAGTATTAGTTAGTATTAATATAATTACAGTCAGCTATCTTCCTGCAATGATAAGCACTACAATTCCTCCAAACCAGAGGAAGAGTGAAACAAGAGTGTTGTGTATATTTAATTTCAATGAATTCAAGACTCAACTTGCAGATAATCTGACATCTCAGGGTAGGACTGTGAGTTAAGTGTAGTTTGTATATCTATTTCTTTTATCACAAAGGAAAAAAATTTAAGGCTTTTACCTTATTTATGTTACCTTTGATCTTAAGAAATAGTGTTAGAACCAACAGATGTTAGGTTTTTCATAAAGTGCTCACATGTGTACTATGTTACAGAGCATAGTAAGAAATGGGGAGATAGCTACACATTATGCATGGCAAAACAAAGAGTTCCACAGTGCATTGGAGCTTGTTTGCCACTGTAATCACTGCTGAGAGATCAGCACTTCCAACTACCAGATGTGGACACTTGAATATTCTCCTGAAGTTAACATGCTTGATATGTACAGTAAAAGGGGAAAGCAGTAGACTTCTTTCTCTGCTATTGTCCCATTAATGTCCTATAGATTTTGCAATAACAATTTTTTAAACAAGTTTTTATATGCTTTTTCTTTTTTTCCTAAAATCTGCTAGTGTTTAAAACATTCCCTACCCCCTGCCTTCTTCATATGTTCTTTGGTTGGGTCTACAACAATTTTTTTTGTTGTTGTTTTGTTTTGTTTTTTTGTTTTCCCTCAAAGTTCTCCCATTTTCTTGTGGCAAGAGGCTACAGGATGCCCATCTTAGCCCCTGGGTGAGGTAAAGTGTTCAGAAGAAGTGGCCCTTTGCCAGATGATGGCTGCTGTGCTAAAGCTCATGTAGTGGCCAGAAAGATTGCTGGGTAAAGGTGGACCAGTGGTGTCAACCCCTATTTATAGATCTCCTGACCATAGAGCATCAAACAACAAAGCACGTTGTGTGTTTTCAAAAGGCATGTTCTAGTCCATTCCTGACCCACACTGGCAACAGGAGAGGTCAGCCAAGCCTGCAACACCTTAGAGAAAACTCTGATGCTGGTTAATTGTGGCTATATTGGTTTCTCTCCTAGGATAAACTTCTGTGTTCACTGAATTCAACAATAAAACTCCCCTCAACCTTTGCCAGGGCCAGGATTTTGCTTTGACTGAACTTTTGACGTTGACCCTTCTCACAGTGCTCTCCTCTGATGATGCAATTGGGTCATTTGGCCACATAATGACTCAGCTATTAGTTTACCATCTATGACGACAGTTTCACTGTCATCTACATGGGGTGGCATCTGCTTGTAGGCCAATTGCACAAATGGTAACAAATCACCCATTACTGTTGTTAGGTTGAAGACTTGGCCCAGGTAAATGTGTAAAAGATGGTCTAAAGAGAAGGGATGAGATTTCTCATTAGGTAAAACCTAAAACATCTTCCACAAGCAGAGCAAGGCTTAAGTGCCCATCATATAAAATAGCACCAGGTTAATTTACAGAGATAATGAACCAAACTTCAATCCCAAAGGCTGAGCCACAGTAGGGAGAGAAAGAGTTATATATGTCAAATCATAACACCTGCATATATATGTATTTTTGAAAGCTTCTTGCCTACACAGACACTGAAGGGAGAAATGTCTGATCTCACCCTCCTCCTGAAGCTGTTGGGGTGATAGTCATCTTCTACGTGCAAAATCTCACTGGAATCTACAGCATGTCCAGCAGCACTGACAGTGCCTTGCACCCTGCGTCTCCAAACCACCATGGTTTAACCATGTGAGCTCTTTCATCAGCTGTATCAGATAGACAGGGGTGCTGGGCACTTTCCCAGCTCATCTGTATTCAGTGACCATGATTCAGCTCTTTCTGTAGCTACCCAAGTCCTGTGTATTTCAGAGAATCTGTGAGCTCAATATTTGAAGGAGGAAATGGGAGTGAAATATTTTGGCCTTATCCATAGCAGTTTGAATTATGAGAATTAGTGGAAGAGCTTGAGGCTTCACCTAGGCAGGACTAATGGCAAACAGCCTCATTATTGTCACTTTGCATAAGGAGCACTGATGCAGAGATTTGCCCTGTGCAAGCAGCATGCTGGTCCTTGAGTGCAAGAGCATAATAAAGTAGCGTACAAGTCATAATAAGAACCAGCATCCAAGCCGGATAGCTACGTTAACCCGGTGCTACTTTTGGGTTAATCAGCTCTGATTAGAGGCAGCCCTTTCAGCTCACACCCAGGGAGGTGCTGATGCAGCTCTCGGGCTGCTGGTTCTGGAGCCAGCTCACTCAGCACTGGCACGGGGGATGCGAGCAGGGGCCGAGCCTGGTGACATAACCAGCTCTCCCAATTTCCAGCTCCATGCCTCAGCTACCAGAGTCTCCCTTCTATAAAGCAACCTCATCACGGGTAAACTCTAAAGGCTTTGGAAGATGCTATCACCACTGACAAAATGACATTGAAACACATCTCTTAAATTGCATTATCTGATCCAGGTAATGTGACACTTTCCATTACATAACTGTTAATTCAGCATTTTTATTAAGTAGCTAAGAATAAGTGGTTTTGATTATATCGCTTTGGGCTAGTTGGAATCAGAAGGAGGTGTATGCAGCAACCCTTTAAAGATAATCATTTTGTCTGCAACCTTTTTATCTGCAGTTCCCTATCAATAAAGCTGGGATAGTGCTCATCAAATGGATGCTCTGAGGATGCATCACAAGATGAGAAGTGCTAGGTTCAGCGAGCCTGAGCACTGCTTCTTGTAGCACATAGCTGGCTTAAGAAGTATCTTTCTCCTATCTAAGGACTGATCCTAAACTTCACAGAATTATGTTTTGCTTAATATCCACAGGAACAGATTTATTAGCTGAAAAGTTGATAATTAGTATTCAGTTTTAAATTTACATTAGAGATTACTCTAAAGAGTTAAACACCCAAAAAAGCTATTATCATTTCACTGTTTAACCTGTTAATGCAGATTTTACAGAGCATAGCAACTTTATTCTGGCTTAATTTAAAGCAGCTTGGGAATGGGCTAAGCTACTTACAGGTATCACTTTCTTATTTTGCAGTCTCATCAGAACAGTTTCCTAGCTTTGAAGATGCCTTAAAATACAGATAATATTTCCTCTTTGAGTAAAACCTTTGGAATTAATATTCTGTAACTATTACCCCAGAACAGTGGCTGAAGACGTAAACTATCCTTCCTCCCAGTCATGTCATGAAAAAAGCATCACATTAGTGTCACAGAGTTCAGAGTAAATGTGTCATTTACGTTCAAAGAATTCGAAATGCAGATAGAATTAGAAGTACATTTAACAAAAGAGGTTGAAAGTCTCTCTGCAGTGTTGCGGAGGATTTACAGATAGTTCCTCTTCACTTAAAGATAAACTCTTTCCAGTTTATCCAGAAGGGGAATATATCCTCTGATGAAAACAGTAGGAAAGTGAGAAGTTCCAGTGTTTAAAACAACGGAAGAATAACTTTTCCCCTGAAGCCTATTACTGTGGTTTAGGAACAAACTATTATTCAGAAATTTACCTATAAGCATAACACCTTTGACTTGGATGCTACCTGGGACCTTCAGTTATGAAGATCATAAGCCTCTACAGTTTGAATTAAAACATAAAACTTTTTTTTGACTGTTCTTTGTGAAATGCAGTTAACAGTGATTCACAAGTTACCACCTGCTAGCAAAAAGTTCTGCATTTCCTGGGATTTCCTAAGAAGCCAGAGAGGACATTTCTATTTCTAACGCCTGGGACAAGCCGTTGAGCTCAAGACCAGCTTGCATGGGCACCTGGACCTCCTCTCACATGCCTGGCTCCCAACCCAGCCCAAACACAGAGTAAGGACCTTCAAAATATTTCTAGGTTGTCAAAGATAGCAATTCCTAAAAGTATGCATAGAATGATAATGGTTGGAAGAGAACTTAAAGCTCATCAAGCCCACCGCGTTTCAAATAAATGGTTTACAGAGGCACCAAAGCCCTCTGCCGTGTCCATGCAGCGTCCAAGCCAGCGTCTCGACGCAGGACAGGCAGGCAGGCAACCTCAGCAGCGTGACAAGTGTGTGTCCTGTCCTCCTCTGGCTGGGACAGGACTCTGCAAGGTACTTACCTGCACGCTCTTCTTTCAGCACAGGTGAGGATAGGGACTTCGGTGCTGCCATTCTCAGTTGGGTGTTTAAGCATCTACCTAAACGGGTTTCCTAAACAAAAGTCTGCATGTTTACATGCAGGAATAGGTGAACCATGGAACAGACCATGGTTCGAGCATGGCTCCATCGAGCAAAGAATTGTGCTTGATTATGGCAAAATAGCAATTTCAGCTGGGAAAATCATTCCCAGAAATACCTCTGCCTCCGTGAAACATGCTACATGACACTTCTTTGACAAATATCAGTTCCTTAATGTCCCTTCAAATGCACAATAACTATCACCCTGCTAAATCAACCATGACAGAAGGGAAGTTCAGCCAATGTCTCCTCTTACCTTGAAGCTGAAATCCTGCATACCACAACAACATCAGAAGAGCAAATAGAAGCCAGCTTAAGACATCTACAGCTAAATTAACAATATAGTCAATTTTCTTTGCAGTCATGAATATCTCTCTGAGCTAGCAAATGTCCCAGTGACTTACTTGTCCTCCAAGAGACTTTGTCCTGTGATCAGATTTTTCCCGCTCGGTGCATAGTCCCAGTTCTCTTCCACAATCCCGATGTAATAGGTTCTGACCCTTGCTTCTCCGAGCGCAAACAGCCAGAGGAACCCGAGAGCGCGAAGGCAGCCACCAAGCTGCGCAGAAGGCATTTGTAATTCTGATTGCAAGGCTGGCAGCGGGCAGGCAGCAGCAGGATGCACCACAGGGAGCTACCCCTCCCTCCTGGCTCTCAACAAGTTATAAATAAGGAATGGACAGACTAAAGCTCCTCCTTTTCGACAGGTTAGGACTGGGATAGGTAGAGAGCCTGGCTATGCAGAGCAGGGCTAGGGAGGAGGTTGATACCATGACAGGGCTCTTGCCTGTCCTTCAGTGAATGCCTGAATTGCTCACTTACCTGTCAGGAGACAGTCAGGCAGTGCTTTTTTTTTTTTCTTTGAAGCTGGGGTGCTTTTTTGTCCTCTTCTTTCAAACTGCATGATATGGCATATTGGGACATTTTTCTTTTTCTTTTTTTTTCTGGTCTTTCAAAATCCTTTTCATTATTGTTGTGGTTCTTTTAAAGATTTTATTAGCTCACTCTATTAACCCTTCTGAGATTTCTAAAACTAGCATCTTGCAGCCTTAATTCAATGATAATGGTATATTCAGTGATGCATATTACACTCCATGATTATCAGAGAGAAAAAGAGAAACTTTATCATTGCTGTTCCAATTTCTAGGCTTTTCTGACCTATTTGTTTGGATGATGAGGGTTGTGGGTGTATTCATTTTTACAGTGAGACACCTTGTTGTAACAAAGATTTCTGGAAACTAGAGACTTTCTAAAGATTTTCCATTTTGATACCTAAAATTTAAGGTATACCATGATTACTTTTTTTATTGCACTTATTAACTAGCTCTCTAGAAAATCTCTCTTTAGCCTAGCTTCCTCTAAGAGGACATCTGTATTATGTCTTGTCAAAACTAAGTATAAACCACTATGAGTATGAACTCTAAACTTAACATCCCCAAGAAGTTACCTGAGTACCAAAACACTTTGCAAAATCATACCAGTACTAATTTTTAGCTGATTAAAGACTTTTAAACTTGTAATTGTGGAATACAGCATTTCACCTGAGATTCATTCACAGCTTTAACAGTTGTGAAATTCCCCTTCCAGCTCTAGAACTGTTTGACCTCTTCCTTGCCAAGTTAATGCTTATTCATTGGTAAAAGTATTAGAGGCTTCTCAAGTGAATTTGGTGGTGACATTTTAAACAACATGAGGCAAAATCAAATGCAGCAATGTGAATGGATTTTTACATGGTGGTTGTATAAAGTTCACCCTCTGGCTCCATGCTGCAGCTACTCGTAGGGTTGGCTGCACTGAATGCCTCTCCCTGGTGTGCATGTTTCTCTGAAATCACACATACCTCACTCTAAAAGCAAATGCAATTCACATCAACCCATTTTCTCAACTACATTCAGACACCATGCCGAGGAGCTGATTAAGGAAGCTTTCAGTTTCTTTAGGCTATGTATTGCATCTCTTCAGACATGATTACTGAAAGCATATTATACATGGGTAAAAATATAGTCTGACAATTGCAAATGATGAGCTTAACATAGTTTTAAAAGTTAGAGCCCCTCAGTTTGAAGCCACTCCGATACAAGATGATGTTCTCTGTCTCAAGTCAATGAACTGATGGACAGTAGGAAGAGAAGTGATTAGGCACATAGATGCTGTACAAAGGTCCTGGATCTGACAGCTACTGATTTCTTCATCATCTTTGCAAGGTTGTCCTCTCCTTAATTTTTTTTTTTTTTTTTCAAATCACACACTGCCCAGACTTTCAGCATCTCACGTCATTCTGTGTTCTCTCTTCCAGAATACCATTACTTAAAATTCATCTTCCTTTTCCATTGCTTTGTTGTGTCATCATTTGTAACTCAAATGATGCCAGCTAATAGCATTGCAATTCTAAAAGGCATAATTAGAAAGCAAAAGAAGAGTCAATGAGAGCAGGACAGGCAGAGATTTTGTTCCACTAGCTGTCAAATATGCAACGCTGGTGGGAATTATAGGTCAGATGGTGGGCTATGGAGCTGTGCAAAGGCCAAGGTGACATTTGGAGGTTAACAGGATCTCACTGTGATCTTTGCACAGGGCCGAGGACCCTGCAGCTTGCCACAGTGCATTCTTCCCTCATCCAGAATAGCTGTCCTCTGAGTGCAGGCAAACTGTGAGCTTCAACTCTGCCACCCAAGTAACTGAGTTTACAGAGCTAGGTACTTGTTATGCAAATGATTATTGTCATACTCTAGTCTGGGTTTTGTATTTGAATAAGCAATATGTTTAGTTAGAGGATAACATGCACCTTGAATGAGACTGCATAAATTTTGCTGCTTAAATCAACCATTTACAGTCACTGGAGAAATTTTAAGGCCAGGTAAATTCATCCAGGCGGATTCCATCCAGGCGGATTTACTTTGACTTTATCTTGCTTTATTTTTTTGTAACTAAAAATTTCCATTATATCTCTAACATGAATTTATATAAGCTCACCTAACTCATATTGCACCAAGCTAATGCGGAATAGGAAGGGGGAGTGTCTAATTCTGAACTGACATTTGACTGCCCTATTGTCATTTAAATAATAATAGTGCTATGTCCTAGTTTTCCCATTGCTCCTCATGTGACCAGGATTGGGGCCCAGTTGCATGTTTGCCAGAATACATATTCCAAATGCAAATATGAAGTTAATATCTTTGTCTCTTACTCTGAAATTTCTTTGTGTAACCGTAATAATGTCTGAACATTAGCACCTTATATCTGCAAAAGTGTTGTAAATCTGGTAAACGCCTTAGCTTGGCTTCAGCATTTACTAGATCTGGCACCTTGTATACCTTTGGCATCCACGCATTAGCACTTAATTACCTTGTCACATCATTAAAACCAGACACATTTACATTCCGGAGAGGTGCTGTAGGCATGACTCAGAAAAAAAGATGAAAGAATAGCTTCCTTGCATCAGGAAAATTTCTGGGTAATTCCCTTCAGGCAGTAAGGTAATGGGATTAAGTTTGTCCCTTTTTTGAGGAACCTTTCAGCAAAAAGTGGCTGGCTACTGGCTCCTCCGAGAACTCCTGCCCCTCTGAAGGCTAAAATTGGTGCAAGCGGGTTCTCAGGTTCTCAGGTTTTGTAGTGGTGTTCATAGGTATGAAGGGTACTAGCATATTGAGTGTTAGTCTATGAATGAACCCTGAAAAAATCAGTAATGGAGTTTCTCATGTACAGCAGGAATAAGTTTGCAACGATTACCTCAGCTTAATCCTCTAAAGCCCATACTTGTTTTAATCTAATTTTACTGAATTAACTAGAAGTTAACATCATGATGACTATTAGATCAATGAAGAGAGATTTTTGGATTTTTTCCTCAGGTCCTCGAAATTTGGTGACACGAGTTCAGAAATGAGCACTTTATTCAGACTACCAACTATCGAAGCTCAACTTATATCTTCCATTTAGCAGATGGTGAGAGTAACTCCACTGGTGTCTCTGATTTCTCTGGCTAGCAGTGCAGATCCTGTTCCTACACACTCATCCCTGGACCTCGTGCTATGTCAGTTTGTGTCAGCTGCAGCTCAGGGTG
The DNA here is from genome assembly GCA_013398735.1 of Nothocercus julius. NCBI lineage: Eukaryota > Metazoa > Chordata > Aves > Tinamiformes > Tinamidae > Nothocercus > Nothocercus julius. The sequence continues at coordinate 1,010,703 of VZSV01000042.1, forward strand.
GGGAACTGATCCATCTGATTCCACCATAAGACCTCCGTCAGCTGGTGTTGCCACCAAACCTGGAGTCATACCTGTAGTGACTACTTCAAGGCAATGAAGAGTGCCCTTGGCATAGCTGGGATCTGAGTTGCACCCACCCAAGCTCCACACCAGGCTTTGAACCAAGACATTCTTCTCCTTCCTCTTTTTTTTTTTTTTTTTTTTCTCATACTTTCCAGCCACAAACTCTTATTAAATACAAGAACTTCATAGTACATCAGTGCAAAACAATCCCCTTGCACTTTCTAATCATCTTTTGAGTCGCAACAGCAGTGATTGGAAGGCAAACCTTACTTAATAGTCTTGAATAGTAACACAAAATTTATTTGAATTAGCTGAATCTTTTGAGTATGCACTGGTCATTTGGAGTCTTTCCTCCAAGATTTTCAACACTTCTGTTTGCAATGCTGGATAGGGCTCTGTCAAGAAAGCTTTTCTTGGCATGTATAGCTCCTTTTTCCCAGGTGCGCTACAGGTCTGTAGGAGACAGAAAGATCAAAAAAAAAAAGCACTGAAAAGTGATGAACACACTATAACCCCAAAGAATAGTTACATGGAGCTGAAGGAAGGAAACTGGGATGGATTTTAGAAAAGCAACTGTAACCCACATTACAGTTGGCCCAGAGATCCTGTCTGACTCACTTCCATCCAGAAGTCCCTGTGGCAGGACTGAGGCTCCAGCCCTCCAGACTCCCATGTCAGGACCCAAACAGCTCCCCAGTGTTGCCCTCCAGCCGTCTGGGCTTAGTTCATGTACCAAAGACAGGGTCACACTTGGAAATTTCACAAGAGCTCTCTGGAGATGATTATGGCAGATTAATTTTCTCTCTGCATCTCTGCACACATTCTTCTTGCAGAATAGCTGGTTTTGGTACATTTCCAGTTGCAGATAAGCCTTGAGCCAAGGTATGCAAAGGAAAAGAGAGCTCCCCTTTTATGAGAAGCAGTCTCACAGCTCATTTCTTTTTCATTGTGTGTTTGAACCTAATCCTACAGCTGCCCTGATGAGGGCACAGAAAAATGTGGAAGATGAATTTAGGCTTTAGAGAAACTGATCATACATGAGAGAGAAAGAGACTAAAAGATAGTGAAAGGAGGCAAGAGTGACATGGAAGGTGTCTAACACTGCACAAAAAGGGAGCCGTAAATTTGAAGAAGAGATTATAATAAATTGCCGGAAAGACGGGGCAAGTGAAATGTGTTCAGCCTCTAAAGTCATTAAAACAAGTCTAAAAAAAGGGAAGTTTTGATCCTAATTAAGAGAAGCTTCTTGCATGTAGCAACTCATGTAATATCTGCACTGTTAAAACAAGGCTAATACCTCGACAGAACTTCAAGGTACATTATTTATGGGTTTCTATGGTGCTGCCCATTGTAGTTCCTAACAAACATGAAAGAGCTTAACTTTACGTCATCACTCTTCATTAACCCTATTATACAAATGAGGAAATTTAAGAAGGTTAGGTAACTTCCATGTGCTCGTGCATGAAGGGAACAGTCTCCCGGCACTTTCCAACACACTAAGCAAAGCAAGAGCCCTCCTCCCTACCCACCAGCCCTCCTCCCCTCCTTTCCTCTGAGCGCACAGTGGAGGAGGAGGTTGAGGTCCCACTCGACCTTCCCCCTTCCCAGCAGTGATGCCTGTTGGTGACTTGGTTGCACAAGGAACCCGTTTCATCCCCACCAGGCCTGCCTTGGCTGCCTGCCCGACGGAGGAGCGTCAGTGCCGAGGGCCACCTCGGCTCTCCCCTTAGCAGCTTCACCAACTCTCCTCCAGCCTTGCCATGGGCCTCAAGGGATCCCCTTCGACTGCTTCTCATGGTGCTGACCTACTTACTCTAGAGAGAACTTGGCCCTTTCGGCTTCCTGCTATGAGATCATTGCCCCGTTTTCTCTCCAGGTAAATAGGGGAGTTGTGGTAAGAAATAGCAGCACTGGAAAACTGAACATGAATATTTAAAGCAGAGAGCAGAGAGGAAGGCAACAAGTATTGCTAGAAAAAAAAAAAAAAAAAAAAAGAAAAGAGAGAAAGAAAGAAGTGATGTGATCATATATGACAAGGATCTTCCAAAATGTTTCCTTTAGCAGCCTCACCTCTACCAGGCATTGCAAAGAGTGCTATAAAACACCAAATTCCTGCCATCAAAAAGATGCTTCACAAGGGGTCTGCTGTGTGTGGTGAAGGAGCTAACAAGGGGCAACTGCTGTCTGGATAACTCCTGTCCAGTTCCTCTATTTGAAAAGAAGCAAGTGGGAAATACGACATGGCTCTCTGGAAGCGTGGATGGTTGCCTGCGGCGAAAAGGCATGATCTGTGGGACGTGCAGGTGACTCTCAACACTTGGAAAGTCTTTCATTTGTGTCTACAGAGCTTTACAATATAGACCATTCCTCACTGACTCTGTTGCAACCTATATAAAGAAGCCTTTCTTATAGCCATATTCCCACTAGACAGAGTGGAAAGCTCCCAAGGCTGGTACTAAATAAGAAAAAACACAGCGTGTGGAAAAAGAGCTTTCCCTTCCCTTCACATAGTTGTTCCCCCAAAAAACCCAGCAGCACTTGAGACTTGCCTTTAAGAGTTTGCTGTGGTCTTCCAAAATGTAATTTGCCTGTTTTAATCATTCAGAACTAGTGTCAAATCTCACACGGTTCCTGCTCAAGGATCCTTCCTCTCCTTTGCCCTCCTCTTACCCCATCTCTTCTTTCTCTTGATGAGTTTAACCCTGGGAGGCGCAGACCACTGTCTTGATTTCAGCAAGACATACAGGAGAGAAGACAGTTGTGGAAAAAGCCCTTAAGTCCTAACCCCTAAGTGTAGGGTTAGAGCTCTGGTCATCTTTCTTTGTAAGAAGGGGCTTGTAAACACTGACAGAGAGGCAGCCTGGTAAGTCCACACTGTGCATACAGCATTGAGCAAATTCAGCAGCCCATATACAGATCCTTCTCCAAAAGACTTGTGAAGTGACAGGCAGTGCGAGGCAAGAGCGGCCGTGCCAGGCTCTGAGTCGAGGCTGGCTTGCCCCAGGCTGCCAGGGTGTTCCTGCATTGGAGTCCACTTACATTTATGAAACCAGGAATAACTCAAGCAGAGTCACCTCAGCTGTGCCTACTCCCACTGATGTCGACATGGCATAAGGTGAGCTTCCTCCTTTCTCAATCCGGCTAGCATTTCGAATGGCAGACTTCATGAATCACAGCGCCTGGAAGGCCTCCTCACGCCTCCCGCAAGACTTCGGGCAGATCACGCAGGTCCAGTATCTGTAAGCTTTGGAAATAAAAAGTGAACCATCTAACCTCACCTTTGGGCACTGGAGAAATCACCCAGAGCCTCAGAAGTGCTGAGCAACCTCCATCCATGAAGGAAACGTGGCCTCAGCTGACTAACTGTAAGCACTCAGTTAGCCTGCGCTCCTCTGTGTGCCACCCGCATGCTCATCTGCAAAGTGGGGATCATTATATCTGACTCACTCTCCAGGTACTTGGAAGCTAATTTAATTAATGCTTGTCAAGCACTTTAAAGGTCTTCAGATGAAAGGAGCCGCAGATAGGCAAAGCATTGCTATTACTATTAATTATTTCTATTGTGCAAGTAGACATAAAAGCAGCAAGAGTGATGATTACTTGCTTCCTTTACAAGTGGCAAGACACAGTACAAATATATAGACAAGGGACCATCCCAGCCCTTCAGTGCTCCTAATCTTATAAGACAGATAAACCAAACAAAGAGCTAGGAAAGAAGCACAAGTCCAGAGAAAAACAGTGGATGTGACAACTTGCCACACACATTTTTTTTGGCAACACCTGCCTTTGAAATATGTCCCGTTGACCAAAAACACAGTATTGCTATTAAGGTATTTAAAAGTCACAAAAGCTCTCAAAAATCAAGAGTACTATAGTGAATGGTATTTCTTATTTAGTTTCTGCTTTTTGAGCACTGAAGATCAAGATTTCAAGTTTTTCTCCACAGCCACGATAATTGAAAATATTTCACTCATTCTCCACGCGCAGTTGAAGTGCTTGGATGTAACACAGGCCAGCAGCAGAAACAGTTTGCTGTGTCCCAGCTACTCGGCAGGAGCAGTCTGCATGTGCTCCTGTGCTTGGTGGCAGCAGCTGGTCCTACCTCCTCCTCCTCCCACACGTCCAGGAAATATCTCACCTCCCTTAAGCAGCGGGTAAAGCAATCACGATTAGTTTTTACTTCCCACAGCACGTGTGTGCACATCACAGAAAGGTTGCATACGGTGACGAGATGCTCCACAACAATTTGTTCCTGTGTCTAATCTCTAACTAGATGGATGATGGGACAGAGGAGAGGAGCAACCCAGAGCAATTCCCAGCCAGATGCTGAAACCTCTGGATGTGCGGCTGCAAAAGGGCTGGTGCTGGCAGAAGGACGGGGGATGCCCAGATAGGCCATGGAGTCTCCATCTTTGGATGATATTCAAAACCCGCCTGGGCAGGGTCCTGGGCAGCCTGCTCTAGGTGACCCTGCTTGAGCAGAGGGTTGTACTAAATGATCTCCAAATGGTCTATTCTGGTTGTTCTATGACTCTGTGAAACGTGGCCAAGGCCAGCTGCTCTAGCAGGGCCAGTTGGTGAACAGCTCTGAGACAACTCCAGCTGTGGTTCTTGGTGAGTTTATTGTAAGACAGAAGAAGTCTGATGGAAGCTATCACCAGATCCGATCTGCTCTGAAACTATTAATCTTCTCTTACAGGAAACCCAGCCTCTGTGAAAAGAAATTCTTAGAAGGAAGAGCCAACAGTGCTTCTGCCCTCTCAGGACAGGACAGAAAGGCTGACTGGGGTGTCCTCCATGGCCGCTTCAGCAATCTGGGCCGGCCCCGGGATCCTGGCGCTTACACCAAACTCCCTCTAATGGCCGGAGACGATGTGTTTCCCCACCGTGTGCATGGCTGGATGGGCATAAAAAGGCCCTCTGGGCTTCTACTTATTTTCAGTGTGCATGGGTCAATCTCTCACCCCGTGCTCTTCTACAATCCCATGTCCATCCAGCATCTTCCCTCTTAATTCCTCCCCTGACTCTTCCCTTTCTCCCAGACCTCTCAGACTCGTGGCAGGGTTCATGGACCTGCTGCTTTGGCTCAGGCTGGCCTGTGTCCCATGGGAGGAAGGAAGGGCAGATGGTGCCACCAAGGAGCAGAACCCCGTGTGCCAGGCAGTGGGTTCAGCTCTTTTTTAAGAGCAGTATTTTGACGTCTCCCCAGGAGACGCTGTGGAGTGGCTCTGCTTGGCACCACCTCTGCTGAGGGGGCCGCAGAGCCCGGGGCGAGCGGCAGCGCGATGAGCTGCACCAGCACCGCACTGTTATCCCTGTCCGACACGCGGGAAGTGGAGATGGGCAGGCCGCACTTGTTCAGGAGGGGCCTCTAATTATGTCTCCTTCGGGTACGTAATTTTAGGGAACAGATAGAAATGCCTAAAGCTAGGTGTCCACCTTCCTCAATCCCCAGTAAAAAAAGCTTGGAACTCCCTCTCATGGGAACAGAAAAGTGCAGATAGTCTGAAGAGAAGATTGTTTAATTTCTTGGAAAACTGTATGATGCGATCATGCAAATAGCCTGGCACTTTCAGAAATTCAGGTGGTACTAAAAAAATGCTTAAAGGAACTTCCCATTCCTTGGGCTCTTAGGCTGTGTGTAATGTGTTGAGACTTAAAATATTCTTCTGTCCTGTGATGACCCCAAAGCAACAATTTCAGGGTCGGCGGGGGATGTTCTGTCCTTCCTTAAACCAGCCTGAAAGAGGTGGGAAAAAATAGACTTCAGGATTTGAAGACTAGCTGTATTTCCAAAAGTTTATCTGATTTTCCTACCTATATAAGTTTCTTTTATACCACAAGTGATATTGCTTTTTCCTTTTCCTTTTCCTTTTTTCTTGGCAGAAAACCAGATGAGAGTGAGCCCCCCTCAGAACAACACAACAGTGAGTGATGGCCCTTAACCTTTAGGCTGTTGTCCTCCTCTTTCATCTTGGTGGAGCGGCTGCTCTAGGTGCCTCAGCCAAGGGACTCGCACTGGAGTTTTTAATTTCTCTGAGTGAGCCACAGGCTCCTTGGCCAAGCCAGGTGTCTTGCTCAGTTTGAGCAGATTGAGCAGAAACACCACCCTACACTGCAGAAACTTTTCTTCTTGAAAACGCCAAATGCCTCTGACAAATGCAATCAACAGGTTTTAACAAAACACGCATTTCTTTGGAATATTCCCAGTATTCACTCTTCATAACTGAAGGCTTCCTGGGAGAAACAGGGCATTTCAGGGGAAGTTCAGAAGGTGGGATGGTGCTTGAATCACCAAATCAGCAGGAGAAGTAGCATTTCTCCCATGTAATCTGGTAAGCAGGGGCATTTTCTGGTGGGTACTGATTTTAGCTGTTAATTCTTCTGCACCTTGAGCAGATAGTTGTGGGGACAAACCCCAGTGGCAAGATGAAGCACAGGCCTTTGAGTCAAAACCAGAAAAAAACTATTACACGAAACCAGCAAAATGAGGGCGCAAAGCTTTAATTATCTTAATACTGGATAGCGCCAGTGTTAGTCTCTGTTCGGTGCACAAACAACCCTTGGCCACAGGTCATGGTTCATTACCATTTCAGAAAACAGTGGTGCTAGCACAGTGCTGTCCCTGTACAAAACATCCCGGTCAGGAAATAAAACGAGTTTTGTGCTAATTCAGACGGGCACACGTCCACGCAAGCGGGTGCTGGGCCCGCCGCGGGGTCCCCACGGTGCGGTGCGGGCGGTGCTCCTGCAGCGCGCTGGCTGTGCAAACGTGGGGTGTCCCGGTGCTCACGGAGCCGCTGGCACCTCCGAGCTGTTGCCTTGGACACATGCTCAGCATTGTACCGGCCTTTTCCGGAGAAGGGGAGACACTGTAAACGTGTAGGAAAGGAGGATATGAAAGAAAGCATGAAGAGAAGAGACAGGAAAAGACAGAAGGAATGAAAATACTCAAAAAAATATGTAAAATCAGAGTGAGTGAAATCTCCAGCCATGTGACATGATGTATTTCCACTGAAAAGTGCACCTCCAGAACAAGCTGTATGGAGAGGATGCATATGTCGGTACCTTGTAGCAAATGTTTTTCCACGGAGTGTGGAGAGCCTATTTCAAACTTGGTCCATAACAACTTCCTTTCTTTCTCTTCAGACTCCTATATATTCTTCATTTGAGCACAGCAACTTGCACCATTCAGTTATCTGTTGGTATTTATTATTGCTCCAATTCAAAGAGGGAAGACATGAATCTCCTTTAATCTGACCTCTTCTTCATCGTCGGCTGTGGTCTAGCTGTAGGGTCAACCCTCAGCTGGAGTGATTTGTGACTAGGATGCTCTAGATAAAATAAAAAATGAATAATGCTGCTACTGCTTTTTCTACCTTTCTGCCTCTACCTTTGCAGAGCATCACTCGCCCCTGGAGAGAAGCAGGGGGGTTAAATTGGGTACCTGCTGAAAGAACAGGGAGAGCCGGCTGGGGCTCCGGAGCAGGTTATCTGCGTTCCTGCGGTGCCTGGGCCAACCTGGGAAACCTCCCCAGAGCCAGCTCATCTCTGAAAAAGCCTCTTAACACCAGCTTGGTCAGGATAAGCACCAATTCGTCCTGGGGAATATTAACCCCTCCTTCCTCTCGGTTGAAGGAAGCATTAACCATAGCCAGTCACAAAAATAAATAAATAAATAAATAAATAAAAAGAGAGCAAGAAGAGACCATCCACGCCATGGTGCCAAGGTGGAATAAACTGAATTGAGTGGACTATCGCTGTGCACCTGGAATAATGTTTTGGCTTCAGGGGAACAACTTAAGACTTATTCTACTATAAACAAGCGAGGAAATGACCATCTCCTTTCTATACAGAGTATCAACACCAAAAAGGGCTTATTCTAGTTCACACACTACAGCTGCCCTCCAAATGGGCCAGATCTATTAACTGAATAAGTGGGCAGTCAGATATGCCCTTCAGCAACCCGAGTGCTGCTGCAGTTCTCCAGTTCCTAAATCGCATGTTGCACCACCTAGGGAAATAGCTGGGTTGGAGTTGTTTTCATTCCTAGCACGACATACAGGATTTTTCACATACTTGTATTTCCTCTCTCAGTACCTACGCTGCTACAAGGAGTAGGGAAATTAATAAAGAGTTTATAACTAAAAAGATAGAAATAAAAGGCAGACCAGAGCTGATGTAATAAGCTCAGTAAATCAATATAACCAGGAGACATTGATCAGTGGAACACAAAATGCTTTTGTTGCCTTCAAAATCAATACTGAAGGGAAAAAACAGATGTACACAAGCATACACATGCAGCTTGCCTGCTAAACACTGCACAGAGAAAATTCAGAGTTTTCCTAAACATTTTAGGGCTTCCCCATGCCCCGTTTACTTAGAGTTATTCAGTCACATCAGAAATGGAATTTTGGAATGAGAATTAAGCTATAACTCTGGCCCTAATTTTATAGTACAGTGAGATCTCATTAATTCTTAGAAGTAGTGAAGTCTCCTGTTCTTTGCAAAAGAGCTTAGTTGACTTTCCATCACAGGCTGAGAATAGATGCTACACAATAACCTGTAAATCTAACGACATTTTAGATCAAAAGCAGCAAGACAGAATTGTGTTTAATATAGCTTATTAGTATCCTTATTGTTCTGTAATGGCTATAAGCCCTAATCACTGGTTAAGCCCTCTAAGTGCGAAGTGTTGTACAAACAGGCAGAAACTCTGAGCTCATCCCAAACAGTTTAAAATCTCTGTAGCAGAACAAAAGGCAACAGATTTCTGTAAGCTAGTGGGAAAGCCCCAAATTAATACAATGTGAAGCTTATTTGAGACTTACTTGCAACCTCACCTCTCCTATTAGTTTTTGTTCCTTTTCCTTGGTGCTGAAGCACCACCACGTGAAACATGCAAGGAGAAATGATGTCACTGCTGACATCAGTTGAAGTTTGGGACTTCGGATTCAGTGGGCTCAGCTCAGTTTCCCTCCCTGTTTTCACTGTGCTCAAGTTTATTTGCCTGAGATCACTCTATGAGCTTTTTCACTCTTTCACTGACTGTAGATTCTCACATCCATGTCTAGACTTTACAATGTCTAACTGTACAGTTAATGCTTCACTGTAACTCTAAAGTCACTCCTAAATCAGGTCAGATGATTGCTCCTTAAAAGTGCCCATTCTCTCAGTAGTTATAAAGTCAATCTAGGCTGATATTTCCCTTACAGATATCTGAAGTCATGTGAGATGAATTCTACCCTACAGGATCAGCCTTTGGTAATTAGAAATCTTCTCCAAAAGTGAGAAGGGGCTATAGAAAATAGAAAGCCAACAGGCTGGAGGTTGGAGTATTTTCCATCTTTACTTTCATTCACATAATTTTGAACAGATGTGAACAGGTCTGACAGATCTGTGTCCAACTTCCATTGATCTCTGACATTTCTACGAGTGAGCGCTGACATTTCTACTAGTGAATCTTCCTTCTATCTTGAGGACAATGAGTACAAGGTAACTGCAGATGCTGTTCACTTGGAGTCATCACGTTGGTCAGCGGTGGAGTCAGGAGGTACCCGAACCCCAGCTCAGCGCACTGTCCTTAGAGAACCTTCTCTCCCGCTGTGTGTTTAATTGGCAGATTTATTCAATCTGATGGGTATCTCCATCAAACACACATAATGATGGAAATACATTGCATGACCAGAACGTTGTCAAATGGTTGTTTATGTCCCCACAGACCATGACATAGGGAGCAAAGGACACGGGATGATCAAGCAGCTGTGGCGGTGATTGCTGTGTGGTTGCAAGATGGGAAATGTTTTTAACCAGCGAGAGACCTCAGGATATTTCCAGCCTAAGTAGGGCCTAATCTAACCTGCCGGGTTGCATATGCATTTGTATGTTTTAACGTGCTTGTATATATTTCAACTGCTATTATTATCACATTTTCTACAATAGAAACTCTCTTGCTGCATCCCTCTTTCCTCAATATATGTCTTCTCGCAGTATAATTTTAACATTTCTTCAAACTTTTCACCGTGTTTTCCATTTCTAAGTCCATCACTTGTATCTCTGCAAGGCTTCTCATTCTCTCCTACCTGTTTGCTCTCTTTAGCCAAAGCAAATAGGCAGTTTCCTTTCTGTATTCTCACTCCACTGAAGGGAATTGAGCTTTCCTTGCTGTCCCACTTAGCCACATCTCTCCCCTTTTCAAGCTCTTCCATCCTTTTTCCTCTTTCTTTCCCTGCCTTTATTGGCAGTTTTCTTTTGTTCACATTCCCAGCTCTCACCCACAACAGGTTTGACACGCTGTTCCATGTGCCCTGGCGTCTGCAGTACTTAGGTTGGTTTGTTCTCTCCCACATCTCTTGCACATCCTCCTACAAGCCCCCACGCACCCATGTGACCCAGTGCTCCTGCCTTCCCATCCCTGCAGCCTTCCCTGCCCAGCTCACTGACTGGGTTCTTTAAAACGTCCCAGGAGCAGGGAGCTGCTTGTGCCAAGGGGCAGCTTTCCAACACTTTGGAATCCAACAAATCATCCAAAAGTGGTGGAGGAACATGTGCTTCCAGCCTGTGGTGCTTTTTAAGGAGCAGCGCCCACTTCCTCACCGCGAGAGCACTACCCACCCGTGGGCCCTTGCCCACGGGAGCCCAGAGCCGTGCCCAGCCTCCCGTACAGGCTAAGGGCAGCGCACTTTGGAGCAGAGCTGGGGTGGGATTTTAACAGCCCAAACCCACCCTGCGGAAGGCAACCTCGCACCAGCTGCCTTGCTTTGCCGGGCCCCCAGCTTGTGCCTCAGTGCACGTTCTGCCCTGCACGCGGCGGTGTGCACGTTCTGCACAACGGAACTGGCTGTGGCGGTAACGAGGACCCCGCTGATCGGATCTCTGTGTCCTGAGGGGCTGAGGCATTGACCACTGGAACACGGCGGCACAATAATCAATAGCGCAGCGTGACACCCAAAGCTCGCCAGGACAACCAGTGATAGTTTGGGGTATTTCCTCACTGGAGAGAAACAACTGTTTGCTTGATAAAACTCAGCACTTGGGAATATTTTTGCAGCTAGCACATTCGAGGAAAGGAGAAATAAAAAGCTGGAAGCCATCTGAGGGCAACTCTGAATTCAGGAGGCCATTTTAGCCCCGTAGAGAAGGTAAGCAAAGTTATTTACTGACTTCTCTCAGCGTTACAAAACAAAACTTTCTAAAACACTTCTAAAATTAGAAGCTTGCTCTAGCTGCCTTGCTTAACGAAGCTGTGGAAAGCGCCTTTGTTTGCTGAATTAATGAAGCATTTTGAGTGCTTCTGGCAATCTGGGATGTTTTCCTAAGCTGTAATAACATGGCCAGATCCTCTGATGTAAACAGGTAGCAAAGCAGTGTTGATTTTGGTGGTAGAGGCTCTCATTAGATCCGGTGGTTAATGTTCAGGTAAATTCTCCCTGCAATTTGAAGTGGTATGGAGATAGGTCAGAGAAAGTGGGCCAGATCCTCCCCCGGTGGGAATCAGTCAAATCAGCACCATGTTGCTTCACACCGGGCGAGAAATGAACCCTCTGGCTATACGGGAACGATGCAGAAGAGGATTTGTAGCTCATCTACAAGACCTAAGTTTTGGAGAAGGGGGTGAGGTTGTGCCTGTGCTTGTTTGCTCCTCTCTGTGAGGGCAATAGGTGAGCTGGGTGAATGCATGCAGAAGCAAGGGCTGGAATGAAACAGGAAAGCAGGGAACGCAGGCAGACAAAAGTCAGTATAAAAACACTTCGCTCCTAAGTGCAAACACTGTGAACATTTGCAAAAAAAAAAGAAGTAAAATATCCCATGTTGCTTGCATTTCTTTCCACTCCCTCCCCGCTTCATCCTTCATCCACACACTGCCAGGCTACTTAGATTCCTGTCTTTTTGAGCCCAGGCTTTTTATCTAGATCAGTGCAAAATGCCCTGCCCAGCTTGAGTGTTATATAAGCAGTAGGTCATGATCATAAAACAAGAAGTACCTCTGCTAAATGCACCTTTCTGAAATAGTTTAATCCCAGCTAACTTGTTTAGAACTGCAGTGCAATATATATATATATATATAATATGACTGTAAAGTGCTCAGAGGAGAAGGCGTCTAAGCACAGTGCTCTTATTACATTCACAGAAGCAGAGGACAATGCAATTTTTTTTCTGTAGAAGTGCAAGCTCAGAAGAAGTCCCTATTAACCTCAACTACTTCACAGCAACATACAGCATCCCTTAAGTCTTTCTGTTTTCTCTCTCAGTTACACATGTCTGAGCACACCAGCCTGTCTTTATGCCTTACCTCACCATCTCGCTGTCCTTCTTCTGTCAGCAAAGCTGGATGCAGCCCATCTCTGGCTTTCTCAAATATTTTCATACTGTCTTTCACTCGGGCCTTTGCACTTGGAGAACCCAGGCTGGATTGATTTTGGTTATTCTTGGTCTGCTTAATACCTTCTCAACACTGACTTCTGCCACCAAACATTCAGGATTAGCCAATGCACGTGAATAAATTGAGGGGCATTTTGCAGTTTACTGCCTTTGTTGTTACAAAAGCCATTTGTATGTAGCAAGCCTAGGGGTGCATGCATGCATGGGAGCGTGTGCGCGGCTGTAATGCAGGTGTGCAGGTGGATCACCCTCCTTCTCTGGCATTTTACAACCTATGCATTGGGGAGCAAAGCCATATTTGCCACAGCTCCTTTTGTCAGCCTCCTTTGAGGAAAGAAACCTGTAGTTGGTATTTTGTGATTTTATGCATTTGCAAGTCCTGAGCTGGAGGGAAGCTCTGATAAAATTGATAATGAAGAAGCTTTAATTAGTTTGTGCTGCAAAGTTAATGACAGAGTGAAAGCTCAAGAATCTCAGTACCAGGAGTCTGAATTCAATTTCCAGTCTATCATGGAGAAATATCTGTGGCTCCACTTTAGTATTGACCAGCCTTTTCTAGCTGACTATCACGGTGTAGGTGCTCTGTGAGCTGGGATCGCCCAGGCTGGTGAAGGGGAATCTCACAGCTGCCCACACCAAACTCAGATGCGGAGTAACAGAGATGATGGAGCCAAATTCTCCTCTGTGCTGGCAGAGGATATGACAGGAAGCCACAGTCACATTTAGAGATTTGGAGGTTCAGGTTAGTCACTAGGAAAGACTTCTCCACTGAGGGGTTAGGGCAGTGCTACATCAGGTGGCCCTGAGAAGTGACAGTATCTACATCCACGGTACTTGTTAAGGCTCAGCTACACAAAACCATGGCTGACGCCATGACCTTGTATTGGTGGTTGTCATGTTTTCAAGAGGAGGTTGGACTGAAGACCTGCAGAGATCCTCCCAACTAATGTCTCTATGATTACTTGGTTTCAAAAGAAAAACTCAATGATTGTGAAATAAAAGCTACTGTTTTTCACATTATGCTAAATTTCTGAAAATGAGGTGGGATGGCACTGTGACTGTGTCCCAGCAATGATCTATCCTTATCAAATAGGACAAGATTATCCATGTTTCCACTCTTTTTGATACTTTAGCATGGGTGACAAAACAGCCTTGCAACCCACAACCTCATTTACCCTTATCTGCAGGATAGGCACACACAGAGAAGAGCACTGAAAGCTGCTCCAATTCCTGCTGGCCGTGCAACCTCAGCTGAAGCTGGCGTGGGACCAGAAGAGGCACTCCTGTCCGCCCGGCTCCCTGAGCTGGACTGACTCTTTCTAGGGCACTCCTGGCAGGTGGTTCCTGCTCTTAAAGACTCGCAGTAGTGGAGATTTCAAATCAGCTTCCCAAGACAGTCACTCCTGACACCCTGGAGGATCCATCTCCCCATTTACTTAGGCCTTCACTTTACCAAAAGGTCTGCCAGCCTGCATATCAGTTTGTGCAGCCACAGTGATGTTCCCAAATAGAACAGACAACTGTCTATTAGCAAAGCAAAATATCAGCTCGTTGCATATCAATCATGGCAATTTAAAATAAGCGTAATTAAATATATTGTTTAATAATTCCATTTTAAATAAAGGCTGTGGAGGGAACCGGCTCTGTAGAAGAATATTATCTGTGTAAGTATTAACTGGAATATTTTTTGCTTAAGACTAGTTCTTCTCTCATTAAAGAAGAAAGCTGCTGAAACCCCATGCCTCATGTGTTGCAGTAACCCAAACTTTCTATGTCTTTCCTCAGCAGTGAGCTACCATGTGCACAAGGAAGTGTTCAAAATGCATTGGGATCACCCTGTTCCCACTGGCTACATGTGCCATAATCTCCAATCTTCTTCTGTACTTCCCCAACGGACAAGTTCTGCAGCTAAGTGAGATAACTGACCTGGTCTGGTTTTTCAATGGCATTGTGGGAGCTGGGATCCTGGTAAGACAGAGGTGTTGCTCTTGTCGCTTCTGTTTGTTAACTAAGAAAACCTCTGTCATTTTAACGAAAAAACATCAAAATGTCATAGCAATGTCTTTTTTTTTTTTTTTTTTTTTTCTTGGAAACCTTATCTGGGAAAGTGGTGTTTAGGATGGAAAAAAATGCGTTCAAGACTATCCAAATCCTTAATTATAGGAATACAATCTATTTCTGAAAATGAATGTTCTTATTGCAAGTCATAGAGAAGCAGTCAGGCTGTCTTTTTGCTGTGGAGAAGAGTAACGTGAGAGCTCTTGTCTTAGTGGGTCAAAGCAGAGCTGATGCCCGAAGCCCAGGCGGAGGTGGTGAGTTTTCACTCTAGCCTGAACTCCTTTGTTACTCCTCTGGCTGATTTTATTCTCACCTATTTCCCAAGAATGGTAAGGGTAAATGCTGTCTGTGTTCCTCCACATTCACATTCTTTTGGATTTGCTTGGGGTTTTATTTTACTGGTCTGTGACCAATTCTCCATTCCACTGTTTTTAAGTGAATACCCATAATCAGCATGGAACATATTCTGCTATGTGGATCTATTCCTGGCTCATTAGAAAGACTGCTGCCTTTGCACTCTTTCAATCGTCCAACCCAAGCACAGCTAAAAAGCTAAGCAAAAGTAATGTGGCCAGCTGCTTATTGGCTATATAATGGCTGTAATACAGTCTAGACAGAGGATAAATTGGCACCAAGCTGGCTACCTGCATGTCAATTAGCTGAATGCCTAAGAACAACTAATTTATGAAAAAAGCAAATCTCACCCTCAGTCAGACTCCAACGCAGTCACTGCGTAAGTCTATAGAAAAGCTAACAATGGACGTGGTTCAGACTTGTATTTCCCAAAGCAGAAGTGTTGTATAAGACTATTCAATAAATTGTTCATCACCAGCAGCTTGTCTGCTTCTTCTTTAGCTAGCGCTTGGGCCTATTACTCATGCTGAGCTTGAACGTAAGCATGAGTGTGTGGAGGAAGCCTAAAGGGAGAAGTGGAGCTACATGAGACACCTGTGGAAAAACCCTGTCACTGCAAGCCCAGGAGTCATTGGCTTTCCATGAAAGGAAAGACAAATGTTAAGCATGAGAGCGTCACAGGCTCGTCCGGAATGTGCCTTCCTTTGAGGCCTCCACTGAGAGGTTGCCTGTGGCCAGCGCTGGGCACATCAAAACTGTGAGAAGCAAGTGAGAGGGGAGGAAAAAATTGCGCTTTTATTCAAAACAAAGACAGCAGCACTAGGAACAATTATTGATTATGATAGTTGCACAGAAAATGCTGTTGAGTGTACATGTTTTCCAGAAAACAGCATGACAAATGCCCACAGGTGAAGAGCAGGGGGAAGAGAGCATCAGTGCCACTTTCCAGGGAAAAAGGAGCTGAAACATGGAGAAATGAGGACAGGCAGAGAAATAACCCAAGGGCTCCACGATGCTCTGATGTCCCCAGCCTGAGCCCAAGCCATATCCCAACTCCCCAGGAAGGACAGACCAGGCTGCAGCCCATGTCCCCGTGCACTCAGGTACCTCCTCAGGGAAACCCAGGGCCAGAGGAGAAAGTTGCTGGAGTAGGTCACCTAACTTGGTAGTTTCTCTGCAGACAGGACACCTGAAGCCTCCTGGAGCCAGGACGGTGAGGGAAACTTCATATCAAACACCCTTGCTTTGCTCCATCAACCAGAAAATCTTTCCTCCTCCTCCACTGCTTTTCTAGTGGAATTTTTTATAATTTGAGAGCTTTTCAGTTTCCTTATTTCAGAAATCTAGGGTGTAAGAAGAGAAATGTGTCATAGCAATGTCTTTCCTGACAGAAAATCTACATGCAGACCTGGGAAATGCCTGTGTGAGCCACGTGGTCCTCATTTTACTGACAACAACCAAATCTAGCAAATTCTCATACCTATGCCAAAAATAGGCATTTATAATCAGACACTGCAACAAAAGAAAGCTGCCAAACAAACGCTTCATCCTGAGCCAGACTAATAAATAAAAGTGCTCACAGCTGAGTCAGGAAACCTCCAAAGAAGAAAGATGGCCCTGGAGGAAAGGGAGTGCTGGTTTGATGGGCAGAAGCGTTAGTCTCCATCGGAGGGCTAGGCAGCGACTCTGGGCCTACACTGCCTGTGGACCACCTATGAATATTCAAGAAATAACTTCTGTTCATGAAGAAAATCTCTTTTTAACCTCAGTGCTCTGCACCTGCTGTCTTCAAACTGTGGTCAGGGGCCACTGAGGATTCTGGAGGCTGTTCCTAAGGGGTTCATAAAAGGTAACTAAGAAGAGCAAAATCCAGCGGAAGATGTTCAGGGGTCTGCAAATCCAAACAGGCTTCATAACACTGTCCTTCACAATCTGACACGGACAGGCATACTGTACACATATATGCCCCATGCTTCACTTATCATGGACGTCCTGTTCATCTTGTCCTAAATGCTGATCACTCCAAATCTACTCGGCTGTTCTAGCAAACTGGGTTAACAGTGGTATAGCAGAGCCTTTTGTTGTTGTTGTCTTTGTTGTTGTTGTTTTTCTGTTCTTCTTCTTTCGTTGACTGTACAAGGACAATTTCTTACTTTGTCAAATACTTCTCCTCTTGTGTTGCTCTGTGAGATGTCTACACAAACAGGGGTTGGCAGAAGCAAAGCAACAGGAAGGTTCTGGCTGCACAGCTAGACCCAGAAAAAACATTTTTTTCCTATAGCTACCAAACTAAATGCAGCCTTCCCATTCCAGCATGCCTGCATGGGGTTATACCCAGAGGCACCGATGACTGCTGACTTCATTGGAGCAGTCCTGCTCCACCTGCTACTTACCATGCTGAAAATTCCTGTGAATTGGGAGATACCTGTTCAGTGAAGCCCGTTTTGTAGTGTTTCCGGAAGTTTATCACAAAATCATGGTTCAGGAAGTTTAATTTCTGAATTCTAATCTGGATCAGGATGCTTATAAGCAATTCTTACCCCAGTAGTTCATTAAAATTCTTTAGAGTCTACTGAAGAGAGAGCTGAGTGAGAAGTTTTCTTTACCTCATGGAAATTTACACTATTTAAAAAATATATATCTTTATGATGATTTTTTTTTTCTTCATAGATACACAAAAATCCCACTCTGATGGGATCCCAGTGATTAAAGCACTCAGTTGAGACACAGGAGCATGGGTAAGGCTTAAGTCATCACTGGGCCTTACCCAAATGAGACATTTGGATGGTGATCTCCAAACCCCAGTGTCCTGACTGCTTCCTACAGAGAGGATGTTTTGAGCTTTTTGGTCAGAGCTGTCCTGGTACGGACAGGGAAAGAGACTGACCTTACTTTGCAGTGTTCAGGGCACTCATGTGGAGGGTGGAAGACTAAGATTCATGTTTTAGACCAGAAAAAAAGACTTGGAAGTTGGCCTCCTACTTCCATAGCTCCATCAGCAAATCTATTGGCTACAGTGGAGTAGGAGGAAATCCTGTCCGAGCAGAAATTCTGTTTTGTCAGAATTGATATATGTCTCTTGGGAAAAAAAATGACAGCACCCCGTATGAAAGAAATTATTGTATGTATTAGAAATTTGCCAGTGAGCTCCAGCTGTCATCCCACACTCCCTCCTGATCTTGCTGTCTACTGCAAGCACTAATGTCTAAGCAGGTATAACTCACAACGGGGCAGGAGATGGTTTAGATTTGAGTCACATCTCGGCTCTTAAGACTTTAACAAAAGTCCCAAAACACTACATACAAAACCAGCTTGTGCTTTTCTCGCAGGTTATGTTGCCGGCATCTATGATGCTGGGAGCAGGCGGAGCAGGATGTTGCGCTAACAGATGTGGGGTAAGTGGATATTTATGTGTTGAAACGTCACTATGCGGTTTGCACAATAGCTCTTAAATGGCTGCTTAGCAGGTGGAAACGTACAATGACAAACCATCACACCACCATCAGCAGCCAAGTCAGGAAAATGCAGAAGCAGAGCTTGATCTACAGCGTCCCTGGGCTGGGACTAAGAAATCAGTTAGCAAGCAACAATGTTATGATATTGCAGCCACTGATATAAGTCACTGAAAATATACAGAACCAGGAGAGGTACCCAAGCCTTTAGCCGCAATGCTGAGAGTCAAGGAGGGCAATGCTGCTTTATGTACCTCCATAAAGCAAAACAGTGCTCCAGCTTCTTCCTGTCCAAGGAGATCCTAAAAGCCAAGGCACCTGCCCATTTCTTCTACTTTCATCTGGTCCTTTCCCCCCATACTGTTTTGTGGTGATTTCTTTTTCCACAGATTCATTCTTCCTTACTCCTGAATGGGCAGATACATTGGCTGCCTCGTTGGCCACCACTATGGGAGCAAAATGGAGTTCCCTGAGTGCCAAAACCCTGAGCTGCTCCAGTGGGTGCAGAGGAGCAAGTGCTGTTTCACTGAGGCTGGTCCCAGACTCAGGTGCTCTGTGCAGGACAGATCCTGCAGAAACTTTGACCTGTAGCACGCATTTGCCCGAAGGTTATGCACATAAGAGGTGCAAATGCAATTTGAGCTTTTTGTCACGCAAAAGAAAAGGACAGAGATTTTTTTTTTCCTAGATAATTAAGAATATTATAAAGCAACAGGCTTTATACAGGCATCTCAATTATTTTCGAGCCTTGGGCACAGACTGCTATGTGGCCATCCTCATTAGCAAGAATAAACTGAATTATAAAGGCTTGCCTAATCTGCAGCCTTCCCAGAAGCAGCCTGTAACTGGATTCCATACAATAAAGAGTTTCTCTCCTGTACTTTTCAATTAATATTAAGCTTGATCCATGACATCTTTGCCTCTTCAAGTTGTTTTACTTCAGTTAGTTCGTTATTAATAATACCAAATTACATTCTTCGTTAAGATGCTGACAGGTACATCACAAGGGACATGTCATGACACTGATTTTACAAAATATGACGTGCGTCGTGGGGAGGATTTGCTCAAGATGGCCAAGTAGGCCAGCTACAGAGCTGGGAGGTGAGCCTCAACCCCTGGAATCCAAAGCCTTAGCCAGCTGCTTCTCCTAATTTTGAGTAACGTAGGAAACTGTGACCAAAAATGACAGGGCTGAATAGTGCTGTGGGTGCCCATGTCCCCTGCAGAACAGGTTGCAGGGAAATTCAGCTGAACAGGGCTCAGTTGTAGCATGAGGTGTAGAGTCTCCGTCCTCAATCTTCCATCTCAGTGGTAAATATTCCACCGGTCCTTCCAGATTAAATCTGGGCCAAGAGCCAAACTACCACAGACAGGTTGGGTTGGTTGCCTTATCTAACTCCGTCCATCTGCTGACTCGGCCAGCAGCACGCTCTGCTTGGCAGCCCACATCTGTAGGCTACCTGCCCTCTGCTCCTCTGCTTTACATCCTCTGTCCTTTAGCTGTTCAAGGCTTCTGACAGCACCTTCTCAGCGCTGACAAGTTATATGTGAGCTGCTCCTCCTCTTTGTTGTGGTACAAGAACAGTATTGGTACGAGATTATAACAACCGCTTCTGAGAAAACTGTTAGATTATGTGCTACAATATCTGTATAAAGAAAGACAGTGCTACGTGATGAAGCTGCTCAAACAAAACTGGAGAAAAAAAGTAGTGACAACAATTAATCTTTGAAATTGTTGTCTTCCGAGACCATGGGGATTGTTCAGCTCTCTAGGATGGAAAGGGATGCAGTCCAGCCTATGGCTTAAACAGAATGTAGTTCAATGTAGAGATGAGATGGAGACATGAAGAAAGAGTGAGCAACTATGAAGAGTCTTAAAAACAACAGCCCCACATGCACAGAGAGTTCCTGGGAAAAAGTGGCTTCCACGCATGGAAAAAGAGCTGAGATTTGCAGGGACCTCGGATGGCTCATGTGTTTCCTCAGAGGAAGAAACCCAGGGAAATTCACTTTGAGGGTAGTGGGAGGAATAGTGCAAAGACCCACATCGGGGTTGCTCAGCCTTCCTGACTGTACGAGCTGTAAACCCAAGCCTGAGTATGGTGTGAGCTGCCAGACTCTGGAGAGCAGGAGCTCTGGGACTGGTTCAAACATGCACAATGACAACAGTTTTCTCCCCGGGTGTCAACTCTTCTTGCAAGGTGGGTCCAGGGTGGTCCTGAAGCCCGGCCCAGGCTCTTGGTGGCTTATCTGTCAGCTCCTCCCCTGCACAACCTTTCTGGCTGCGAAATAGCCCATACTAGAACTACTCAGGAGCTGGCATGGTCCAAAAACTAGTCTGACCACCTTTCTGCTTTGGGGACCTTGGATGTGAAAAATGAGGTTTAGAGAGAACACTCAGCTTTGTTTTTCATGCCTGGTTTGGAAACAAGACTAAGGAGACAATGTTATTTAGAATTATTGTTAAATGAGAACACAATCATGTTCCTCAGGGTAGGGACTGTCCTGCTGTGTTATGTGCAATGCCTGGTTTAATAGATCCAGGCTTCATCACAGCTTTTACATGCTGCCAATGTATCAACAAAGAAAGTAATAGCAATTAGTGTATTTCTCATCCCTTTATTCATCTTACTGAGTTTTCCAATTCACTTTTTTTTTTTTTTTAACATTCTAATTATGTGCTGCATTGAGTAACTTTTTCCATTAATCCATTTTAAATTGTTGTCTGTAAGCATCCCTAGATGCCTTCCTGTTCTTGCATTATAACGTAGTGATTTCGGAAGGTAACAGATTTAGAAATCCTCAATATCCTTCAGCTTAGCATGTACATATCTAAAAGCATCTACTCTAAAGGCACAATGAGGAAAAAAAACCCTCCTAAATATATAGTTTATGCCATTATACCAGCACATGTATTCTATTGCTTCCCTCTAAGCCTTCTCTAAGAGTTGCTAGTAGAACAAGAAGCATTAGCAGCTTTCCAGACAAACAAACCTAGGTAAGCAAAGATATCTAGATAACCAGAGAGATATTAATTCATAAACAAAATCTCCAGAGAAAGAAGTAAAAAAAAAAAAACTTGATGAAACAAGGACCAGGGCAACAAAGACTAGTGAAGAGTGGTACAAGCTGGGACAAGAGGGACTTGGTAACTTCATCAAATCAGCCAGTTCAAATGCTCCAACAGCGAGTACTGAAAGTCCTCGTCAACCCAAAAAAGACAAGTCAATTATGTAAGGGATGAATCAAGGAAGGCTTTACAAGCAAATCACCAAAAGAACAATCAGCAAAAGCTTTGCAAGCAATACAGAGCAAGCCATCATCATGGGAAGCTGGTGGTGACAACAAACTCAAGCATCTCATCTTAAACTTCATTTGCAGTCAAAGAAACAAGTGAAGTAATACAAAGAAATAACAACAACAAAAAAAAGGACAAATGGTGATGTGACAATGGGAAATGCTGAAACACTGAGGTCATGAGATAATAAATTGTTGGGTTTCCATAAAATATTAGACAAGCCCTCAGAAAAGTTTACATAAAGGAGAAATAATGGGGAAATGCCATTATGCCCATAGATAATGCCTAGGACAGGCAATCTAACAGTTGCAACCCGAGATGCCCATTTGAGTGAGAAATTTGACATGGAAAATTGAATTTGGAATTAATTTTCAAGATGATTTGAGATCATTAAGCAGATACTTAAGAGGATGATGAGATTAAGCTAACTGTACGGCCAGAACATTTCAAATCAGAAAAAAAAAATAAAGTTAAAGAATAATTATCAAAGATAGCACTGAAAAGTATAACTACTATAACTATACTTAGGAATAGCAGGAGGCCATTTGACATTTTCTGTTATAGTTGGCTTTGTACTGCTACGTTGTGCTGAAAGAAATCAGCAGCATAATCAAGATCCTTATATCCAGCCGCAGGATGCACCATTGAGCTAAATGAGAGAATAGACGGAGAAAAATGGCTCAGCATAGACAGGAGTTTCAGAGTATCAGTCCCTCACTCCTACTGCAAGTTATCACTGGTGATCTTATTTTGAGAGACACAGTGCATCAGTTACAACGCAAGCACTATGGACTACGACAAAATACTAAATTATCCTCATTTTGTGGGCAATCAAGTGCTGTTAAGAGGCAACCCAGTCAATATGCAAATAAAAACTGAAAGAGCATCTAGCTTTTCAAAAAAAGACAGAATTATTAATCATTTATGATGAAATAACTCCCATGAGAAGTCCCAGCAGCTTCTAACTCAAGTGTTGCCTTAAAGGTGGAAAAGTGCACAGAACAAGCCAATTCTCACACCGGTAACACACAAGGACGTACAAGAGACAGTAATGTCATCAGCTGGCAAACTGGGAGCTGCATTCACTAGCTTAGACAAGTTTGGGTATTGAACAGCTTTCAAGACTAGGATCCATGGATACTGGGTATTTGCATTTGTCACTGCAACACAGAGCTCTGTGGAGCTGCTGATAGCAGTGCAGAACTGCTACCTTCTTTCTTGGTATTTTACTGGTATTTGCTGTCAACAGAAAAATGTGAGGCCTGAGATGTTTGGTTTCAAACTCAAGGCCTGGATGGGAACGTTTCTCATGCACTTCCTCAGAAGTGTCTCTGCCCCAACTCGCAGCGCCCTAACTGCTAGATGGGCTCGCCCCTCTCCTCTAGCTCGGGTCTTCCACCAGCTCTGCCTGTCTCCTCCACAAGCTGCTTCTCTCTTCTGCTTCTTGGCAGGGTTGTGGATGACCCCAAGAAGGGACAAGACGAGTGGTCAGCCTTTCCCAGGTGTAACACTGGTAGCACCAGGCGGAAAAGCTTGTTTCTAAATGCAAATGGCGATGAAATACATCCCATCCATTAAAACAAAGCTATGCCAAAAGAGAGCAAAACTAAAGCTTCTGTGGGAGTGACCAGTGTGAGACATGTGGGCACCTAACGTGTCATTCAAAGGCACTACTTGTTGCCACATTCAGCACAGTTAGATTTCACACCTGGTTCAGTAATTGATTGCCTTTGGTTTCTGCCTGTAGAAGAGTGTTGTTGGCTGAAGAGCTGGAAATACCAAAGCACCCAAGATACAGACCACATCCAGCCAAGGTGTGGTGGCTTCGTAATGGCTTTTTGAAAGAAGACCCATGAGATTTTTTTATTATTTTTTTAATTAACAAGTTAAAGAGGAAACTCAGTAAGCTTTATGCTTACACACTTTTAATGGAAGAACAGATACAGGTTGAAATCTTTCAATTCCCAGGATAGCTGCACTAGTCAGAATTCACCTACTTATTATTCCCACAGATATCATGCTGCTATTAATAGTTTCTGCAAGTTGTAGGAATCAGATGAAGTTGGTTTCCTTCCTCTTCAGCATAAGCTTTCCATCCTGCTCTGTGCATCTGTGAATAAGATGTTGAAGGTTTTCCACCCTTTCAGATGCTGCTGTCTGTGATCCTGGCTGTGCTGGGCTTCGCGGGAGGTGTGTACTGTGTGGTCATCTCCTTGCTGGGGCTGATCGGTGGACCTCTGTGCGGCACGGGGGATGGAGAGTACATTTATCCCTTCAGGAATGACACTCTGCAGTGAGTATGATTTACAGACTCTTCCAACTTCACATTGCCAAACCTCCCTACACACATTTTTCATATCAAATATAGATTTTTCCGTAGTGAATGAATGCTCCACCCTGTTGAGCTTGAATTCACATTTCTTTGAGACAGCATGTTTGGGTTGGTCATCTCCTTGACCAAGGGCTCATCTTTAGGCAAACTGTCTGTTTGCTGTGTTGTTCTTGTGAACACCCTTTGTGGAAGTTGCACCAGGCTTTCAAAAGACTGCTGAGCTGTGAGCTGTGACAAAGGAATCATCAAAGTCAAAGGAATGATTTGATAGGTATGTCACAGTAGTCTGCAAAACCACACTGAGCTGAACCTACCCTACATACTTCTTTAGAGCAGTGTGTCTGCCTTTTTCAAGTTAACCTTGGGAACCTCTCATTTCATGGCAAAGCTGGGGACCACGGATGGGCTGAGTTGAGATACAATGGCAGAAATATGGAGATGCATTTTAAAGCCATTAGGGAACTTTCCCTTTAGTAACTAATTTTGTCATGAAACATAAGAGGGATTCTTGTTTATGCAGCAAATCACAAGTCTAGCTCTCCTCCCCAGTTATCAACTGCACTGCTAAGTGGCTTCTCAAAAAAAAACACCAGTAGAACCTGAGACTCACTTTACATCGAGCAAATGAGCTCAGAAAATGTCATGCCAGAAGATGCAAAGCCTCTTTTTATTGTTATGCAAGTCAAAGCTTTTTCATATTTTTTGTTTGCTAATATATTGCCAATTATTTTTCTCTATCCCAGAGGCAATTATTTGTTCAATCAGACAACATGGAGCATTTGCAAAGAACCTGAAAACATCATCCTTTGGAATATTGTCCTTTTCTCTCTTCTCCTGGTGATTGGTGTGATTGAAGCTGTCCTTTGTTTTATTCAAGTCATCAGTGGACTTACTGGCTTCATATGTGGCACATGCATGAGAAGACGAAAGGTTGGTATGCAGCAAAAAGTAGGTAAAATGTAGGGCACTTGCGTTCCTACCACTTTTCTTTCTCAGACTCTTTGGGAATGGTACATGGTTGGAGGTATCTACCCAACCTTTGAACCGAACCGGTTTCTTCTCACTGTTTATTTTTATGGAACAAGGTGCCTGCAATGGGTCTGATATCCATCCGGACTATTAATTAATCGTCTTTCATTCATTGCCTTTCAGACAAATATTTCCGGAATGTGACTGACTTGCAAGAGAAGCCCCAAGCTGCAGATTTGCATGCAATAACGATCATGTGCTGTGCTGTATTTATGGTGGGGAGGACAAAGAAACCCCCAAATGTTCAGGATTTTCAGAGGAGTGACCTAGACTTTTCTAAGCCTTTTATAAAGGTGTAAAAGAGTTAGATTATTTAGGATCTGAGATTCCAATTTTTCTTCTAAATACTCTTGCTAAATTCCTTGTCCAGAAAAAAACCACTGATCTGTTCAGCCCCAAGTACCCTGCTTGGCCATAAAACACAACAGTTCTCAGGTAGAAGTTCACTGCTTACCCTGTGGTTCACATGGGAAACGGAATCTTTGTTAATTTACACATTTATCAGCTGCACTAAACTGGTGCTCTCTGGATGAATATAAATACAGAATCACAGGATGGTTGAGGTGGGAAGGGACCTCTAGAGACCATCTAGTCCATCCCCCCTGCTCCAGCAGGGACACCCAGAGCACGGGGCACAGGGTGGCAGCCAGGTGCCTTTGGAAGATCTCCAGACAAGGAGACTCCACAGCCTCTCTGGGCAGCCTCTTCCAGGGCTCTGGCACCCTCACAGCAAAGAAGTTCTTCCTCACATGGAGATGGAACTGCCTGTGTTCCAGCTTGTACCCATATGCATAAATACCTTCTTGTCACCTCAAAATCTAGGCCTGATCTCACCTGCCTGTTCCCATTAACTTGCTGTCTGGGCACTCCTAAACAGACCTGAATTAGGATCTACAAAGAATATATTGAGCAGCCTTTGTGACACTGCAGGTGCAACTGAAGGAAAGAGTTTCCTACCTTCCTGAGTCACCCTGGAGCCAAATCCCCTCATGTTTATTCCATAGCTTGCTGTCATATTTGACAGGGTCCCATGCACGTCAAAATCATCTTCCCAGGAGCACCTGATAGATGTGGTAGCTGTGAAGGTGCATTTGCGTCAACAAGGGACGTAGGCTCTTGAGCAAGAGTTCAACAGTGTCACATTTAACAAAAAGGAGGAAAACCTCACCAAATTTTTGCCCTCATGAGACTGCACAGGAGACTCACTACTTTCTGCGAAGATCTGTATGATGGTGCTAGAACAGATCTCATGGATAAGTAGTTAACCAGTAAAGATAAACATTAAAGCAGTAAAGGTTATAATTATGTGCAGCTTAGTAACAATAGAGATGTAAGAGATATAACCTGAAAGGAAACAAATTGCATCAATCTTAGTGTTACAGCAAGCAGTAATCCCACAAGGAACAGTGTAATTTGCCGTCATCGCTCAAGATCAAGCCCTGGATACTAAAATCCATGACTGGCAAATTTCAGAAAGTCCATCATTTCTGTGGCTTCTTCAAAGACTAATTCTTAGGCATGTCAGGCTTCTCTGAGGCAGCCAAATTTTGAGATAACTTTTGTCCGTCCTAAATGCAGATGTGCAGTTACAGAAACCTAAATTTATATGAAGTACTTGATATCTGTATCTCAAAAAGAGGCATTTATATTTTCTCAGTCCAAAGTTGCTCTTATTTCTAGACTGTAGCACAGCAGCATGTTACTTGAACACATTTAGACTTTTCAAACAGGCTGTTTGTGCTATCCTCTCCTGCAGCACACAGAGTCCTTTATAAAAACTGCTGCTGGAAATGTCAGAACAATACAAAGATGAGCTGTGTGTGTATAACTCCTTGGTGCAATGTTTCACCACTAGACACAGGAAATTTGTCCCACTAAACTTAAATGTACATTCTGTAAAGAAAGCATAAAAGAACAGACAAGCTGGATGAAATTTGGAAGCATAACTTGGTGCACCCAAACTCACTAGCTGGCTTAAAAAACTAATGCTCATTTTAATCTGTGAAGCCTGAACAAAGAGGACATCAAAAGAAAGCCAACTAATTCAACCAGGAAAAGAGGCAGGGAGGGAGCTAGAAGTAATGATACTCAGCATGTAGTCAGTGCGCCGTCAGAAGAGGAGCTCTACAGCCTCTTCCCTCAGTATCAGCCCTGGCATCTCCTTGGTGAAGCTGGTTTGCCGTGTCAGCGCTGGGAGAGAGGGAGATACCCACCGGCAGGTCCCGCTTCAAGCAAGAAGTCTAAACGCTGCTGCCGTCTGCGTGCTCCAAGCTGTCCTGCCCTGGGGGCTCTTAGCGTCTAGTCTATGTCCTAACGGGGAACACTGTCTGTCCTGGCCACTGTGCAATTGCTGGCTTTACTGATACATGTAAATATTAAATATTGCCATTCTGAAGTTATTTCCTGGTTTGATTTTTGTGGGCTGCCTTCGATCTAGCTCCAGTAAGAACCAGTAACACGGAATAACATAGAAAGTAGAGTGAAATTAATCTTATCTAACTTGAGAGGTCAAAAAGGGAATTTTGGGGGGATAGGCATCAAGTCTGATAAGCCGTGAAGAAAGAGGTTTCTCTTAGCCCGTTCAGAAAGCAGTGCTTAAGGCAGCTGGGAGGAATTGTGTCTCCAGGCATGGTCCAGTTCTCCACACTACACAAGAATGCATAGTGCCAGATATGCACAGAAATATCCCGCCTGGCGTCCACCTTGACCTGGTGCTTCATTTTCCTTGGCATGTGGAGTGAAAACAGTGGAAAGGCTGGTCCCTGCAGACCTCTCCATGCCATGACCCACCAGGCTCTGGTTTACTGCCCCTTCCCCATCCTTGCTTCATTCCTCCCAGGGTGGTTCCTCACAGGCAACTG
>VZSV01000042.1:1038855-1061132 GCA_013398735.1 Nothocercus julius
TTTATTTTATTTTATTTTATTTTATTTTATTTTATTTTATTTTATTTTATTTTATTTTATTTTACTTTACTTTACTTTACTTTTTTACATAAAATAACTACATTAGTCGAGAGTCACCTAGTGGCAAAAGAGCATCATGACAGATTCAGTGAGGAAATCACTCTTTATAATATAAACTCATGCTTATAAGGTCCTTCTTTCAAGCACTATTATCTCAGTCAAAAAAAAAAGAAAAATGGAATTGCCATATGCTTCCTTTTTCTCTGAGTCTCCTGCATCCCACTGTGTAAAGTTCTCACCTACAGTTTGTTCTCTCAGAGGTCTGCCCTATACCCTGATCTTTAAAGGAAGTCTACCCGGAGATTTTTAAGCCTGCTACTCCTTTCTTTTTTCTTCAGGAGACGATAGGAAGTAGAGCTGATGCAGACTTTTGCTGCAGATGTCGAAAAACACAAACTCAAATTTTGCTTTGAATGCGTTGAAGTCAATGTTGGCTGAGCCCTGCAGGGCTCTGGCCTGCAGACCCTGGCTGGACCAGTGGCCGTGGTGGGGGCATCTCCTCGCACACCTGGCTGCTGAAGGCCTGGGCTTCAATGGGCTGGACCTTCATCCGTTTGTTTTCCTGCCTGGAAACTGTTGTACCCAGAAAAACACTTAGTCAATCCACATGTGCAGGTTTTGACACACCCTGTTTTGAGCAGAGGGGACAGTCTAGAGAAACCAGAGCCTTCATTGCTGCTCCAAGTCCAGCTTCTGTGCCTGAGGCAGCTGAAGTCAAAGCCGAAGTGTGTATTTCTAAGAGCCACCCAGAAAATGTGCCTTTAAAATGCACTGTGTCTCTTTCACAGCATTTTGTACATGAATAACTAAATGAAAGTTAGAAAGCCTTATCAGTCAAAATAGTACTTGTTTCTAAATACAAAACAGGATTTTTCCTAAAGGTGGGAATACCCTGGCTGTGAGGATTTTTCATATATTTTCATTTCAGCTTTTCTTAAACACTCTTGATACAGCAGTAGTGCCACATCACCACAGAACTCACCAAAAACCTCATTTTCCCTTCCAATTCTTTAGGCACTTTGTCATGAACGTAGGGTTTAAAGTCAGATCTGCTCTGGCAGAGATTTGAGGAAACCCTTCCCATCTGTTTACCTGCACTTTGAGCTGGTTTCCCTCCCGAAGCAGCGAGTGCCAGTGGAGCCGGAGCTGGAGCTCTGGTCCCGGGTGCTGCTGCTGCTACCGGCTCTGCCCCGCGGCCCTCAGCCCTGGCCCTTTGCAGGATGAAGTGCGGGAAGGTGACCAGCTGGTTCCCACACTGACAGGCTCTATCTACTCAAAGGATAAATACAGGGACCTAGGAAAACCAGGCCAGCGTCGTTAAAGGTGGTTTTGTTTGTTTGTTTGAACATAGAATCAGTTATTTAGAATCACACCAAAGCAGATGAAAAAGATTCACAGGACAACTAAGCAGATAGTTGTATGGCAACTCTATAATAAATGTCTACAACTTATTCCCTAATGCATATGTGGGCTTTTCCTCAGAGATCTGTCCATTTAAAGGGAGCTTCTGAAAGTAGTGAAGTCTGTATTCCTTCTGTTTTCATACATTCTAAATACATTTTATATATTATGTATTTTAGGTATCCACCTCACAGTCCTGTTTGTTTCCAGAAATCAAGCAATCGTGCTTGCTTTGAATACTAGGACAGCTCTATCAGTTGATCATTGGCAATTCTTTTACCATTTGATGACTTTCTTTTGATTGTTATGGTAGATTTAGTTCAGTCAAACTTAAACAGACAAATTCTTAGCAATATCTTTTGGGTTAACCTTGTAAATAGAACTAAGAGAAATGGGTACAGATTATTTACATACCATTCCCTACCAGACCAAATATAACATTTGCCCTCATTTAAGCCAAGCTGGCATTACCCCTCTCATCAGTGTTCATTTACTCTTATCAGTGCTTATTTTTGCCCACTTATTCTCTGCTGTCCATGAAATCAGCCTGGATATTTCCCTAAGAAGGATAGAAACTGAAGGATGACCAGTAGTATCTGCATCCACTTCTCAGACTCCTGGGATTACAGCTCTGTTTCAGGCTACATAATTTCTCCCACAGTATAGTAAATTAATAGCTAGTGAAATTCTGTCTTTTTTTTTTTTTTTTTCTTTCGATTTTTATATTTTTCTCTAATTGTAAACTCTGCTAAGGAATATAGTCATAAATCCATCGTACATCTCCACGATATAAATTAAACAACAGAAAATGGCTCTCAATATACCAGGTGTAATATCTCTGAGTGTGTTTTACATATTAACTTTAGCTACTGGAGTTTGGGCTTCTTGGAAAAGCAAAAAAGATCAGAAGAACAGAAACCCCACTGAAATGGCCATAGTTGGAGGGAGGAATATAAATGTTTTCATTGGCTTGTTCACTGCTACTGGTAAGTTTTCTTAAAGGAATTATTTAATTCTTCTTAAAATATATATATGTCATGTAGTTGGGGGGCTTTTTTTTTCACTTTCAAAGCAAGTTTCTTTCCTTTAATGTGCGGAGAGATTTAAGCTGAGCATGGCTTTAAAGGAATATGGTTTTGTGAATCATTTGGGGATGGATTCTTCCAGACCTCTTTTCACTGTGCAGAACCTGATGTTTATGTAGATTCTTTTAAATTAAAGAGTGTGGCCTAAAGAATGCGGTACTTTTCATTAAGGAGGAGTGTGGTCTTCATCTTAGACCAGTTTCTGTTATCTGCTGTAGCAGAAAGGCCCTACTCATGGAATAACCCAGTCCCAGGTGGGACAATTTGCTCCCCACACTTTGTTCCCCTGGGCTCTCGGCTGGTGGGAGCGATAAGGAGAGAGGTTTCCTCGCTGCTGGCTGCTCTTCTCTGTCCTCTTCCTCCGCAGCTGCACAACATCAACTGGAATTTGCTTCCCTCCTTATTTTTTGGCAAAGGGTGATATTTGTCTAGCTAACAGATTTGGTTAAGGCCATCCTTAAGTTTGCTGTTCTGACTGCAGTGTCTGCTTGCGTTTTTTTCTTCCCAAAGGTCTGTTGTCTTAACCTGGACAAGGGAGACTCAGGGTGACGATCTATCAGTCCTGGCAGAATAACAAGGGCCATTCTGCCTGCTCTGGCAAGCGTTTTCCACTGAGACAAGTGAATCAAAGAAAGGGCATTTCAAACTGCTTCTAATGAGCTTTTCCATGCACACATAGACATCCAGTCTTGAACCTAACTTTAAATTTCTTTAGGGGAGGGATTCTAATATTGTTACCCCCACTCAATAGTACATCTCACTATGGGAGAAGATTTATGAAAGAAAACAGGTGTGTGCTTACATATTTGTATGAGCTAGAGGTTTACAAGCTCTCAGGGTGACCTATGAGACCAGCTGGGAATATGTGCCGTAACTCTTACCATCTTTTCCATATTTTCTGTTCACAGCCACCTGGGTTGGAGGAGCATATATCAATGGCACAGCTGAAATTGTCTACTTGCCTTCAAAAGGACTACTCTGGGTCCAGGCACCGGTGGGATTTGCCTTGTCCCTTCTTATTGGTAAATAATT
The DNA here is from genome assembly GCA_013398735.1 of Nothocercus julius. Taxonomy (NCBI): domain Eukaryota; kingdom Metazoa; phylum Chordata; class Aves; order Tinamiformes; family Tinamidae; genus Nothocercus; species Nothocercus julius. The sequence continues at coordinate 1,042,434 of VZSV01000042.1, forward strand.
AACACAGTAATCAGGACATCACAAAACTCTTTAAAAATTTGTCTGAATGTATTACAATGTGTAACAGCATGTAGAATACATTTTAAAGAAGGTGATTTTCTTTTTTCTTTTTTTTTTCAGTCTCTGGTAGATTCAGAATAGGCATTTACAATCTTCTTACTATCTTCTAAGTTGAAACATTTGAAACCACATTGGCTTGAAACAGGTGCAGAGTTTTGCCTGCCTGGAACAATTTATAGGTCTGAAATCTGACCAGCCTTATCACAAGATTAATTTGTGATGGATCCTGCTAAGTGCCACCTAACAGGCATTAGCTGTTGAGTTGAAACCGAGACCCACACCTTCCTAAGCCAACTAGGCTTGCAGGATCCTGTACTTGATTCTGATTCCATGTATTTTTGGACTCATGCTGAGATTGAGCTGTCTTCCCTGTCTCCCTTCTGTGCAAAGTGGGACTGTAAAGACCGAAGTTTCTTCCAGTCCACACAAGATTTTGCTGTGATTCTCCAAGGAGATATGATGTTTAAAGTAAGGATACCTGTGCAGACCTTGCACAAGAATTTTTTTAAACTGCAATAACCTTTATTCTCAAGTCAGAGAAAAGAGTCCAGCTGGCGTGAATATGAATCAGGCTTAGGAATACACTGCCAGCATTTCCTATGTGAGTAATTCTAACTAATGAAATTGAGGAGTGCAGGTCTGATCCTGCAATCTTTACTCAGGTCAGTAGTGCCCAGACAAGCAGTCCTGTTGGCTTTAGGCTCAGACACAATACACATTCCTTGGTTTTAATGAGGCTACTGTGTGACTGAAGTCTAATATTTAGATGAAGGTGGGTGGAACTCAGCCGAGTGTGCAGAATAAAACAATATAATTCTGGGAAGAGACAATGAAGCCACCAAACCGAAAATGTAAATGGAAAAGGAATGTACGGTGCATCAGGAGGTCAAGGACAAAATATTCAGTTCTTTTTCACCAAATATGGGTCTCTAACTCATCTCTCTTTTCCTTGTTTTTTGCCTAGGGAAGCATTTCAGAAAATAGTGTCTCTTAGAACATAGGTTGATAGATCATTGTAAATGAAGGGGAATCTACATGCAAGTATCTTATGAGCTGCATTTCCAAGTCCCTGTTACAGTCAGGGGAGCTGTACTGGATATGGACAATGTACCTAAAGCTCAGCTTAGGCTTAAGCAGATATTTAGAAAGCACAGTTCAATTGCCTAAGTCCAGGTAACTTGTGCCATTTGGGATGCCCTCGTGGATCCTGTTTCACCTCCAGTAGCCAATACAGAAAGATGTATGTCTCCCAAAAGTTTTGGGTCATAACTTGCATCCACAAGCAGATGTCCCTGACAGTCTAGAACCTCAGATTTAGGTAAGGGAATCAATCTCCTTGTGTCTGGCCAGCTGCATGAGCCTGATATAAACCAAAATGCCACAGAATTCTGACATTTTTCTTGGAGATAACACATCCAAAGTTCTATCTAATTATTACTATTTCTAATAGGTGGTTTCTTCTTTGTAAATCCAATGAGAACCAGGAATTACATGACAGTGATGGACCCGCTCCAAGAAATATATGGGAACATGATGGGAAGCTTACTTTTCATTCCACCACTGCTAGGAGAAGTGTTCTGGTTTGCAGCTATCCTGGCTTCCCTAGGTAAATACTTATCTCACTGTTATATTCTTGAAGATTATGTGATACAATAAGCACAGTGTAATATGGATCTAGGAGCTGTATTAGACTTAGGGGTGAAAAGTTGTGTTTCATGCTCCTTTTTTAAGAGGAATACAACCATCTCCAATTTCCGAAAAACATTCTCTTTAGGTTTAGAACAAAATTGATTGGAATGGCTCAACTTTGGCTATTGTATATACTAATTATACTAGAGAATTATGGCAATATGATTCATTACCTTGATCTTACCTGTGGCAGAGCAGATGCAAAGAGCTAAAGCGACCTGTCTAGGGCTATGCAGAAAGGTGGTAGCAGAAGCAGGCAAGATGATGAGTCTTAGCTCTGCCTGCTCTCTGCTAGATCATGTCCTCCTCGGCCAGCGAGATGTGCTGATACTTGGCAGAGCTGCAGAGGGGATCTGGCTCTGCAGGACTTGGTGCTCCTGTCAAGAGATCACATGCACAAGAATGGTTTGTATGGACAGGGGGTAGGGCAGCAGAGTACTGGGCAGGCCCGAGAGAAGGACTGGGAAGGTAGTGCTGCAAAATGTAGTTGTGCTGGGAAGTTCAGGTGAGCAGGTTCTTGCCAGAGCAAGGACCAAAACAACATGAGATGCTGGAGTGAACCAAAGCAGCTAAGGAGGTATTGATGGACAGAGGGGAACTGTGAGAAAACAGAAGGAGGGCTACTCCTTTGGTGTGAGTAGTATATCGATAAGCAGGGGGCTGCTTTCCTTGTCTGCAGGAGCAACAATAAGGGTCATCTTGGATATTGGAAGCTCCCTGGCTATCATCATCTCAGCATTCACTGTCATAATCTACACTCTACTGGGAGGCCTCTACTCTGTTGCATACACGGATGTCATCCAGCTGCTTTTCATTACTCTCAGCCTGGCAAGTCCTGTGTATATTGTCCTGTAATAACTTTGTTATTAGTTTCCCAACTAATATAAGGAACAAAATTCTACTTTTCAGTAAGGGTGAAACCAAAAGTAACTCCATCAATACCCCACAGTTCTTCTTCAGGACAAGACCTTCAGAGATGTCTTCCAGATATTGTATATGACTTACATAACCTACTAGCCTTGCTGGGTGAAGGCAGCTGCCTTCAAAGCCTGCAGCATCTGTCCAGCATGATCATGCCTGGAAAGGAAAGAGAGATGATTATTGAAGGGATCAGCTGACCTGATCTTCGGCCTCAAGCTCTGGATGATGCTATTGATCAGAAATATGAAGATTTAGATTAAGCAAGGGGGGGTGGTAAAAGAAAACTCTTAGTCTGAGATTAATTACATAATTTACATGACTTTAATTCCATAACTTTGTCTTCTACACGCATATATGTTAGTTTCTATATCTGAGTATTTTCCCGAAGAGCAAGGACCCTAGTGAACTGGTTGACTATTTCCGTTTCTATCCTAGTGGGTCTGTATTCCCTTTGCCCTGATGAACTCGGCAACAGAAAGTATTTACTACACTGCAACGCATAAATCCTACCAAGCCCCTTGGATTGGGAAGATAGAAAAACAGTATCTTGGAAGATGGCTGGATGACTTCTTCTATCTGGTAGGAAATATTTCTTGGACAGGTGGTTGAGAAAAGGAATTGAGGGTCTCTCTGTTTGGAAAGCTTGCGGGTTCTTCCAGGCAGGCGCTCACAACTCTGCACAGTTGGCAAAGTCAAGATGAAATTTAAACACTTTTTCTTAGCCACTGCAGCACATTGAATGGGTTGGGGATATTCAGGTCTCAGCTTTGGTTTGGACAGAAGAGGTAGGGACACTGCGACCTGCAGTCTCCTCCTTAAACCCAGCACCATGCAAAGGAAGGGCACTTCTTCAGTAAGACCATCCAGGCAACTAGTTCCACACCAGACACTAATTAGCCATTTCCTATCTTTTGAGAAGTTGGTCTTGCAGCTTAGTAATATACTTCTAACATAAATATGTACAATTCTCTCTATTAAAAAATATTTTTAAAACAGTACTGCATCCTTGGTGCCATTAGTTCCACTGCACAACTCAACTTTTGAACTACCAGTATAAACAAGAGGTGCCACAGGCTGCTTTCTCTCGCTAGATTAGCGATAAAGACCCACAGCAGCCAGGAGCCAGGCAGGGAACACTGCTGACATCTGAATGTTTCAGGTGCTTGGGAGCATCCCGTGGCAAACTTACTTCCAAAGAGTCCTCTCCTCTGCCTCACTGGGACAGGCAAGGCTCATTTCCTATCTCTCTGGACTGGGCTGCTTCCTTATGGCCATCCCCCCTGTGCTCATTGGGGCAGCTGCAGCATCAACAGGTAAAACTAATTGATTTGTTTCTGAATAATGAACTTGTTTTCACCATGTGATTAAAAAGAGCCCCCCAAAAGTCCTGATTTAGTCTTCCAATTACATAGTCCAGACTTTCAGGAGTAAAGCATACCTAAAAGCCTTTAGTGGGAGATTTGGGTGCCAAGGGAAAAGCCTGTGTCAGGCACCTGGAGACCTCTGCAGCTCAACACACAGCTACCTAGTGGCATTTAAACAGCTGCAAGACCTGCTTAAAGCAGTTTCATTATGGTGAAATGGCTTTCATGAACCTTCTGTTAATAAAAGATGAAAGCAGAATCTGTCCTCTGCTGTGCCTGGTATGGTACCCACGCTTCAGAAAGATTTCTAAAATACTGTAAAATTATTTTCTCCACAAAATGTTATTCTGGTATTATCTTCTGCATCAGTAGTGAAACTACTGTTTGTTAATAAAGTTCAGGAGAAAAATAAACACTTGAAGGAATTAAAAAGTTATTTAGGACAGGCATCTCCTTAGTGTCCATGGTATAGATGCTCCAGAGAGTAAGCTGGTCTTGCTCGTGTTAGGGCTCTGCACTTCTCCCACAAGAACACCATTAGGGTTTTTTAATCACCTCGCATCCTGCATGCCCAGCCCTCTGTGTATGCTAGTATCTGTGCAGTCAAAGCACCCAAGAGCACCTGTGGGCTCTCAGGTTCTTCCATGCTGAAGAGGCTCAGATGAAGAGCATCAGGCTGCAAGCAGAGCCCCGTGACAGGGTGGTGGGGTTACACATTCTGCCCCCTGACAAAACTCTGCAGAGATGAGTGAGCCCAGAACCCAGACAGTCTGTTTTCCCAAGTCAGCCACCTCTTAAACATACCTGTGTTTAATGAAAGGTAGTCACCAGAGAAGCTCGCAGACTAAGCAAAGAGGTTCCTAATTAATTTAACTACCTGTAAGAAAATACAGCTCTAGAAAGAAGGCAGAATGGACAGTTGTCTGGGATTTAATGGTTAGGATGGCCAAACCTGAGTTTAGATGGGATTTTCCCTATGTCTGCTATGGATATGGCAGTAGCTTACACACCCAACAAGAGATCTTTTGGGGTAAGTCTTAAAGAATACTTTCTAGTGAAACTGAAACAGAGGAATGACTTTATTAGGAGATGATGTCAAATCTTCACCAGAGAAGTTCTTAAAAACTATGAGTATGGCAGAAGTCGCAGGGCAGCTCTGACCCTGCTTTAGGTTAGAGATGGAATAGACAATCTCTGTAAGTACCTTGCAGCCCTGTTTTCTCTGGCTTCATGAATTGCCTCATCATGCATCAAACCTACTATTCATGAGATCAAAAGAGTCTGTTTGCATCTAGGGCTGGATTACTGTGGCCTTCATCATTGCATAAAGAGGTGATAATCAGTGTAGGTGTTTCCTGCCTGGACGTGCGGTCCTCTGTCCTTTCGTTCGCTGACTTCACAGCCTGTAGCGTTCACGATGGAATCCAAAAAATGAATCTAAATCCTAAAACAGAGTGGGTCTCAGTCTTTCTCTGATCTCTGTGAAAAGGAGCATTCAAAGACAGCGGAAACGTTAATGAAAGATTTGTTGTGGTCTTTCCCTGTTCTCTTTTAAAGACTGGAACCAGACAAGCTATGGTCTTCCGAGTCCAGCAGACAGAGGAGAATCAGCCATGATACTGCCGTTCGTTTTACATCACCTCTGCCCAGCATATGTCTCTGTTGTTGGTTTGGGAGCCATCTCCGCTGCTGCAATGTCTTCTGCAGACTCAGCACTTCTCTCTGCCAGCTCCATGTTTGCTCACAATATCTACAGAAAAATTCTGAGGAAAAAGGTATTTGGTTACGGCATTCCAAAGTTTTTGTACCAGGACAAAGACATAAAGCCATGAGCCGTAGAACTACAAAACACTAGTCCAGGGTCATATCTGGAGAGGGTCAAAACAGGTGCAGCTGTTGTATCTTCAGCAGCTGTTGGAGGGGAGGATCATCTGGATGAAGCCAGAGCTTGGCAGAAACGAGCCTGGAGCGGGACCGTGCAGAGCAGTGCTAGTCCCCGTGAGAGTGGCCAGGGGTGGGAGCCCCTCTTTCTTCCCAGGGCTCTGGTTAATCCTGTGCCCTGGGTGCCTGTTGAGCTCCCCATGGAGCAGAAAAGGATGCTTTGATGAACTCCAAATGCTGTTGTTTCCCCCCCAGAAGCAGTGCCCATGGTGGCAGGGGACAAGGCTTGAGGTTCTCAGCTGAAATCTTCCCAAGCAGCCGAGACAAGCTGTGTGTCCCATAGCAATACCAGCATTATTTAATGAAGTTCCCAGTGTCTGTAACTTTGCAATCTCCTTTTTTACAGGCTACTGAGAGAGAAGTCTTGTGGACCATGAGGGTCTCCATGCTGCTTTTGGGGGCTGGAGCTGCTGGCCTGGCTTTTTACTCTTATTCCGTCTACGACCTCTGGTTCCTCAGTGGGGAGCTGGTGTATGCCCTGCTTTTCCCTCAGCTGTGCTGTGCCCTCTTCGTTCCCAGCACTAACACCTACGGCTCAGCCAGTGGCTTCTTGGTTGGGCTCCTCCTAAGGCTGCTAGCAGGGGAACCTGCCCTCAACATCCCCCCTGTTATCCAGTACCCAGCCTGTTCCCTGGTAAATGGGACCTACGTTCAGCTGTTCCCCTTTAAAACGTTCACCATGCTCCTCACCTTGGGGACAATCATTGCTGTTTCACACCTGGCTGCATTTTTGTTTAAGAGAAACCTCCTTCCCCGCAGATGGGATGTTTGCAACATCATCAAGGAAGCCAGCACTCTCATTCCCCTGCAGCAGATGGAGAAACAGATGGGTTTGCAAATGATTGCTGGAAGAGCATCATGATTAAATGGGGGACCTCATTTGAAAGGGCACGGTGCGTTCTGCAATTAAGGTTTGGCACAAACAGCATTGCTGTTCCCTTTGCTTTCTCCAGTAATGAATATTATAAAGCCCTTAGAGTAATAAAGACACAGTCTATTTATGCCAGGAGAATGAGTGAGCTCAAAGTCTGCAGTAATTAAAGGTGGGTGGGGATGGACCTTGAACTTCTAATGATGACCAGGGGGTACCCTGGGCCCCAGCAGGATTTGCTTTGGGGTGTTTCTGCTGTCCCACCAGAAGGCAAGTCCATGTTCCAGCATTTATGACATTATCAAACCCCATGCTGTTCTCACCACAAAGGAGACAAGTTAATGTTTAATAGATTGGGAGTATTTAATTAAAAAAAATGGAGGGCAAACTAGTTTCCATTGCAAAAGCTGGAGCTTTACCATAGACTTTGCCAGGGGGGCTTCCAAACTGTAAAAAATGTAGAGCATAGATTACTGAATATAACACAATCATCATAAAAATAATATCATTTCTATACCATTTTGGTATACTTTAAAGCTTTCCATGACCTCCCCAAACCCTTTGAACATGCTTCTCCCCAGCCACACAGCAAGTCTGCTGCCATGTGGCTGAGGAGAGAGCATCGCCATACACTTCTGCCCTAACAGCTCATATGATAGGAGAGGCTGCATCATCCCTTAATTACAGGATTAAAAAACAAACAAACAAACAAAAAAAACACATAACCACCATTTACCAAACCAGAACCAGCTGGAAAAAAATGAGGTACCCAAGAGGCTCTTGAATGTCTTCTCTAATGCACGTGGTTAAATTGCTCGTGTGAAGGTGCCACCCCAGCAGAATGGTGGGATGCTGTGAGACAAATGTCTAAGCAGATGCATGAGACCTCAGAAGACTGCGATGACTGCAGGGTGTTGGAAAGTGACACTGAACCTACTTGCAAGGACACTAAGTCCTGAGAAAGAGATCCCAAACGATTCAAGCCAAAAGGTCTTCACAGAAAAGCCCAGGTATCTTGATTACAAAAAATCCTACTAGGCCAGGGGAGGGGTGGGAGAAAAGCCACAGAAATGAAGTGCAGCAGAAGCTGGCTGCAGCAGCTCAGCTCACAGCGCATTTGGTATCTAGCCTGAAGTCTGATGGACAGACATCATCCCTCAGGTGTGAGGCAGGAGTTGAAGTAAAGATTCAGAAAATGAACATATATACCACAGGTAAGCCTGAAATTGGCTGCTATTTTAAAATTCCCTCGGCAGGTGTGCACAGGTTTCTGAGGGTTAGTCACCATCTACCAGCAACAGCCGTCGAGAAAAGTGCTCAGGGCTGCCCTTGAGCGCCCGGTGGTAGGAGCCACCGTGCGTCGAAACACTGGGTGCTGTTGGAGGGCAGATACCTACCTGCATGCCCAAAACAGCCCACAGCAGAGCAGCCCTGATGGCCAGCTGAGCTGCAGAGCACGGAGTGTCCCCAGCTCACCCGCGGGGGAGCCACTTGTCACTCTGAACTGCAGCAAGACGAGCTGCCGCAGCTCCAAAGGGGACTGGAAGCCCTGCGGCCTAGGTAGAGCTTTGATAAGCCTGTCTCCAGCCAGCCTCTCTCAAATCCATTCCCCGGCACCATCCTGAGTCTGCTCCTCACCAGAAAAAGATTTAAAAATAAAATATAAATAAAAGTGTAACCTTCTGCTTTGCTTCGATGCTACTGAAACACTCGGACGTGCGTCACTCCCAGTTCACAGCAGACCTATTGATTGGCTTTGCTAAACCAAGACCAGAAATTGTGTCCAGTGTCTGCAGAAAGGTTAATGAGCTAATATATCTAGAAAAATTTTCAGCTGCTTTGAAGATTAGAAGCATTTTCATTAACTGCAGCCCCAGTCTGTCACCCGCTGAAGACTTCGACATCCCCGTGATGCGAGTGGGAGCATGCGAGGTACCGCTTAGCCCAGGGAGGCACAGGAGACCCCAGCGCTGCCACCGCGCTAGCGCCAGGACTGAGCTCTCGCTGGGCTCTCTCTGCGTGCTGACTGAGATGTGTTGCCCCATCAGATCTGGGGATGACCTAGTCTGGGGACCTCTGCAGCTCCGTGTGGGGTAGATCTGAGCTTATAGAACTCCCTTGTGCAAGGGCCCAGGCTTGCTCCATGGCACAGATGGGCTGACACTCCACTTTCCTCGCGTCAAGGTCAGCACCCGGCTCACAGACCATCCTGCCAACACCTCGGGAAGGCAAATGACCACACGTGAACAGGCCTTTACTACATACCACTAGGCCCAGCGTCTTCTGATGTTCTGCTTCATAGTCCTGAATTTTTATATTAAAACTTTTCAGGGCTCCACATATTTGGCCCGGCGGGCAGTAGATTCACGGCTTCCTGCGACAGCTTCAAAGTGCAGCTCTCTGGGGTAGGACATTGCTGAAGAGTGTCACCACCACAATCACGTCACCACCTGGCGTCACCACAAAAGGCTTCAAATATAAGTGTTTTAGTGCTGTAAGGGGTATCTGCCATACCCAAAAGAGACAATTTGTCCTTACAGATCTTCTGTGAATTTCCTACCAATGAAATATTTTCTACCTTGTGTGGAGAGAATAAAATGGCAAAGATGCAATTATTGCAATTCTGGAGAATAGCTACTATTTTCCATCCTGGTATGACTCTATCTTCAGAACATTCCCCAGCAAGCTCAAAAAGAAAACATTCGTCAAGGTCAGGTAAAGTTTTGGAAACAATTAGTTGCAAGTAAAATAAATAACAGTAATTCTAGCCTATACTTAATGACAAAATGCCCAGTTCTTCCAGTACAGCACGTCCAAAGCCCAAGGGATAATGACCGAGGTCTCATGAAAACTTTTCTCTTCAAGTTCCGTACACATATTTTTTTCCTCGTCCCTTCTCTATCAAAAATGTGATCAGGCACTGGAGGGCTCCACTTTACCTTTCTGCTTGGGGCTTTACCTCCTTTGTCCCCTACATATGTCCATGACTGAGACACTTTTTTTTCAACTTCTCAATCTGCACAAAAATACCTGTTTCCAGCACTTTTGAGGTTAGAAATACCTTGTTATGCCTAATTAAAAATAAATTAAAAATATAAAATAAATTATAAATATAAAATATAGCTATAGTTATATATCTATGTTTATACATTTATATCTATAGATATATTTATAAAAATAGACATGTATTTATATTCATATAATAAATATGAATATAAACATAAATATCAAAACATGCAATTTGGGAAACATTTGGCTTGAGTGAGTTCTCAGCATCCCACTAGTTCCCCACTGGGCAAATTTGGATGACTAGGGTACATAGATGAGAAAAGACAGGAACATGGCACTTTCTGAAGGGGAATATCCTTCTATATATCCTTCTCTCCACCCTGATGCTCAATTTTAGGGTTTCCTAAGTGTGTCCTCGCTAGACTAACAGCTGGGAGCTCCAGCAAGGGAGCAAAGAAGTATTCTCATAGATTTCAGACATCTCTAAAGGTGCCTGGAAGAGGCTTCCCCTGCGCTGTATGCTGTTGGGACTAGGCCGATGCCGGCATCGCCTCTACACGACTGCTACGCTCCCTACTTATACCCCCACAGAAATCTTCCCTCGCAAATCTCAGCCTTAGCATAAGCTGCTAGGGAATACGCTGCCTCCGCTAACAGAGACCTCGGCTCTTGCAATAATTTTTCCTGTCCTAGGCCATGTCTACTCTTTGTGTCCCTGTAACACAGGAACAACTCAACCCCCAGGCAAGGCCCCAACACCAGAACCTTTGTGAATGTGGCCGGGGAGCAGGAAAGGCAGCCAACGCTACTGGGCTTTGCCATTGCCCCAGGAAGGCAACGGTGCTCAGCACACGGTCTCCCAGCAAGGGCCAGGACAATGCTGGTGACCGGGATCTGGGCTGCTTGGAGTCATCAAAAGAAGGTGAAAAATGTGACCCAGAGTGAGGTTTCCGCTATCACCTGCACAAGTGTGAGCACTCCCCAAGATGAGTTGCGTCTTAACCTGTTTTCATTTGTAACATGCACCGAGCTGAGGTTTTCTCTAACTCTGCTGGTAAATGTCTTCTTTCAACATTAAGTAACCTCAAGGACAGTCAGTGCTCAGTTTCAGTTCTTTGGCCAAATTTTTTATTTTTGATCTTTTAGTGGTTCTCTAGAAGTAATACAGGATGTGTCTTGGCAGAGCCTCCCCGTTTCCTCCTCCAGTTTCCCCTCGGCAGCTCTCCTCTCCTGGCCATAGAGGTACTTCTGGACAGGTTAGACCTTGCAGGATACTCATTTGACTCATTTATGGTTTAGTCTTGGACAGCTGACTCCAAGAAGGATTTTGAGATCTTCGGAAGAAGCTCCATTTTGTACAGAGAATACTATTTTTACACACGAGATGAGAACTTCTGTCCCTGCCTGGCATGCAGTCTTCCTAGTAAGTTTAATCCATAACCCTTGACCAGTGGATGTTGGTTGTCTTTAGTGAGGCTTTGGTCTCCGGCTCCCACAACATCCTCACAAGGCATGAGAGAGTTTTTTTCAATATGCAGACAGAATTTATTTTCTTCTAGAGTTCAGCTATTTTCTTTCAACTCAGGAGTAACAGACCTTGATATAATTACATGATGTGAGAGAGAATTTACACCATGGAGCTAGAAAAAAAAATGAAAAATTCCGATTTTCCCACACTTTAACAATAATTCACTTGTGGGCAGAACTCAAATCATAGTATCATCATAGATATATTGAGGATTGATACAGAACAGAATGGAAGAGGATTGTTTGAAGCAGTGTCTAAAAGAGGTGGCTTCCCCTGCACATCCCTTGATCATACTAAATTTTCAAGACTAGCTATGATAATTAATTGAAAACATTAACTATTTCGTTGGTGATTATCTTATTAGAGGGTATTAAGAAGGAACCCTGCCAGTTTGAAAGTGGTCATTGCTATAGGGAAGGAAACAAGAGGAAAAAGCGGAAGAGCCAGAGGCGGCAAGGAGAAATACAAAGGGAACATCAGATGGAAGAAACACTGGACTGAAGAAACAGCACAGGATAGCCACAGATACGGTGCTAGATGTGAGACTCTTCTCTCCTATGTGGAAAAATACCCACCTAGGGAATGCTTTAAGTGATAAATAGCCAGACGTTCAGCTACTATTGACATGCACCTCTTTCCAAACCTGACCCCAGAGGATAGTCTGTGTTGCACAAATTTACCCCTCAGCCTCATGCAATTGCTAATTAAAGGAGAATTGGCATGTAGGAGGAGAAAGCTCATGGAGAGTAAAGGGGAACCATTATGCTTTCCCAAGTACTAATATTCTTAAATATCACACACACAAGGACCTTCCATTTTTCGTGTATGCAGGTGTCATCATGTCCCTGGGGAGCGCTATCTCCTGCACTTCCCTGGAGAGTCTCTTGCCCACGTGGCTGTGACACAGCTGGTTTGTGTGGTGGCCAGGTTGGTGAGGCCTGGTCAAGACATCTGAAAGACGTAAAATAGAAATAAAGGACAGGGGGCCCATTTACTTACCGCAGTTGGCTTTGGGGATTCTTTAATTTGCCAGCCTCACTATCTGATTAATAATTCTAAGCATAAAATGTACTTTATGCACAGGAAGTTATACACAAGTTATGCACAAAGGACATGAAAAAGTGACAGCTGATATTCAGAAAGGATTTAATTCATCCAACACTGATGTCTCAAGCCCAGACTCAACAGCTATCCTCTCTTTTTAATCAACCAGCTTATTCTGCTGTGGACATAAAGGTCAGTCCTAAATCAGTTAGAATAAAATGTGAAATTTCTAGCTGTGCTTCTACTATTGAGTCCAACAGCACCATGTACCAGCCCTTTTGCTAGGAAGGGACAAATCCTGGGTCCTAAACATTTTTCACTAGGCAAGCACCATGTTCCATAAAATCCTAGAGCCGTCATCAGAAGGCTGTGAATAGGACCATAAAAAGCCCAGATAGGAAAGGATACTTAGCTTCAACACACACACATGAGGTGCTAAAACTTGCTCAGTCCAAATTCCTGCAGGCAGACTGGATATCAGAGCAGGCCACATGTGCTCTAGGGATGCCACACTAGCCAGCCCTTACCTCCCTTGCGTGGCTTGCAGGGCAAATCCATAGTGTCAATTCTGATTTGCAAGGCAAGAAAGGGGAATCAAGTTGCTTGGAAATTTGGAAGAAAAATGATGTGCACCAGCACTACGGCAGAGGCTGTGCTCTCTGCTCCTCCCGGCTGCAGTCTGCGGAGCAAGAGGATGTGTAAGCCAAGTTTTGGACTTCTCATTTTTATTTGGGCTGTATTGCTCTAAACAACCCCCTAGAGGGAAGGTCAGTCAGGCATTTTGACCCTTGTTAAAACAAGTGACAAAAAAAGAGGTTCTCATTCTTCAAATTAGGTTTTGAGAAAGCACTAAAAAGATCAAATAAATTACGATCTTTTTTCCTTAAATACCGCCAGCCTGGCACGGCCTGTGAGTTGTGCCTTGTGTGACCGCTGCAGCGTTGAAGCAATGTTTTCAGGACACATTCCCCACCCGTCCCATTTCAGGCACCCAAATTGCAGAGGTTTGAATTATTTACTCTCTAGCACCACCTAATCCCAGCTCCCAGTAACACAAATCAGCATTTTGGGGCATTCCTCGCCTCCCTCATGCAGCGTTCTTACGTCCTCCAAGTGCCCATCTGGAGACACCAGGCACCGTCCCTCAGAAATCCATCTCCCAAAGTGCCAGGTGTCCTCCAGGCTCTACTAGGCCATCCTGCAGCCCTCGCCAAGTCACCACGGACCAGGTACCTCCACAGGCCTTCCTGGGAGCCTTGTGCTGCCAGCGATGTGACCTCTCTGAAGGGCCACCGAGGCTGCAGTGCCGGGTTCCATGTGGAGAACCTGCCAAACCAAAGCAGCCGCAGGGAAAGAGGTTCCTGGCTTCTGCGGCTCCATCCGACCAAGGGAGGACATGGAGGTGCTGACGGGGCACATCAAAGGAAATTCTTCGCACCAAATTTACACTCAATGAACCGGAGAGCTACTAGGTGATCCACATAAAAAGAGCTATTGAGACTACGGTGTAGATATTTAAATGGTCTATTTAAACCAGCTTAATCATGCTTAATTATTACCTGGCTTAATTATAACTCTAGCTTAATTGCAATGAAGTTCTCAACCCCAATCTGAGCATATCTCTCCTCCTGCATTGGCACAACTACAAAAGAGAGCCAGGGTCATGTTCCTCAGCATCCAGGGATCAGGCAAGACAAAACCTTGTGCTGTGCTGCAAACAAAGAGGGGAAATTGCAAATCACAGGGAAAAGAGAGAAAACATAAGATATCCTTTGTGTATTCACCCCTTTTTGAGACTTCTTTCATGCTGCATGCAGTGGATATATGCACTTTGATGAATTCTGCATTTGCAAATCATTATACTGTTAATAATGAATATACAAAGTGCCATGATCAGCCCTAGGAGTATCCTGGAAAATGCGTAAAAAAAATCCAGAAGTAATAAGAGCTGCTTCCTTATCTTTCCTTTACATTGTGCAACACTGTGGCTCCTTTCTAGAGACCCAGTTTTACAGAGAGAATTCTCAGGCAACAGAGGACAACGTTAGACTTTATTCTTCCAAAGGTGCATTCATATCAGCTGAAGGGTTATATCAGCGAGGTCATAGCCAAACTGGAACATAAAAAACTTTATTTAATTGAAAAAATCTTTTTTTTTTAACCTGTTGGTATAACTTTGTTTTTCTTTTCTGAAATAAAAAAGTACTTTGTCTTGTGGGGTTAATCTTTCAGGGTGAAGAAAACAGGTATCCACTTACTCTCCTCCATCTCACATTCCCTTCCCGAAGAAGTGCCCGTGCTTGAACTGAGCCTCCCATTTCCCGGGTGCGGGGTTCAACAACTGAGCTACAGAATAAAGGACAAGAGGGGACAGGACAGATGGTGAAACTCCCTCATGGGCCTTTGGGATCTACCTGGGGGAGAAGAACTCTGAAAATGTTCAGCAAATTGTGTTTAAATTAATGAAGAGCTTTAGGTCAAGCAGAACAAGATTTTGATATTCTCCTGGGTGATTCCTGATGTTCTTTAAACCTTTCTGATTTTTTAGAGCTGGGCTATAGAACTGGAGAAACAAGCCTCCAAGTGGCACTTACACAGCTTTCTGGCAGACACTGTCTGCTTGTGCCATTAGGCACCACATCTCCCAGGTCCCCAGAGACCTAGAGCGACTGCATGAGGCTGGAGATCCCCACCAGCCTTGGCAAACGTGAGCCCTGGCTGCGTTAGGTGCCTTCCTTGGCCCTGGGAAGACCTTCATTTCCAGAAAGTCTTTGCAGCCATCTGCCTCTCATTTTGGAGGGTTTGGGTGTGTTTGCATGCTTATCACACCTGCCCTGACCGCTGCACTAGGTGCTTGCTGGGGTAAAGCTGTTTTTTGGGTGTTATTTGCAGTCTATGAGCTATATCTCTCATCTATTAAAAGTTACTCTACTTCTGCTTCCACTAAGCATCTGCGCACTCCCCAGATAGATGCACGCTCCTGTACTTTTGAAGATTGCATTTCACTTCATTTTTCCCCCTATTTTCCTAACACCCCAAAGCCACAAACCTGAAACCACAGAGACTCAGAGACTACAGATGGCTCAAAACTGGAGGAATGCAGACAAACCAGGATGCCTCACAATCGCTCCTCTTGAAACATTGATCAGTCTGGGATAAGATAAAGGATACCTTGTATTGTGCCCTTGCCAAAAGGTTAAAAGGTAGGAAGAAACCCCTGACAAACAAAGTGCAGGATTTGGCCACTTCCTGCTTCAAATGCTGAAAATGGCTTTTTAAATGCTGAAAAGTACTTTTTTTTTACACGATGAAACCCCCACCATCCTCCTGAGGAAGGGTCTCTCTTTTGGAGTAAGGCAAGACTGGGCTGCGACCTGCCTGATGTTACCTATTTTCTTCTTCCACCTCTTTGCCAGTGTCCGGGCTGCTGCTGGGGCAGCCTGCGGCTACCAGAAGCATCTCGTGGAAAGGGGGTCAGTCACCAAATCCCATGGTGATGAAGTGCCCTGAAATCTCTGTTAACATTTCTCCTCTGCATCTTCTCCCAAGGTTTCTCTCAAGGTAAGTTTGCCCCTAAAATGCTATTGCAGGTTGCTGGATATGGGGTTGGAATCTCTGTGAATTTTTAACTTTGGCGCAATTTTTATTTTTTTTAGCAAAAGACAAGGTCAAGCACTTGTTTCTGAGAAAAAAAAAAAAAAAAAGAAGGGCAAGAAAAAAAAGCACTTTGTACAAAGCATTTCAAGGTACTCATGCAGCATATTAGAGAGCAAAAGGAGCTTCCTGGCTCCTATCTGGCTGTTGCTGCAGTTGTTAATGTGGTTTTCTTCCATTATTAATGACGCCAGAAAGAGAAATCGGGCCTGCCAGACAAACTTGAGAGATTCGCAGGCAGCAAAGAGAAGACAGAAAAACCCTTAAAATACTGAAACTAAGCATGTAGCAATGAAAATCTCCAGTCCTCTTCAGCACAGTATGGATGGTGAAATGACTCTTTTATAAAGCTTGCAAATCACTCCTGCTGGTTTCCAGTCACTTTGTAATTAAAAAAGGAAAACTAATTCTCTCCGGGCTGTACTTTATGGTTTGATACACTCCTATTTGCTAGCCCTGCAGAGAAAAGGAAAATGTAAGGGCAAGAGGAGTGCACAAACTGTCCACAGCAGTGCATCATTCATCGTCCATGTACATGGAAGGATGGGATTTCCAGAGGGAGCTTTTTTAGGAAAATACATCAGAATGAAGCCAGGGTAAGCAATCTCACAGCTAACACTGTCATACACATTTTCTGGGAAATCCCTCTAAGTCAGTGGCTGAATCAACCCTGCTGGGGAAGAGCCGGGCAGGAGGTGCTCCACTCGCTCCGCCGTGATGGAAACCCTCTGCCAAAGTCTTGCACGTTTTGTTCCACCTCCCACACAGACGTTTCGGGAATGGAGAGGCGGACACGTGCTGGGGGTGCTCAGAGGTGCTGAACTCCGGGGCTGAGCCCACCCTGGGGCGCTCGGTGAGACTCTGGGGCATCCAAGGCCAAGCAGAGGCCCCACCAGCCAACACGCATTGGTGAACTGCTAATTAATAACACAGTGAATTGAGCTGCTCTAGATATTGTATAATTTTGCTTTTAAATAGAAGCGACCTGAAATCTCTTTGCTGAATGTACACTGATGCTTAAAAAAAATGTATCCCAAGACTAAACATTTGGCTATACCCCAAAGCCACTGTTTCTGGAAGAGCTTGAGACCTGGATTTGAATTTCATGAGCAACACCTGTCTTTCCAGCAGAGCAGATTAAAACAATGGAGCCAGTGGGATATGTTTTAGATTACTCAAATTAATTTTGTACAAGCATATGCCCCATGTGCTGTGCTGCCAAAGCAGGCTACGGAGCCAAGAGCTCAAAAAAAATAAAGTAATAATACGACTTTAAAAAAACGAAGAAGGAAAATGACATAAAGTTGCATTAACATGAGATCTTTTTTAACACTTCGAGGAATAAAGTCACCATAAACTCCTTTGGGGGAAGGACTCTGTTATTTTTTTTCAGTAATCTCATTTTCAGTAAGAGCACATGGACTGCGCAAGAGGGACCTGGCAAACCACAGGAATGGGATCAAGTAGATTGGTGCACCAGGGAGCTCCCCAAGGCTGCCTGTATGGATGAAGTGTCACCACACGTATAAATGTCCCCAGCACTAAGTGCACGAATCAGTGTGGACTGCAAAACCTATTTAAAAGCATTTGGGCAAGAGGTCTTCACTGGCTTCTTTCTCCCTCGTGTCTCCAGCTGACTCCTGTTGCTCAAGAGACCCACCAGAATCCACGGGTATCACAGAATCCCAGAATGGTTGAGGTTGGAAGGGACCTCTAGAGATCATCTAGTCCAACCCCCCTGCTCCAGCAGGGACACCCAGAGCACGGGGCACAGGGGGGCAGCCAGGCGCCTTTGGAAGATCTCCAGGCAAGGAGGCTCAACCACCTCTCTGGGCAGCCTGTTCCAAAACAAGCTGCTGGGAGCTGGGGATTTTACTGCATCTTTAATGAGAAAGGGCTCTGCGGTCCATGCAGCCTTCCAGCCTTTCACCCTAAGCCTGGACTAACTTCTTTGAACCACCACTGAGCTGTGTGGATAAGAAACTCAAATCTTACAAGCTCCACACCAAAGTTTTCACATGGCACCCGCGATAGTGTCACAGCTGCTGGGATGGCCCATGGGAGAAGACCAATGTGGGTCTGAGGAAGGGGTAAGAGATACATGGGGGTCTCTGCCCTGTGCTGGTGGCAGCCTCACAGGCCCCTTGCACCCATGCCTGAGCCCAGCCCCACTCCAGTTCAGAGCCCACATGGGGCCAGTGAGAGTCCCAGCAATTCGCCTGAATGCGGCTCCCCTTTCCCTGGTGTCTCCTTGCAGGTGGGAAACATGGACCATCGCGCATCCCGACTCTCTCCGAGTCCCTCCAGCAGGCGGGATGCTGCATCCTGCAGCCTTCCTCCTGCCCGGGAGCTGCCCTCTGTCCCTCCCTCTGCAGGTGCCTCACACTCCTATAGCCCCAGCTCATTTTGCCCGGCAGGACACCCGGGCAGGGAAGGCACAAGGGAAGCACAGCTGGGAGCACCACAAGTGGGACGAGACCCCGGGCACTGGGACGTTTCCCTCCTCAACCGATTGGCCCTGGAGGCTGGCGGGAAGGGAGGGAGGGACGGAGGCGCTGGGCTAGGAGGAGGAGGAAGAGGAGGAGGAGGAGGGAGAGGCCCGGCGCGCGGCCCCGCGG
>VZSV01000042.1:1061577-1089256 GCA_013398735.1 Nothocercus julius
GTGCGGAGCGCTCCGCCGCGGTGCCCGGGAGGGACACGCTGCCCGTGCCCTCCTGCTCCTCCGCGGCCACACGGGCGGGACGGTGACGGGCACCGGCGGAGGAACCGTCCCCACCGTCGGTGGCGTTTTACTCTGCTTCGTGTGGTCGCTCGGCCTGGACGGCGTCTGCGCCCGGGCGCGTCGCTGCCGGCCGCTTTCCGTCCTCTCGGCGGCTCGCGTTGCCATGGCGGGATCCCGCAAACGCGGCCTCGCTCCGCCTCTGCCCTCCGCCGCGGGGAGGCTGGGGGGCCGCTGCTCGCTGCGGTGCGGGGCCGCCGTGCGCGGAGCGCCCTGCCCTCCTGGCCGCCGTGGGGGCGCTGCCTTTGCCCCACGGAGAGCCCGGTAAAAACACTTCCACTCGCTCAGCTCCCGCATGGCCAGGCTTGGCTCTGCAGGTCGGGCAGAGGCGTAACGAGCCTTTACAAATAGTGGAAAGGTGGCACGTGGAAGCATCTCTTGTATTTGTCTTGCCGTCGCACATTCAGAGCAAAGCCCAGAAGAGGCACTGCGGTGGAGACAGCCAGCTCACGCATGGTCAGAAATAGAGCAAAAAGCCTTTAGACAAACCCATGCACCAGAAAGAGCCACTGGATCAGTTTGCAGCAATGATCGGCAGTCCCCATGCGTTCAGCTTATCGAGCTGTCACAAAAATCCGTGTGCGTTTGCAGTGAAACCAAAGCCACAGCTTGGCTGAAGATAGGCTGCCTGGAGCGGGGAGTCCCTGCGGGGGGACCGGTAACACACGCGTGCCGAGGTTCCCGGGAAGGGCAATACCAGGAGTCTCCCTGGGAAAAGCCCCCATCCCATGTGTTTAAAATATTAGACATTACCCTGCCCAAGAGAGCTGCTGCAAACACCAAATACTGAGGTACTGCGCTAAGTTCTGGTAGAAATCCCGAATGGAGCAGAGTTGGCTTGTAAATCGTTTACCCCCCTCACACCTCTCTCTTCCTCTCTCTCTCCATGGCTTTGGAGATTTCTGCCCAGGGGAAAGGTAATATTTAAAGAGGAGGAAAAAAAAAAAAAAAAAGGATTCCTGGAGTTATTTATTTATTTATTTTCCTTAACATTTTCTTGTGAACCTGCACTGTCCCCAGACGACACCACCAGAGAGACTTTCTTAGCCCTGCTTCAGCATAGCTCAGGGTCCGGTGCTCTCTGACTTGTGGGTTATGCGTGTTTGAGGACAAGCATTACTTATTTCTCAGTTCGGTTGTGGCTGCTCAGACACAGCTGGTGAGCTGGTCCCGCTGGGCCAGGAGGGGATGCTCGAGGTGAGGCGTGCTCTGTGCTTTATCTGGCCCTTGTCTGCTTTGATTTCTGTGGGCACATAACTGGGTTTCAGCCTCCAGCCAAGCCTCTCAAACATGCCACTAGTTTGAAAAATGGGTACGCCCATTGAAACTGGGATGTTTGGTGTGCATCCGACCTCCCCCCTCACACACACGTATACATGTAAGCAGAATTACTGCGGTTACACATTAAACTGCATTGAACACTGGTTAGTCCAGGTCAGCAGGGTTATGAACAGCTCTCTAATCGCATCTCTGGGAACTGTAGGAGAATAAAATATTCTTTTGCATCTGTTTTGCCTTGGGAAATGAGTCCCTACCTTGATGTGAAACTGGGCGCAGTAATTCTGTGATTTATCTGCACTGGAATATAACTGGCTGCTTTTACTTCCCTTACATTTTGCTGCTGTCTCAAATGACTGATTCCACATTATTACTAATTTACAATCCATTTGGTATCACCAGCAGTTGGCAGTTTCTCTCATCCTGAAAACAGCCTGAGCTCCTCGCCTGGTCTTCACGTACTTAAGGCTGCTGCAGTCCTTGCTTTTGGGGTGGTAATCAATTAACATAACAGGCTACCTTGGGCAAGGCAATTAAGCTTGCAATTTAAATACAGGATTTCAAAGGAAAGCCAGTTACTCCTGAATACAAAAGATGCATATTTATCTGCACAGTTCTTGATCTGGCAAATAAATGAGGTTTTGTACAATCATATTTCTTCAATACATGTATTTTTTATGAGGGCATGACTTAGCCTCTCTGAAGGCCACAGAAATGGGGGTGTTACAATTGACTTTCAGAAACTTAAAAGTCACCTCCAGATTATTAGATTTGGCAATTAAGCTGTATACAAAATCACCATGAAACGTCTTGACTTCGGGTAAAGCTGGGTAGGAGGGAAGGGAGGTGAGGGCTGCTCGTGACAGCCGACGTGTCTGCTCCTGAGGAAGGAGGTCGGTGCAATGACAGGGAGTACTGGTGACAAGGACCTTCATTTTAAGCGATGAAGCAAGTGCAGCAATGTGCTAAAGATGACATTTGTGAAAGCAAAGTGGTGATTTTTGTATCTCGATTTGAGATGTATTCAAGGTCAGAGTTTTTGGAAAATGTTGCCCCTTCTTCCCCCTAAAAGACTCTTCCAAACCGTCTTCTCTTGGGCAAACCTGTACCTGTAAGGCAGAAACATTTCTCCTAGCTGTAACCAAATGAACTGTGCCTCTAGTCTTTAAGTTGGATATGTACGTGCCTTCTATGGTCAGGAGGGAGACGGAGAGGACAACACATCTTCTGCTGTGATGCGTCACCACCGCGCTCATTGCCCTCCTTTGTCTTTCAGCCCCCGAAGGAGTGTCCTTGCTTGTCCCGCAGCCCAGCATCAACGCAACAGTGGCACAAAACATCCTCCTCTCAGTCGATTACTCCTGCAGAGGAGTCGCCACCATCGAGTGGAAGCATGTGTCAAGCCGGGGCACCACAAAAATTGTCGAGTGGAGAAGTGGGAATTACGTTAATATATCCACAGTCTACAAGGACAGAGTGACTATTTTTGAAAATGGCTCTATACAGCTTCTGAACGTGGGCGTGACAGATGCTGGCTACTATTTTGTCACTGTAACAGAGGAGCATGGAACTAACATCTATGGGACCATCGTAGTCAATGTTTATGGTATGAGCTAGACAAGAGCGTTTGTTTTTACCCCGTGTTTAAGCTTTAATCTGTTTTAATCTGCTTTAATATTTAAAATATTACATTTTTTTCTGTCCTCCCTGCAGAGATTATATATGAAGATTTACATTTTGTAGCAGTTTTCTTTGCATTTCTCACTGGAGTATCTGCCATTTTGATCTGCTTCATGTGGCTGTGTAACAAATCCCTGCATCTCTTCCAGAAGAAGACACACAAATTAACAGGTATCTCCCTAAGAATTCTGTCAAGGCTTGTGGGGTTTCTAATCTGAATTTTAAAGCCTTTGACTTAAGGTTAGAGCCTCAACAGTGCTAAGCAGTGACATGGACAGAGAAGGCTAGAAGGGCTCTGCAGAGTTTTCAGTCCAAAAAGATCCTCAGGACGTCAGGGACATCAGCCCTACTTATTTCGCATAAGAGACCACCCAAAAAAAAAAAAAAAAAACCCTTTACCAAACTAACTTCCCATCACTAACTGCAAAATTTTGGGAGAAAAGGCCAGGGCTTCAATGCCCAGCTCAAGCTCTAGGCATCACATTTCCTCCTGGCAATGGGAGATGTCTTTTACCACTTCCAGGCATATCAGGCATTTACCTGCTTTCTTTGTAAGTGCAGATTCAGTAGTGTTTTTTTGCCCTGCCTGTATTTCTTCTCTCAAAGCTCTGCTTAGCTGTTAGAAGCAGCAGAGGAATTACCCATGTTTTTCCAGACCAACATGGATACTCCAAAAATCCTAAGTGTTAGGGCTCAGACTCTTTCCTGGCTCTGCAGATGTGATGAGAAGAAATGAATTTGGCTTAGGCTGACTCTTCTTGTATGTCACCTACTGCTCCGGCTCTCAGGGCTGCTGACGTGTTCATAGCGTGCACATGGTTCACATGTCTCTGCAATTGCTGAACACTTTCATGCCATGACAGATCACACAGGCTTCTGTTCACATAAAGGGTCTCCTTCGGAAAGAATTCAGCTAATGTTCCTACAGAGTCAGAGCTTTACTTAGTTTGAATCAAATGCAGCTGTTGGGCAGCCTCTTGGAGTAATGCAGTTCTGGATGCTCCCTCTATAGACAATGTGTAGTTGCCCTGAACATCATTCAAATCAGGTCCTTCAAGAGTCTTTAGGCTCTTGTCTATGTCAAAGACAAGAACAAAATTAAGTTAAAAGAGTCTTTCAACAGTCACTGAAGAAAGCAAAAAAGATCAGCCCTACGGACTTCAAATTAGTTTTGATGTCTTTAGTCTTGTCCTTGAAGAAACCAATGTCTTTAAGGATGGTGAGGGACTCTGTATACAGTTACATGTTTTGAAAAGGTGTCTCACTCACAATTATAGAACTGTAGTATTTTTAATGACTAGATTTGGACAAACACTAAGATGTTTACAATGTCTCTGCTATTTACACACTATTTTTGGAATCCAGTTGCCAATCCACTTGACACTCAATAAAATTATCCTTCTATTTGCAGCAAGTAACACTGAAGAGATTGAACTGGAAACCATTGAGTGTTAGCCAAGAACTCTTTCATAACCAAAATAACAATTCTACCTCAGGAGAAAATATTGGCAAGGAAAGCGGGAAGAAACCTAAAAGGTAAAGTGTTT
This sequence comes from Nothocercus julius, assembly GCA_013398735.1. NCBI lineage: Eukaryota > Metazoa > Chordata > Aves > Tinamiformes > Tinamidae > Nothocercus > Nothocercus julius. The sequence goes on from VZSV01000042.1 coordinate 1,066,200, forward strand.
GTGACTATTATAGAAACATCCTGACTTGCAAGGCTAATTAATGTGAAATCAGCAGTGTCAGATGCAGCTGTTGTTACCTGTTAAGAGTGTTGCTCTGCTAGCCAAGGTTAAAGTGAAAGAGAGCGTGCTTTCATGGCTGAGCACGAGCACATTTCTGTGGTTAATTAATAAAATCTACAGCCTCTACTATGTTTAGAACAACCAACCATGCCTAATACCAAAGCATAATGCAAATTATCATGGTTATGAAGGACATCTGTATTTTGGCTATGGCAAGTCACCTATTAGAGAGGGAACAATAATTAGCATGCTTCAATGTAATAAATTTAATATCTAATTATAGTACTACAGTAAAAATAAATGTCAAGGATAGAGTCCTGTTTATTGTGCATATGCTGCTCATAATCCCAAAGCTCTGAAGACAACAGCTCTTCATGAGGCAAAACTGACTTTGAAATAATGCCGAGCTGGTCAAAGTTCCCTCACTCACTTTTTCAATTATTTACATTGCCCAGGGATGTTAGCACACATTTTATGACTTTATTAGGGAAGGTTGTAAAATAAGGAACCATGCAGAGGTACCAAAGATGACGGTGCCTGTAGTGCTTAGATTGTCCCGATAAAATACTGACGCACCACACCAGTGGGGTGGGAGAATAATAAAGAGTTTTATTGTGAAAAATGTTGAGTTCTTTGAAACTAAGCCCGCTGAAGAACAGTCTGTCTGGTAAGAGAAGTTAACATGGCATTATTTTGACATTTAGTACTTACAGTTACAGCCCTGAAATCACTCTTGCTGAGAGAAGCCACGTTTGCTTTTTTAATGTGTAAGGAAACAGAGTGATTTAATCAGCATTTCTTTTTAAGGCTGTGTGTTGCACTTGTATTTTCCACATGCAGATCAGCTGGCTGGAATAACATGTGCTTTTGTGAGCCCAAAAGCACTAAATGGACCAAGCTTCCACTGATCCTGTTTTAATTTTGCGTAGAAGAACTTTGCAGTGTGGACTGAACTTTGAAAGAGCCTGGGGATTCTTCTGCAGCTGTAAACAGCCACACAGCTCTGAGCCCAACCGCTCTTGCGGCCTCTCCCCCACTTCGACTTCTCATTAAAGCTTTTACAAGACAAGCTGACATAGCTCTGCCCTGGTCAGGGAGCACTCAGGTGCAGACTTACTATGGGCTACACACGCAGCAGAACAAAGAAGTTCTCACTAGGTGCCTAACACTGTTGATTGGAAAAAAAATTATTTGGCACCTAAGCGCCCAGTACACTCGATACCTTTATAAATTCAGCGCCAAGTGAAGCGGCCAGTAGTAGAGCGAAAGGCCTCCCGCCTGCCCATGAGGTCAGTGCCAGGTGGAGCTGGTTGCTCCTTCCCGCATCTAGAAGAGGTCAGAATGAGCGACAAACTGCAGGATAAGCCCAGCTACAGCTCGGCAAATAGCCATTTGTTCCCGTTCTTCTCCAAGTATACGAGCAGTCTTCGTGTCTGCAAGAGAATTAAGCTTTGATGACACCAAAGGAGCTGGGAACGTGTCTATTTTAATCACCAAAGCTGAAAATACTTTATAGGATATCCATATTGTATATGGACACTAAGAAATATTTTTTTCTGTGCATCTATTTTCATGTTTGTTTTCTTTTATCCCCAAATCTTAAAAGTTGAATGGGAAGCTACTCATTAGGCTGAGTACAGAGCACAGGCACTGCCAGATGTATTTACAAAACAGGAAAGGGGCTGCTTGAAGGAAACACGCCTGTTACCTGCTCTTGAAGGAAACACGCCTGTTACCTGCTCTTGAAGGAAACACGCCTGTTACCTGCTCTTGAAGGAAACACGCCTGTTACCTGCTAGCATCTACTCGAGCACTTGTAATTGTCAAGAGAGAGAAGTAGTCATGAAACGTACACAGGCTTGAATGACCTTTGAAAACTTCACTGTAAGGGTAGATTTAAGGGATCTCTGCAGTAATTGAAAGTTAGGATGAAAGTGGTAAATGACCACTTAAAATTCTCATATTTAAAGATAAAAACTTAGAGCAGAAAGAAGCCTTCAGCTAGCAAACTCTCTCGACCTGACTAAAAATAGGGCAATCTCAGGCATCCAGTCTTAGTTGAAACCAGTCTTGCTTTCAGGTCACAACATCCTAAGCAAACCACAGGGATTCAAAGAATATTCAGCACAGACACATAGGTAGGTAGGGTCACTTAAATATTAAGATTTTGTGAATCTGATTTTTCTCAATATGAATTAACAGCATCAGTAATATTTGACAAAAAAACCATAAGACTGCAGTCAAGTCTCTTGCTAGAGGGCAGGTGACAAATATCTGAAATTTTATGGCAAGCTGCTAAGGCTGAAGTTTTAGAAATCAGTAATAATTCTTACTCCTCTCATAAGCTCCATGCAGAACAGCAGCAAAAGTTAGTATCACAGCATCACAGAGTGGTTGAGGCTGGAAGGGACCTGTAGAGATCATCTAGTCCAACCCCCCTGCTCCAGCAGGGACACCTAGAGCACATAATATTTAGAGCACTCCAAGTGATCAAAGGGATTAAGGCATTTTGAGTTGATGCTTTTTAATTAAAGTGTCCAAGTTCACAGGATTGCTTCGGCAATCAATCTGAAGGTCTTAATCATCCATTAACGGCTCCATTTCATACATTTAAGGACACATTACCAAGAATTTCAAGATTCTCTCTCTCAAATTAGGAGTCTTAATATTCAGTTGACTTCCCATTACTACCAAACACGCCGGAACACTCCCTTTTAAAAGGCAGACACCCAAGGTCTCTCGCCATGTTTTACAAGGCTAATCTTTTGCATCCAAGCCTGAGAACCTTGAGGAGCAACTTCAGTGCTCCTCCTTTGTGCAGCGCCTGCGGTAGCGGGACATGGTCCCCTCGCTCCGTTAGCCTTCCCAAGGGGACAAACCCTGCGCTCTGAAGCAGCCCACAGACGTTCATAGGAGAGCTCACGCGGCAGAAAGGGTGCTGCCGTGCGCGGGCTTGGTTCAGGTAAGGCGGCTGAAGTGCAAAGACACATTTCAGGTTTTATGAACTTGTCCTCTGAGGGAGAGATGGGGCTGTCAAGGTGCACGCAGGCCCACTGCAGCCAAACACACAATACGTGAGCTCTGGATCAATCCTCTGGCACTAAAACCATCACCGTGGCACAGGATTCATTCATCTTTCAAGGAGGGAGACACAGACCCTATTTTCAACTGGTATTTCTTCATTTTCATGAAAAACGATGAATCTTTTCTCTCTCATAGCTCAGTTAGGCAGAAGTGAGTGCTTCAAGGAACTGAAATAACCATCTGTTCCGCACTGGCAAGTGCTACCATATGCACAAGGGCTGCTTCCAACACACGCTGCTCAACAGGAGCTCACCACACACAGCTGCTTAATATACACGTTTCCTGAAGCTATTCTTTATTGCTCAAGAACATCGTTCTTGCACCACAGAAATATGATGGTTCAATTCAAACCTGCTCTGCCAAATGTAAAGATGTTCTCATTTACACACACGCACACCCCTTATAAATACATAATATGAATATAATTCTAAACCAGTTCTACAGACAGGTTTCAAAAAGACCTTTAGCAATTAATTGACAAAAGAGCTTTGTGTAACACCCAAATAGAAACTACAAGGCAGCTACAATTACAACCAAAAAAGTCACATTACTTTCTTGTTATTTTAAGAACTCAGAAGATGTCATGGATGATAATCAGTACACCATGGGGGAAAAAAGGAAAGGCACAAGCGTAGTGATCCAAGAGGCACTGCTAGTTCCAGCTTCTGCTCCGTCATGAACTCTCACAAAAAAGTTACCCACAAATTCAAATTGTCAGGGGAATTCTATAAGCAGAGAAAGCCCCTTCTTTCTAATGAGAAAGGCAGACAGAAATCACAACTAACGCAGCTGACACCACCTAAGACGCATCTGTGGTCACCACGGTAGGAAAACTTGTCACAAGCTGCAATTTTGGAGCTCTCTCAGATCATTAATTAAACACCTCTCTCAAAAAGAAAGAGACGGAGGGATGACCTAGAGGCCACCAATGCAGTTAGCACCCAACTGAAGACATCACACAGAAAAGACTTGTTACTTAAATCTTATTTTTAACTGTAACATGTGATAAGGTGCTTTGTTTCTCCTCCTTTACCCCACTTATAAATCAAAAGAAGTCTTCTAAGATGGCCATTCCCTACAATAAAAGTCATCCAGAGCTTATGTACAGCACAACTCAGTTCTAATAATCTTTCAGAAATGCCTGCAAAGATCTACTTAGAAAGCCGGGGGGGGGAACACGACGACACACTAACATCTTTCATGCAGCAAAGGACTACAAAATTTGACTTGAAAGCTATGTGAATTACTCAGGTATCATGTTACTCTAGACAGAGACAAAGCAATCCCCAAAGATACAACTCTGCTACCATTTGAACTCTAGGTGAAACAGCAAACTAATAAGTCACTTTGTTTTTAAATATAACACTGAAAGGAACTTTTCTGAAAAGCTGCATTTTGTATGCCATCAAGAACATTTTATTCTAAACATTACAACAGACAGAGCTGTACAGGAGATTATTTTTTCTTTCTTGTATTGCCCTATTAATTCCACTTCCCTTTCTTACACTGGCAGTGATCCCACAGCAGTGACAATTTAAAGCTCCCTGGAGAAGCTGCTGGGTTGTTAGCAGGGAGTCAGGGCAGCCATGAGCAGTTCCATTTTATAGACGAAGTTGCGACCTTCCATTTTATTCCACTGCACTTCCTTGAAGGGCCCCCGGAGATGGTTCCATTTGTTGTCTTGCAGCACGTCACCCTTGGGGAGATCCTTGCACTGGCTCCGTGGAAACTGCACCATGACTTTGCTGCCGCTCTCAGGACCATTCCGCACTGTGACGAACAGAGATTTTATGAGCGCTTTACACTTGAGAAATTCCTCATATGTCATTCATCATGTGTGTGCTATACATTACTGTCTAGTCAACGACAGCCATGCTGTAAGCAGACAAGGGAAGTTCTCTTTACAGAGGTTGTTTTTTAAAATTCGTCTTTGCATTTGCTCTCTCCGATTGCCCCCATTTCCCCGTGGGTCTTGTTGCTTTAGCACTGCATGTTCTCAGTTAGAAAAATCAGAGAAATAATAAATAGGATAAAAACAAACAAAAAACTTCACAACCCCTAACATATTTTTTTCCCCAGTGATGTCAAAGAACTCCAGTATCTTTTTTTTGACAATTCTCATCTTGGGCGTATTGCTTACTTCCCTCTTTTTTTTTTTTTTAATTTATAAATAAATTTAGGAATTTATATACTTTTATATACTTTTTTTATACACTTTTTAAAAAAAGTATATAATACATATATGTGTGTATACCTGAAATGGCATAATCTCCATTTGGTGATGCCACAGTTATTGCTGATGCATTGCCAATACTCTCCACTGGCCCGAGACCAACATGATTGCTGAAACTCAGGACGTGCCATCCCATAACTTTTGCCAGCTGCTGAACTGCATGTACTTGGTGCTGTGACATCTGAAAGATAACAGAGGCTTGTCTTGAATTACACGTTGTTTTTACCCATCTTTTTTCTTCTACTGCCAGTAATTACTTACAAAAGTGTTGTATGCTCTTTATTTTAAAAAAAAAAAAAAAATCATTTGAAATACTTATACAATAAATCTGCAAACTCAGAAAAATCAAAGCTGAGGCTCTCAGATGCATGATACCCCCATTAGCATTCATGGGTGAGCACTGCAGAGTTTCTAAGTGTTAACATTTTTCCTTTATCAAACTCTAAGTCTTCTATCAAGGAAGAACCTTGTTCAGACATGCGATACTCCAACAACAGGCCTGAAAATACCTGATCAAAGCAATACCCTCAGAAAAGATCGGTTTCAACTTTGTGTGTGAGTGTGTGTTTGTGTGTCAGAGTTTCACGTAGCAGCAGCAGGGCAGCCACCAGAACCACAGACCTGCTTTTTGACTCTTTAACACATACTAGGGAGACTGTCACTTCTAACAAAACCAGCAGCTTGCTCTGAGCAATTACAAAACTGCGCTGCATCCAGCATACTTCATGGCTCATGTGAAAGGAGCATTAATAAAACAACATTGAAATGACAGCAATCATGGGCCAGTTAAGATCCCTACTCCAGGTAGGATTTGGCTATAATAATTTCATATATGAAAATCTTCCTGTCTGCTATGACTCTGACTGGTGGTTCTGAAGTCAGCAAAAATCTTGGTGCTCCCAGAATGAGAGGCATGAACAAACGTATTTTAAATTGAAATACATTTTCCATTAATAAGGAGAAAGCTCCCAATTCACACTACTGACCTTAAAAAAAAATGGCACTATGTTTCAGTACTAGTTGCTAAAGTCATATAAATGGACCGAGAAACTCAGTCATCCACCTTCCTATCTTCAGTATTTTTATTTGAAGCTTTCTCACTTTTTTACAGAGATATAACGAAGATTCTAAGTTCTTAAATGTAACTCCTGTTCCCTGAAATACAATCACAAAGGGAAGAATAACATATAAGAGTATACCTGAGATAAAAGGAAATCCTGCAGTTCTTGCTCTTGATGGGACAGTGTAATAACTCTTCCATCTCTGTGCACTACCCTGATCTGTTCAACTCCGATGTTCAGCTGTAGTTGGATGGATCTTTGAAGACAAGAAGCAGACTTATAGAAAATGTGTAAAAGCACTTAAGAAAACAGGCGCCTTGCTCTAAGAAGACAGAATCCCATTAACTGGTGAGAATATCAATATGAAGTGTCACACAGTGACATCAAACATTTCATTTCATCACTCACCACAACAGCTGCCTTTCTACAACAGCACAGGGGCACTGCATGGCAGGGTCCAAGGCTCAGGGCACTGCTTTTTTCAGGCCAAGGAACCTGCTCAAGTGCCTCACCACCTCTTCCTTGTCAATAAAATTAGTTTCCCTCCAGAGGTACACAGAAGTGATGCAAATCCAGGACTTGTTCTACTCCGCAGCCAAGACCTGGCCACTGCCCATACTCTGGCACTGAGCCTGGAGACTGCACCCAAAACACATCTGTTCCACCACGAAGAAAGAGCCAAAAGAGGGTGTTCGAAGGGGAAAGATGAAGCTGAAGCAACCAGTTCATCCACTGCTACACATCAGCTGTTTCACTGGCAGTCAGTATAGAGGCATTCATGTTTCTAAAATATGCAATCTCCTATTTCAATGATAGTATGCATAATTAATAGCATGAATTCCAACTAGTTTCATGCTTTAATGCCTGTGCAATCAAATTAAGACTGAACATTGACTAGTTCTTCATAAATAGGTTGGAAGCTTAGAATCCAGCATATCCAAAGGCACTTTAAATCCAGATGTCTCACCCTGAAGGTTAACCCTCTTTAAACAACCACTTCCATCTCTGACTCCTCCTTTGGAGGAAAAACAACCACCACCACCACCACATACAGCTGCTCTGGTTAACTACTTAATAAGTTACTTCATTAAACGTGGCCCAGAGTAGGTAAAGAGCTTTCTGTTGGCAGCTGTTCTCCTCACCATGCAAAGAGCAGCATTTACAGGTAAATCCTGCTTTTAAATCTTCAAATAAACACTCACAGACAAACAAAGCGCTTGTAGTGGTCTGTCTGAAGCTGGATCTAAGCCTGTAAAAATCAAACTTTAATATCCTCAATCACTGTTGTCTAAAAGCAAGCCTCTACAAGTAGAAAAATACATGCACTTTCATACTTACTTGCATATCTGCTCATATCCTTGAGAAGTTATTAGAACTTTAACACTGGATTCATAAACATCATTTATATTTGACCAATGTGCCTGAATCTGAGGATCCTCAATACGACTGGCCAGACTGTCAATGGTTCGAGCAGTTCTAGAACAGAAAGACATATTCAGTCCACAGAAATCTAGACAGATTGTGCAGTTATCTGTGCTTAAAGAAAACGAGTAAATTAAAAATCCAAATTTTATAGAATCATGCAGATTAGAGGTCTATTTGAGCACCTGAACTGCAAATGAAGCACACTTGTTTATTCTCTTTCCTATGCATCAAACAGAAGTATTAAAATTATATAATTCAGTATTGGCTATTTGATTTTCCTCCAATACTGCACATCAGAGAATATTAAAACAGATTTAGTAGGGAAAGCGGTCTATGTTTTTTTACACTAGCTGGTTCTTATTTGCACATATTGGATACGCTATTGAGTCTCAACACTTAAAAATGAACACTGTTTTAACAGCAAAGCAAAAAGAAAAGCAGATAGCTTTAAGAACACTGGAAAAAAAAAAATCAATTGCAGTCTACACTATGATACACTGCATTGTGATTTGAAGACAACAACATGATATACCTGCATCTCAAAAAGATATGTTTTGCCTGTTTTATTATCTTTTCCAGAAGTCCTTCATTTGACTGCAAAGAACTGATGTCATTTTTATCAAATGCCTGGGGTCCTGCTAGTCTCATTCTCTTATGGCCAAAGGGTGCACTGGCTGGATGGGGCATCACGGTGGAGCTCAGAGTTTGCTTGTGACACTGCAACAAACAACAGCTGTTACAAGAGACAGTGACCAAATGATAAAAAAATAAAAAAACTTCAAAAAAGTAATAGGTATACTACAATAAGTTGCTTCACACATTAAGTATTTAAAAAGTGCTTTTTTTTTCTTTATGCATTTGACAGCACTTTATATAAACCCAGGTTTAAACTTAAGACTTTGCTTACTTGGGTTTATTTGTGTCTTTCAAAACTTAATGCAAAGAGGAAGCTATTTAAAAAAAGAATTGCAAAGTGCAAGGCAACAAAAATGTGGCAGTGTGACTCCTACACATCCCAGACCTCTAGGGATTAAGTCTCTGCAGACAGACATGCTGGTCAAAAAGAAATAAAAAATAAAGGAAGCACTTTAGAGATGAAAAATGAGGTGCCAGAAGATTTTGCAAAATTACATTCAAAATTACGAGACGAAATTTGCAGCAGAGCTGGACACTAAGCTGACAACTCATGAAGCCTTCTTCAAGTGTCTAAACTACTGGACTTTCCCCCCTCCCAACTGTACAACTTGTGGAACTATCTTCTAGGGAGATAAATGCTCTCTAGAACATGGTTTCACAACCACGTGGACATCTGAAATTGAGTTCCCTTGCCTAACAGACACAACCTCAACCTTCTACACCACATCCTTCCACTAGATTAAAAGAAGTTTGTAAGAAAAACTAAAACACTGAAGAGCAGCAGTGGACCTCAAATGAAGCAAGTTATTATGATAATTGATTGTTCATTCCTCATGGGAACACAGTCTGAATAGATGCTCACATTAAGCGACAAACAGCAATTAGACACAAATGAAAAAAGGGAGACTAGTGAGTTGTACTAAAAAAAAAAAAAAAAGAACACCAAATGGCTGCTGTTATGAAGCAGCAGCTGCGGCTGAGGTTAAGTCCAGAACCCATATTCCATGGCAGCACACCTGGAACTCTCTAATCACTTGTATGTGATTAAATTAATATGTATTAAAAGTGAACCACGTTACACAAACAGAAAGAAATAGACTGACCTCTAGTGGTATTCGGTTGTTGTAGCACTGTCACAGGATGTGTGACATTCTGAGCAAAACCAAACTAAACCAAAACACCCCAAAAAAAAAAAAAAAGAACACACCCCTTCAGTATTTTACCATAAATGCCTTACCTCTCTGATAAGCTGATGTAAGTTATGCTCCAGAACATAGAGATGATCCTCTGGACTCTGATTTTCAGAAGCAGATTTCTGTGATTTTTTGTCATTGGAGGAGTGACATAAAGAAATGGACAACTGCAAACCTGCATACAGCAAGTGAAGAAAAAAAAAAATTTTCAAAGCAGACCATCACAAACATCTTCCTTCACCTTTTAGAATCACTGGGTTTATAACTGCATTCATGGGTTCAGAGAAAATCCAACAATAATGTCTGAGAATACAGCACCAAGAGCAGCAAAGACTTGCTATTCCCTGAAGGACCATCCAACTAGCAATTTAATAGATGTATTTCACATCTGATATCTCTGACTCAATCACACAAAAAAAATGAGAGTCCCATGATTAACACACAGAAGGATTGATTTATCACCATATATAGATTTAGCAATACAGAAATATATTCTTCATGTGATACCCTGCTTGTAAACCCCTTGCAGGAATAGAGGATTCACCAGTCAACTCTGAGCTGCCTTCATACTATTTAACCATGAAAAAGTGTGGGCCTTAGTTCTTCTGAAAGTCCATTAACCCAAATCAAATCTGAAGTTTTCTCTGCACACAGCTCAGGAGCAATGACTTACAGAGGTACAAACTGCAGTTTGCACAAAGCATTGCAGCTGACAACTTTAAATACGACTACTACTAAAAAACAACCTCACAAAATCCATGAAACAATTTAAAAAATAATAATAAATTGGGAAATAAAGTGCATTCTTTTGATTTTTGTATAACTGCTTGGAAAAATCACAATCAGAATTCAGGAAGATCCCTTTTTTCAACAATTCTGAAGAACAAGGAGATGAACATTCTTTCCTTAAAAAGTGACATATATCAGAATTTCAGTATGGATTTAAGCATAAGATCCTCTGCTTCCATATTTTTAGGACAAGATGATGTTTAATGAAAGCTCCTACCTGGAAAAGGCTGGGAGATGATCTGATTCTTCACAACAATGTGAGGAATTTGTGATTTAATTTGAACAGCTTCCCGTGACAGCTGGGCAAAAATTTCTTTACATAAGAGAACATTCTGTGCAGTCTCCAATTTTGTCTGCCAGTGTGGAGAACCTGAAAAATTCACATTTTTTTTTTTTTTAAAGCAGAAAAGAATAAAGAGGAGCTCCTTTTTTTTTTCCCCTCTCTTCAGATGTCAGGTCCTGAACAGTTATTATAGGGCACCAAACTAACAGACCAGTTAAAATAACAAGCTAGTCGGCATGTTCTATCAAAACTGAATCTTTTTACAGTTTTATCTCAGTTAAACATAAATAAAAACCAAAGAAACAAAAGTAAAATGAAAAATGTGGTAAACTTCACATCTACATATATTGTGAACTGCTACTGCCTTCTGGAACTGTGTATTACATTCTCAAAAAATTCTGTGAATACTACTTATAGAACCCCCTGCTGTTACAGGGCAAAATTCTTGAAAATTCTGGTCTGAATAAACACACAAACTCTATATCGTACCTTGAATGTCATGTAAAACATCTTCTTCATGTAAAACACAGCATCCTGTTTGTTTTCAAGATAGCACAAGCAACTGTGGCCACAGACCACTGTGAAATAAAATCCTGCCAGAATCAAGTTCTTTTCAATCCTAAACAGCTATAGATTAGTTCATCATCCTAAAAATAACAGTTTCAGATACCAGCTTGTTTCAAAAGAACCAAGCTACTCTATGTCAGGTGAGCTGTTGTAGTCACTGTCTGTGCTGCCAGCAGTCTCAAACTCAGAGAAAGAACATGATGAACTCCAACAACAACAACAAAAAAAAAAACGATGCCTTTTGGACAGGATTAAGAGTGAGCAGGTGGTCATTTAGTTCAGTTGAGCTAATGGGATGTAACTAGCTGAACCAAAGGAACTTGCTTTACTTCCAGCTATGTGCACAAGCACTTAATGACTGGCAGAAGGTACTCCAGAATATTCAGATACAATTTTAAGATTTTTATTTTAAAAATGCAGTAAATGCATATGAAACACTGAGGACAAAGAGCCATACCTGGTTTTGACTTTGGCATAGATCTTTTAAAGAGATTAACTGTCCCAAGGTCACCAATGTCTGGAGCTTGTTTCTGAATAGAAACCTGAGAAACAGAAGGTTATTTGCTGTTTGTTCTTCATCACAACTGTACAAATAGCAAACACACCATACTACTGAAGTTCCTAACAAACCTTTATGTAGGCTGATCCCTCCAAATCACTTGGTATTTGAACATCCAAAGGACAGTAATCCTCAGGTATCTTTTTATCCAGGTCAATGTCAGTGTTCTTTATCACCTCAAAGGTGCCGTGATGAAGGAAAAGGGAACCTCGTAAGAGAAGAAAATACGCATATAGAGCTATATTGCATCTTCTGCAAATAAAGAATGCCATAAATACATATTCTTCTGAAATTAAGAGTATAAGTCTCCAAATCTTCACAGATTGCGTAGGATATTAATAGCACTTGACCTAATTACTTTTTAAAAAAATATATGTAAACAAGAAAGCTCTGTTCAGTGCAGCATCTTCTCAGTCTTCCAGTGTGAAATATTATGTAGGAAGTTAGCAAATAGCATAACTACAGAACAAAAACAGTGTTTTAAAATCATGTCGGCAGATGCAGAGAAGGAAAGTTCCTTGGTTTAAAAAAAGTTAAAATTGTTTAGTGCCTGAATTTTGACCAGCAGGCAGCTAAAGGTATACATACTTTACATACATAGTGATTTAAAGTGAAGTGCTTATGTTTGGTGTGCAGCCTTAGAAATGCGATGGTGCTTTAACTCCAGTGGGGCTGCCAAAGGCAGATACTTACCCCTGACCTAGATGCCTCCCTTTCACATAGTTCATAGTTCAGGAAGCTACAACTTCTTTAACACAAAAGGGGATTACAGCCTAAATTGTCTTTCCCTCCTCCAAGGACAGGACCCTCGCACATCTGTACGCTACTTCACACATCTGTACTGTATCTACACGTTAATTTGGGTGAGATTTTGTATCCAATGCTGTGTTCTGTACAGAGTTTCAGATCTCTGGGTAGGTTATTTTCTCCGACTATAACTCACTTAGTAATGTTCTAGCAGGGTCAATATCAGCTGTCAGCAGTGCACAATTTAGGATACTGAATTTGTACCTTCAATCAGAAAAAAAAATATGCAATTTTTTTTTTTAAATTTTTATAGGCTAAATATGGAAAAAAAAAAGCCAAAGCTTGACAAGAACTGCCTGCTGACTGATCAACCCCATCACCTTAACAGTATCTTTACAAATACAATACACATTTGGCCTTTAAAATGACTTTCCCAGGTTAATAATATAAGTTTTTCTTCCCCTTTTCATAATTGTAATTATCCCAATCCTTTTGTTATCTATATTAAATAAGCTTGTTCCAATTCTCTGTTTTTTTTTTTTTTTTAAACAAACCTGCTTATTAAGACAAAAATATTAATTCCTGAAGAAAAATACTGCTGTATACCTGCACTTCTGTAGCTGAGGTCTCCAAGAATTTTGTCTCCCACTTTTCTCAGTTTCCAGTGCTGTCTCAACCTCAGCAGTTCAGAGTTAAAGTCTCTTTGTCGTTTATTTTCCTGGTTTTCCGCCACCGATTTCGATAATCTTTCTGCTCCTTTCAACAGGATTTGGGCTGCTCCTGCCAATGACTTCTTTTTTGAGATTAACTGTAAAAACTGAGGATTCTAGTAGAAAGAAAAGGAAAAACTACTTACACCTTAATGCCTCCATTTTAGGAGATATTGAAAACAGCCCAGAGAGGGTCCCGCGCAGTTTGCTCTGTGTGACTCTGCTTGAGCAGGGGGCTGGACTAGATGGCAGCTACAGGTCCCCTCCAATGTCAGCCGTCCTGTGACCCTGTGCCGAGCTACTCAAGACGCTGCCCCTACCTGCTTTGGAGGTGGTGGGTCCTGCACCACCGGGTCGAGCGTCATGAACTTCTTGTCCTTGACGATGCTGAGGACGTCGTAGAGCACGCACATCTCCGTGAGGGCACTTCGCAGGTTGTTCCGCACCGAGTCCCATGGCCAGAGCGACGGCTGAAACTTCACCAGCCCTGAGAGAAAGAAAACAAAACAACAAAGAAGAAATAACAAATAAATAAATAAATAAATAAATAAATGTATCGATCCTTTGCCTGCCGCCGCCCTCACCTTCCTCATCCTCCGCCTCGCCCGCCTCGGCCCAGGCGCGGCCCGCCGAGCCCGGCTCGTCCTCTTCAGAGCCGGAGCCCTGGCTGAAGTCGATGCGCTGCGCCAGGCGCGCCAGGTTCTGGGACATGGAGAGCGGCTGTAGGTAGGTCTCGCTGCCATCCAGCGCCACCTCCTGCACCTGCTTCTCGCACGCCGACTCGATGCTGATTCGCACCGCCGGCACGCCCGCCATCTTGGCGCCACCTCCGCCGCGGCGTCCTCCGCGCCTGCGCAACGCGCGCCCCGACTACGGGCGCCGCGCGGGGACCAACAAGCGCGGAGGGCGCCCGCGTCCCCTCTGCCCGTCGCGACGCTGCGCTGCAACCCTGGCTTTCCCAGGGCTGTTTGGGGCGGTTTGTTGTAAAACGCAGCTTTCTTTCCTCTGTGCTAAGCTTAAACTCACTTTTGGGTCCCCGGTGTCAGGCATGGCCGTGTGGAAAGAGCAACCAAACAGCAAGCAGGTATATGATCAATACAGTCTATTGATACTGGAATTAAATCACCATTACAATCCAGACATAACCATTACATGGAAACTCTGAGCACGTCCCTCTTTTAAAAATCTAGAAAGTTGGCCATTTATTGCTCCTGCATTGTTCTTCATTACAATAAGTAGAGCTGCATAATTGAAAGCATTATAAAAATCAGCATTTTTACTTAAAATCCGAGATCGCTCAGCCTTCGCTGAAAGGTTACGGCCCAGGTTAGTCTCTGCCGACCATATGCGTCTCCTTGGGCCTGTCGATGCGGAAGAGCAGCTCAGCGGGCACGAAGTAGCCGAGGTAGCGCACGCTCTCCGGCGTCGTGTCCTGGTGGTAGTGGCCCCCCTCGCCGTGCTGGCTGAAGCAGTGCGTGTGCTCCAGGCGCAGGTCGAAGCCCTGCAGACAGACACGCAGAAACGCTCACCTCGAAGCAGCACTACAGACAGGCCTTCCAGAGGGTCACTTTAATACCATGTATTTCCACAGATCTCCGAGTACTCGGCATTTCCAAACACAGGTTTGGCCATATGCTTTGGAGCTTTCCATGGGAATCCCCTAGCTGCCTTCACTGCACAAGTGGCCCTAGTTCCAAAGGAGCAGCTGTAGGTGACCACTTCCCAAGTACTCAGCAATAGATTTGGGTACGATGCACAGAATTTAGCCTTAGACCAAAGACACAACAAATTCACATCCCTGAACACATTCTTGAAGTACATCATGACCCATTTAACTTGGGAGTAACTGTTGTTCATGTTACTTATGGTGTTATTTATAATACAGACATTTACGTCTGTGGTTTCTTGGTTACTTTTAAGTAAATATTCCTCCTGAGGAACATATTAGTGGTTTTCACAAAGCAGATTCTTTTATCCTGGACTGTGTGCTGTTGGAATGAATGCTAGCAAAGGAAGAGTTTTCTTTCATGAGGGTTTGGAGGTTCAGTGGGCATCAGCAGTTATGAGACAGATACTGCACATATTTCCACACCACAGCAGCACAAGAGCAGCACAGGCAGTTTTAGGAAAGTGAAGTACATGACCACGTGCCTGACCCAGCTTCCATCCTCTGGATATTCCTCCGGATATGACCAACACTGAACACAAATGGTGTTGCTGGCTTTGGGAGACAAACAGCTGTACATGGAACTCCTTACAAGTCTCAGTTTACACCTAAAAATGAGAAAAGAAACTCACCGGGTCTCGGGAAACTATTACTGGCTGACAAACAAGTGGAGCCTTCATTTCAAAGAATTTGAGCCAGTTATTCACATCTTCATCAGTGTTCAGAGGACAGGCAGAAAATTCAGGAGGCTACAGCAAAAACAAGTACTTTATAAGTGAGAAGTTACTTATATTGATACCTTTTCTCTAGCAACTTTCTTCCTCTTTACCCCTCCCCACTTTCATCACATTTCTTCTTGTCTTGCACATCCTCAGCAGTGTTTCTGCCAGAAATGGAAGTGACTAAAATATTTTTCAGATACTTAGTGGGAGAATTCTGAAGCAAGGAATTTTTTCCTGGTACAAGCTTTTAAGTTTATTGCTTATTATCACCTCAGTTGCTGAATTTGGATTTATTGGAACAGGACAGTATTACACTGAGGGAACACAGAACATAGCATCAACAGTTTGGTAACATCAGCTTCTTTAATATATTGTTTATCTTAGTTTGTGCAAAAATTTATAAGCATATAACAGAGTCAGTGCACAAAGATGTTATACTCTGATTTATATTTCTGTGTTCAACAGGACAGAGAATGTGACATGAATTAAGAGCAACTTACCATAATGTGAATCTTTGCTTTCCCTTTTTGAATGATGAAGGTACCACCCATCCCAACTGGTTTTTCTCCATAGTGTTTCTCTAAAATTTGTCTCAGACACGACACAAAGTTAAGCTCCCCAGTTCTTTCACTTGCTTTCACTTCAATAACCTGGAGAATAAAAGTCATTCACTACTGCTGTCTTCTGCAACAACAATCTGCAAAGGTCTGTTTCAGATGCCGAACACATTTATGAATTGCTGTGAAATTCTTCCAAGTTTATAACCCAGGGTTTCTTTTTCAAAGCATGAGTTTCCACACATGTACTGCTACACTCAAATCCTTCCAATTTGTGACTAACTTTCTTTCCCAACTTTTTGTTCAAAACTAGTTTTTCCTGTGAAGGGTGCTGGGCAGCAAGTCATTGGTTCACATGTGAGAAATGTTATAAACAACCCCCTTCTGCCCAGCCATCTAGCTTCATAATGAGACTCTTGGAAATGGAGAAGATCCCTCAGTTTCCATGCAGCATTCCATTTGTGTTTGCTTCACCTACATTATATTGGGCAAGCTTGCTGGGAAAAGCACTTCTGCTAAAACCTAAACAAGCGCACAGGCCTGATTTTCAAAAGCCAGTCATTAGGCAACAATAATGTTAAGTCACTGCTATTTTGGGCTGTATTTGAATGGATTATTTACAAGGAAAAAGAAATACCCTACTGCTACTAATCCCTTCAGAAATTCAAATGCCGCTCTATATACACCAATTCTTCCCCTCATTTGCCAACATTATTTTCTTGTGTTGGGATATTATTTCTTTCATCAATTTCTACTTTAAAGTTATCACAGTGACAGGAGAATATTGAAAGAGAAGTTTCTTTTCAGTCACAAAGCTCTACAAGGAAAGTTTCCTCTGAGTTGGGTACACACCTTGCCAGGTTGGCCCTCACTGGCGTAGAGGTTGGCCAGCAGCCCGAATTCACAGTCGCTATATTTAGTGCTGTACTTCTCAAGCAGGCAGCCTTTGTCTGCAGGGTTTATCTGAGCAATGTAGCTCCCATTCACAGCAGGCTTTTTCTCACTCTTAGCTTGAACAATAGGGATAAACTGGGAAGAACAAGATGTAAAAATAAGACACGCTCATGGAACTCACATATAGCCTAAGCTTTGGACCACGACCCCAAGGAGTCATGCCCTTCATCACACAGCTCTGTCTCTCAGGATCAAGTCTGGACTTCTTTTTATTAAAAAAAAAAAAAAAAAAAAAAAAAAAAGTACTGATACTGCAGTATAGTGGAAAACTCCAGAAATCAGTTTTACTCTTTCTGGAGAATTTAAATTTAATGTTCTGCAAAGATGAACACCTTAAAAAAAAAAAAAAAAAAAAATCCTGGAATGGACTGATCTCCTTCCCAAAACCCATCAAAAGGAAATGGGAAGAATTCTGCAGCAGGGAACAGGGAAATTTTCTAGATAAGTTTTCAGAAATGAGCCTACTAGGGTGATATCTCACTAGGTCTCATTGAAGCCAGTAGTAGGAACAGCCATTAACTTCAGTGTGAGCAGTTGTAGGGTAAACCTGGCTGCTGTGTAAGGCTTGCTCACAGGAAAAAGACAGCGTGCAAAAAAACAGGACATAGATTTCTAGCACCTACTCCCTCATGATAGCAGTAGCTTGAGCACAATTGCATTGTTCTCTATACATTTTCATTAGTCTTCTGCATACTAAGGCACAGATTCATCATTCATAAATGAAAGTGCCTAACAAATGTCTAACTAGAAAGCATCTTCTACAAGCTCCCTCAGAAGCCAATTCTGAGAGGAACAGGGGCTTCTATGAGCAGCTCTTCTCATCTGTGATTTGGAATAACTCTCTAGTGGTGCCTCCAACTCTCTCCTTTCCCTCCCTCCTTGACTCTGTAGACAACACTAAGCTTTAGTATGAAATGTCTGAACAAAAAGCATGAAATTACATTAGATGAATATGGACATAACTTCTCTGAAGAGGTGAGCTGTTAAGATAAGAACTAGAGATCACTTGTCCTAATTAAACTTCCCAATTTAACTTCTAATTAAATTTCATTAATTTAATTAAACTTCCAAACAGAGGCCCATGCCTGAAGCGACTCTGCCTGGCCAAGGCCTCTACAGGCAGCAGTTCTGTCCCCTGCCTCTCAGGCAGCAGGTGACCTGGTCTGGAGTGCCACTAGAGCTCACAATAGGGCAAAAGCCAAGGAGCATTTTAAAGCCATTTCCCAGTGATTTGACAGCCATTTCTAAATTTTGGCATTAAAAATTCTGGCCAGGTTGTTGTCAATCAACTGTTGCTGTATTGGAAAACATGTTTGTTTGGGATTCAAAGCTATCACTTGCTTTCTAGAGAATTACAAGTTAAAAATCAATCTTTATCATCTCAGACATGAGTACCTCTTTGCATGAGCCTCATTTGAATTCCTTTTAATGTGTTTTATATGCTTTTGACAAGAAAGGTGTTTGTTAAGTAATCGTTGTGTTGTAAATAAGACATACCCAATAAGATACTGCTCTCCTATTTTGATACTTCCATGAACTAATTAATTGATAACTGCCACATTTCTATTTACTGACCTCAGCATTTATTCCGAGAATCCTGGATGAAGCAGCTCCAGCTCCAAGAATGAAAGCTCCAGGCAGCTCTATGTCTTTTGCAATTACATTTAGATCATAAACCTGCAAAAGTAACACAAATCTTTCATTTTAGAGTGGCACTCTGTTTTGGACGTGTCACTCTGTTCACTGTAACTTCCAGATCATTTAATTCACAACACCTTCATTAGTATTTTGGATAACTATTTTGGACACAGTTCCCAAGCTAGACATAGAGAATGGGTCTCTGTTTTAGGCTACTTTTGTGCTGTACAATGCAACAGAATGAACAGATTGCGCCCAAGTCCATGTATGTTTTGGCCCATAGAGTCTGCCTGTATGTACCTCTGCTATTTTTACTGAAAGACTGAACTACTCTTCTTGTTGCAACTTATATTTGCATAGAATAAATAAGATGTGCAAGATTACCTGATGTGTTTTTTGTTTAACACAGGTCAGACTAAATTGCATAGAACATTGGAAAGTAAGTCTCTTTTGCAAGTAGAAAATTGTAGTATGATACTCTTTGTTCTTGCTTTTAAATGCAACAAGATACTCCATTTTTCTTTGACAAATGCATTAAAACACCAAAGCTATAAGAACTCACTTTTTCTTTTTGTACAAGAGGAAGAAGGTAAGGAACACCTCCCACATCTGCTATCCTAGGCTTCCCACAGATTCCTGGAAGAACACAGCCGGTTAGCTTGGCAAAATATTTTCCCTAAAAATTTTAAATGCACATGCAGTCTAACACACCAAAGAACTTCACAGACCAGATGTCTGTCTTCTACACAGTTAATGTCAAAGATGATGAATCCCACTCAGAAGAGGAGTTTCACTTCAGACATACATGAATGGCAGGAGTTTAGACACAATGGAAATTGAACTCCCTAAGGGAAACTGAAATTCCCAAATCCCAGAAGTGATTGACACAGACATAGAAATTTCTTCATCTGGAAGGTAACTTAATTCCAAATCATGAGGTGTACAGTAAATGAAGCCTGCAAGAGTCTTGCAAGCACAGATTAAGAAAAAATGGTGACAAGTACCTGAATGACCTGTCCTTGCTCATATATCAACTAGGAAGCAAATTCAAGAATAAAATGTAGTTTTCATCTCTTGCATATTGGCTATCTGAAACAAAAACAATCTGTCCTCTTCCAGCATCTTTAAAAGATCAAAACCAGACAGAATCAAGTATAAAGAACTGGAGAAGTCGCAGCAGAAGACAGGAATGCTATGTTACCTTTAGCAGGAAAGCTGAAGGGTTCCTGAGTCAGATCAGGACAGTCTACAACAGAGACTTGAACATCAGCAAAGTTTTCTTTAAGCCCTTTCTGCAAAACTGTAATAAAGAATAATGACAAACAATTGTTTGCATTACTAACTATCATTAAATACCCCAGAATACTCAAAGACTGGCAAATTACTAATAACAAGATGCATATCTTTTTCAGGGAAGACACTCTAAAAAATAAGTAACTCGATTTAAATGATACTTTCCATGGGCATTTACTTGTTTCCTAAATCAGGACGTCAGAGGTGATCGAGGGCTTGTTCAGAGACTTGTGAACTATCACCCTAATTCTCTTAGGACATTTCCAAGCTTTTACTTGAGCTACAATAAGTGACTGCTCCTAAGGCTACAAGGAGCAATGCAACGTGGAGTTAACGTGGATTAATGTGAATGACATTGAGCAATGTTTTTACTTCACAAAGGCAAGTATGCTCATGTTGCTCATGGGATGGCAAAGGAGGAAGTTAGTTTCAGCTGAAATTACAGTGACTTCTTTAAATATATTTACTTGACTGCTCGCAATTGCTTGATTATATTTTCAAACTGTCTCTGCTGTCTGGAAACTTCTGCTCTCACAGGATATTGACTGTCATGTTTCCATTCATGTGGGTGTTTTCTGGTAAGTGCCACTGTTGGGGAACAAGACAGATAATGAACATAGTGAAGCTGTGCTGACGATCAGCCCAAAATGTAAACTTTGTAAGCAGTAGAAAACCCAGTTTGTGAAGTTCCTTGTCTCCTCAGAGGACTTTCCTGACTATGCCTTTGTTTCCTCTATATGGTTTCAACCCCACTTCTGGGGAGCAGAATTACCAAGCTGTTAGCCACAAAGATCAGCAGAGGGTATTTGGCAGGTTTCTAAAGATATCTCGGTACCTTCGGGAAAGCGGAGAAGGACAAGAAAATGGCATTCTGCAAATTATATCCAAGAGTTTAACAGCAGCAAAACTTTCACCTTATAGGGGATCCTCAGGAGAGATGGGCAAAAATAAAAAATAAAAATGAAAATAAAAAAATTTAAAAAGAAAAAAAAAAACCCAGGAAAATCATGCTCGATTACCGATCTCTTTTGCTACTGTTGTAACCCATTCTACTGCAACCACAGTGAACTTAGAGGTCTATAACAGCCTTGGACAATTCTGAGTGAGAAAAGCACCATGAAGCATCTGCTAGGACTATATGCTCTCAAATCATGTAAATGTCAAACTAACACAGATTAGGTAGAGCAGCAGAACTTCAGGATCTCTCAGAAGAAAAACTATATTTGCTAGAAGAGATGGAAGGAAAAGCACCTTTCTACTAGGGCAAGGAAAAGAGTTCTACAGTACACGAGAACATTCTGCTGGGGAGAAAAACAACAACAACAAAAAAATAAATAGTATCCCCACAACCCTCTTCTAATTCAACCATCGAAAGAGGGACCACCTGCAGCTCTCAGCCTGCCATGCTTCACTGCATCTTGTTAGCTGTGCTGAGAGTAGTCATGAAAAAGAAAGATTAATACAGGAGGGACAGGAAGATTGATGATCCCATCTGTGTCAATAACCTCGTCTGTTGCTGTCAAACTACTGCAACTTTTGCACCAATGTTTTGCACTATTTTAAAGTGTTTGAGAACCTGATGGTGTATCTAAATATAATTTAGGGGTTAGGGATCTTATATTTGTTTGATAATTTTAAAGACATGATAAAGCATAGATAAAACAGTATTTTTCTTTACATTTCATTGTGCTAGCAACAGAAGAATTCTGTGCATAGCTGCTATAGAGAGGTTTTAGCAAGAGCTTTAAGATAAGGTTGAAGTGCACATTTTAAGTGTGCAGAAACTTGCACACTGCATCACTTACCTCCAGCAAGCTCCTCCAAACTTGGAACATGAAAAGCAAACCTCTCAGCTTTGGCCATTTCTTAACTTGTGCAGTTTTCTTCAAGTCAGAAGTCGTGGTGTATACACCAAGCTCTAGAAATGACTGATCTGTTAAGAAGGATAATGATTTAACAATTAAAACCAGCTTATATCTCCATACTGTTCTTTGACACATAACTTATTTTGCAATTGCACTCAAGAACACAGAGATGGTAGAACTGTAATTCTACCATACAGCAGGTTCAGAGAATTAGATGTGCTAGTCCTCAAACCTACAACTGGCTACAGGCAAAATGCAGCCTATGTTAAAATCACTTCAAGACAATCACTAAGCTACCTGTCTTTTATAAGACTGAAGCAATCATTTGTTTCTGAAGAAAAAAAAAAAAAAAAAAAAAAAAAAAAAAAAAAAAAAAAAAAAAAAACCAGGCTTTTCTGAGCACATTAGCTGCCTCCCCAGAGCCTTCCTTATGTTTACTTTCCCAGCAGAACCGACTGTGGACTTTCAGCCTCATCTGTGACATGGTCTCTAGTTGATATTGGGCACGTTCCCCCTTCCAGGGGCAGGCAGGCTAGTAGCATTTCTCAAGATAAGGGACAACAACAGCAAGTCCCAATACCACTTGTGGAGTCCCTTAGTAAGGAACTGCTAACAAAAAGCTTTGCTTTGAACTTAGGTTTCAGAGTCTCTGTTCAAATGAACTATATTTCAGTCAGCCTTGCAACAGCAAAGTCAGGTACTAGGGCAAACCACGAGGTCAGGGCAGAAACAGCTGGTTAGACACTACCTCTGAACCAGCCCCAGCAATCATTAACTCCTTAGGCCCTTGTCTGCTGCACACAGCACAAAGAAACTGGACCCTATTTATCCCTATCTCAGGCCTCAGAGGAAAAAGACAAAAATCTTTAATTCTCACATCTGAAGAACTTTTGTTAGCAAAGATTATAATGCCAATGATCTGTTTATGCATAGTTTTAGCTTGTATTAAACAACATCCTTGCATTTATGATTGCCAAAAACACCTGGGGCAGGGAGGTGGGGAAAAAGTAGTCCT